>OY755039.1:98467482-98802482 GCA_963576565.1 Aspidapion aeneum
GCTCCACGACTTCTGCTATAGTACTGTCGCAAATCACAATCGATTTAAAATTTCGAGAGTTGCTCTGATAGCTGTCTGACAGTGACTCTAAACTATGTCCATTTGCGAAAAATACTTTCGAGGGCAGTTCTCAAGAAAATTTTTTTGAACTTGATACCCTTAACTGTTAATACAAAGAAGTCGCAATTTAGTTTTATTTTTCGGCCCCTCAATTTTCAGGGCCTAAATCCGGCAGTGGTTTTCGGAGATTTCTAAGGAGACTGTCCACCAAATCTTTGATTCATTTTTGACACACTTCCTGTTAACCGATTTTAAGAAAACTTGGCAAAGTAATGTAGGTCCGATGACAATAGAATATTATAAAAAAATTTGAGGGGTAGAAAGTGGTTAAAGAGTGTAAAGGGCTGTAAAGAGGAGATATTCAGGACTTTGGAACCAAAACAGATACGAATATGCGGTTTTCAGATAGAGAGAATGCAATTTTAGAAACAAAAATCATTGGTAGAAGGTTGGTGAGGGCCGTGCCGTTTTTATAAAAAAGTTTGGGGGCCGAGACAGTTTTGGGGGGTCGAGACCAGTGGAGACTGCTACAGGGAGGACAACAGGGCAGTGGCCTCCCACAACTAGACAACAAACAGTATTTTTAATTGATTTATTTAAAAAAAGTTAAATCTTCCGTACGACATGATTGGCTAGTTCTTTTTATTATCTGTGGTTAACAACGAGCGATTAATTGGGTAAACTTTTTGAACGTAAATAATAACAAGCCGGCAGCGCCGCGAGGGGCAAGGTTTAATTTTAACCCGTTTTTTTTGCGGTGTATGGGTGGCTGTTCTCGCGCGACGGCGGGAAGAATGTTTGTTTTAGTTAACGACGGCCATCATCATCGTGCCTAAACGTTCGTTGGCCTTTCTAAAGTTGCGGGTTCTATCCTTAGTGAAGACGTATGGATATGTTTTGATTTGGGGTTTATCAGTAGTAAATAGTCTTGCCGGTCGCGCGTCATTGTTTGTTTTCGTTATCGTTTGATTATAAAATGGAAATAAATACCGTCGATTACATAATTAACTGTGCAAATTTAAATACGTTGACATATGAACTTCGATTACATATAAAATCTTTAGGGCCACATAGACCGGACCGAAAAATTAACCAAAATTTTACTGTCAGTAATGCTGAGGGGTGTTCCATAAAAACCTATAAAAGAAAATTCAATAAAAAATTATACGATGCTCAAAACTGGATGTTGTGAAAAAAGAAATGCTTTTTTTTTTCTTTATTTGTTTTGTTATGAACAATCCACGAAGTGATCCTTCGTGCAAAGGGAATGTGTGATATGAAGCACTTTAGTGAAAAGTTAAAAATACACAAAGCAAGTGGTATTCATTTAAATAACCACATAGAATTTTCTATGCTAGGCAAGACTGATATTAGGTGCCAATTGAATAGTGCCTATAGGCAAAACATTACCGAACATAATGAAAATGTGACAAAAATTAGACATATACTTGGTAGGTTAATAGACTGTTTAAAATTCTGTGGGATTTTTGAGGTTGCTCTACGGGGCCATAAAAAAGAAAGGCGGATGGACTTTATCTATAAACAAATAAACCTAAAACTACACCAAGTAGCTGCTTGTTTGGAAAATACTAAAATAAAATTGTTTCGGCAAGTTTTTTTTATCTCCTTTTTCATGCAATTTAAATTTCTGCCCCCCCCCCCCCCAATTTATAACGTCCCAGCCGCCACTGGTCGAGACCCCATGATGCCGTATTTTATGTTATTTTATGTTTGTATTCATGAAATATGTGGAAAATATCTAAAAATATACGCCACTGGGTGAGAAGTGTCAAGGGGAAAGGTAAGGGGAAAGGTAAGCGGTGTGAATCAATGGTGCGGTTTTTAGATTTATGATTTGATCTGATAACAAAATATTATTATGAAAACATTTGGTGGTAAGGAGGGTTGAGTGGTGTAAGAGGTGTAAATTCATACCTCTGGAATCAAAACAGATACCAACATGCGGTTTTTAGATTTATTATTTGATCTGATGACAATATGATTTTATAAAGAAAAAAAATTTCGTGGCTAACGGGTATACTCGTAGAAAGGTTTTGTTTCTCTTGTGAAATTTTTTAATAAAATGGTGTAACTTAAAAAAAGGATATTTGTTTTATTAAGCTACAGTTTTTTAAACTCTAGGATGCAGAGTTTAAAAAACTGTCCTATCATTTTGATGTCATTTTTTAAAATAATTTTCAAGCCTTTTTAAGTACCCCTCTTATGTCCTATAAACCTTCAAACGAATCTAAATATTGAGGTATGGTATTGTTACGGGTTCACAACGACAAATTAAAACTCGCAATTGTTGAAAACGATACGTCAATTTATTTCGACAAAAACACGCACTTAAACTTACTAATATCTTGCTAATAATTCACTACTTTAATACGCCTATTAACTTCGCGTTAACATCTAGCGATCACTACCATTGGTTATCTCTGACTGCCCGATGCACGACGTCCGGCCCTATATATAAGAATCAAAACGAATTTTATACTTCACACAAAGGTATGTGTGCCTAACTTTCGAGTGTCAGAAGGAGAGGGAAGAGTTGATTTTGGTTGTTTTCCTACTTACACAAGGTTGCATCTCTAGACGTACGTTTCTGTGTGTTTCACGTCATCAGTAGAGAACAGCAAACCCAGGTAAGCCAATTTTAACCAAAACCAACTCCTATATATGAATTACTCGCGGCAGTGCAATGCGAGTGAATTACAAGTTGTTGCGCCATCTAGCGGACTGGCTCGAGCACTCGAAAGTTTAAACACAGTGGCATCGTCTTGTCTGAGACGCCGAAGCGCCATCTATGACAAGTTTCGTCCATTAATGTGGTATTAAAACCACGTAATCACGTAGCAACTAAAAGGCCGTACTGCCCGAAGCATATGCAAAGAAGAAAGATGGAAAACGTGCTGTGTGTGGATCGATAAAAATCAAAACGAATTTTATACTTCACACAAAGGTATGTGTGCCTAACTTTCGAGTGTCAGAAGGAGAGGGAAGAGTTGATTTTGGTTGTTTTCCTACTTACACAAGGTTGCATCTCTAGACGTACGTTTCTGTGTGTTTCACGTCATCAGTAGAGAACAGCAAACCCAGGTAAGCCAATTTTAACCAAAACCAACTCCTATATATGAATTACTCGCGGCAGTGCAATGCGAGTGAATTACAAGTTGTTGCGCCATCTAGCGGACTGGCTCGAGCACTCGAAAGTTTAAACACAGTGGCATCGTCTTGTCTGAGACGCCGAAGCGCCATCTATGACAAGTTTCGTCCATTAATGTGGTATTAAAACCACGTAATCACGTAGCAACTAAAAGGCCGTACTGCCCGAAGCATATGCAAAGAAGAAAGATGGAAAACGTGCTGTGTGTGGATCGATAAAAATCAAAACGAATTTTATACTTCACACAAAGGTATGTGTGCCTAACTTTCGAGTGTCAGAAGGAGAGGGAAGAGTTGATTTTGGTTGTTTTCCTACTTACACAAGGTTGCATCTCTAGACGTACGTTTCTGTGTGTTTCACGTCATCAGTAGAGAACAGCAAACCCAGGTAAGCCAATTTTAACCAAAACCAACTCCTATATATGAATTACTCGCGGCAGTGCAATGCGAGTGAATTACAAGTTGTTGCGCCATCTAGCGGACTGGCTCGAGCACTCGAAAGTTTAAACACAGTGGCATCGTCTTGTCTGAGACGCCGAAGCGCCATCTATGACAAGTTTCGTCCATTAATGTGGTATTAAAACCACGTAATCACGTAGCAACTAAAAGGCCGTACTGCCCGAAGCATATGCAAAGAAGAAAGATGGAAAACGTGCTGTGTGTGGATCGATAAAAATCAAAACGAATTTTATACTTCACACAAAGGTATGTGTGCCTAACTTTCGAGTGTCAGAAGGAGAGGGAAGAGTTGATTTTGGTTGTTTTCCTACTTACACAAGGTTGCATCTCTAGACGTACGTTTCTGTGTGTTTCACGTCATCAGTAGAGAACAGCAAACCCAGGTAAGCCAATTTTAACCAAAACCAACTCCTATATATGAATTACTCGCGGCAGTGCAATGCGAGTGAATTACAAGTTGTTGCGCCATCTAGCGGACTGGCTCGAGCACTCGAAAGTTTAAACACAGTGGCATCGTCTTGTCTGAGACGCCGAAGCGCCATCTATGACAAGTTTCGTCCATTAATGTGGTATTAAAACCACGTAATCACGTAGCAACTAAAAGGCCGTACTGCCCGAAGCATATGCAAAGAAGAAAGATGGAAAACGTGCTGTGTGTGGATCGATAAAAATCAAAACGAATTTTATACTTCACACAAAGGTATGTGTGCCTCCCTCCCTTCTGACACTCCTTCTGACACTCGAAAGTTAGGCACACATACCTTTGTGTGAAGTATAAAATTCGTTTTGATTTTTATCGATCCACACACAGCACGTTTTCCATCTTTCTTCTTTGCATATGCTTCGGGCAGTACGGCCTTTTAGTTGCTACGTGATTACGTGGTTTTAATACCACATTAATGGACGAAACTTGTCATAGCTGGCGCTTCGGCGTCTCAGACAAGACGATGCCACTGTGTTTAAACTTTCGAGTGCTCGAGCCAGTCCGCTAGATGGCGCAACAACTTGTAATTCACTCGCATTGCACTGCCGCGAGTAATTCATATATAGGAGTTGGTTTTGGTTAAAATTGGCTTACCTGGGTTTGCTGTTCTCTACTGATGACGTGAAACACACAGAAACGTACGTCTAGAGATGCAACCTTGTGTAAGTAGGAAAACAACCAAAATCAACTCTTCCCTCTCCTTCTGACACTCGAAAGTTAGGCACACATACCTTTGTGTGAAGTATAAAATTCGTTTTGATTTTTATCGATCCACACACAGCACGTTTTCCATCTTTCTTCTTTGCATATGCTTCGGGCAGTACGGCCTTTTAGTTGCTACGTGATTACGTGGTTTTAATACCACATTAATGGACGAAACTTGTCATAGATGGCGCTTCGGCGTCTCAGACAAGACGATGCCACTGTGTTTAAACTTTCGAGTGCTCGAGCCAGTCCGCTAGATGGCGCAACAACTTGTAATTCACTCGCATTGCACTGCCGCGAGTAATTCATATATAGGAGTTGGTTTTGGTTAAAATTGGCTTACCTGGGTTTGCTGTTCTCTACTGATGACGTGAAACACACAGAAACGTACGTCTAGAGATGCAACCTTGTGTAAGTAGGAAAACAACCAAAATCAACTCTTCCCTCTCCTTCTGACACTCGAAAGTTAGGCACACATACCTTTGTGTGAAGTATAAAATTCGTTTTGATTTTTATCGATCCACACACAGCACGTTTTCCATCTTTCTTCTTTGCATATGCTTCGGGCAGTACGGCCTTTTAGTTGCTACGTGATTACGTGGTTTTAATACCACATTAATGGACGAAACTTGTCATAGATGGCGCTTCGGCGTCTCAGACAAGACGATGCCACTGTGTTTAAACTTTCGAGTGCTCGAGCCAGTCCGCTAGATGGCGCAACAACTTGTAATTCACTCGCATTGCACTGCCGCGAGTAATTCATATATAGGAGCTGGTTTTGGTTAAAATTGGCTTACCTGGGTTTGCTGTTCTCTACTGATGACGTGAAACACACAGAAACGTACGTCTAGAGATGCAACCTTGTGTAAGTAGGAAAACAACCAAAATCAACTCTTCCCTCTCCTTCTGACACTCGAAAGTTAGGCACACATACCTTTGTGTGAAGTATAAAATTCGTTTTGATTTTTATCGATCCACACACAGCACGTTTTCCATCTTTCTTCTTTCTATATATAAGGGTCTGGCTACTATTCGAGAATTTTCCATCCTTGTTCGATTCGGAATTATTCCACCCTTTTCTAGAACACGGACCGTTCGCACACCAGTTTGTCACAGATAACGCAACTAAAACCTAGATTAAGAATACAACCATAAAATACGTCAACCTATTACTACACTAAACCTAAATAAATTCTAACTATAAAATTTAAATACCTTAAATTTGTAACACTATCCTCCTCTTCAGGTTGGATCGTCTTGATCAACATTTCCCAGGTAAGGTTTTAGTCTGTCTAGATGAACAACTTTCATCTTGGACTTCGGGCTTTTCTGGATTCGGTAGACAACATCATTAATTCTCTTAACAACTTTATAAGGCCTTTCCCATGGTGGTGTCAACTTAGGTGATCTTCCTTTCTTGCGTTGAGGATTGTATAGCCAGACTTGATCATTCTCTTTGAACCCTGAAGAGTTTGCTTTCAGGTCATATCTCGCTTTCATGCGGTCATTGGCTATTTCTATTCGCTCTCTAACCACTTCATGGATATCGTGCAGCTTTTGCCTTAAACGTTCGACATAGTCATTAACCTCTAAGTGTCCTTCTTCAGGTGAACCAAACATGATATCACATGGTAAACGCAGTTCTCTACCAAACAGGATACTAGATGGAGTAGCTCCTGTCGTATTGTGAATGGCGGTTCTATAGGCCATCAAAAGCAATGAAATATATTGGTCCCAATCGGTTTGGTGCTCATCAACAACTTTGCAAAGAATTGTTCTATTGTTTTATTAAATCTTTCAACCATGCCATCTGACTGCGGATGTAAAGCAGTAGTCCGTGTTTTATGTATGCCTAAAAGGTCACAGAGATTCTGGAAGAGCTTTGATTCAAAGTTTCTTCCTTGATCTGAATGTAGTTCCAAAGGAATGCCAAATCGGCTGAAAACATCATTTACCAGAACTTCTGCAACTGTAGCGGCCTCTTGGTTAGACAAAGCAAAAGCTTCTGGCCATTTGCTAAAGTAATCCATGACAACAAGGATGTATTTGTTGCCCTTTTTAGTTTCTGGAAATGGTCCGGCCACATCAATAGCAATGCGTTCGAATGGCAGACCTACGTTATATTGTTTCATTTGACCTCTGGACCTTGTTTTGGGACCTTGGCTGGCTGCACAAGTCGAACATCGGCGGCACCAGTTTTTCACATCTTGAAAGTAATTGACCCAATAAAATCGGTTTCGAATTTTGTCCATGGTTTTACTTATACCTAGGTGCACGCCTGATTTTCCACCATGGCATTTGGCCATTATATTGTCTACCATGCTCCTAGGAATCACTACTGATTAATCACAGTAAGGCCATCGGCACTTTCCCAGGCACGTTTAAGGATGTTTTCTTCTACTATCAGTGAATCCCATTGTGCCCACAGTGATTTGAATATCACCCCTTAGTTTGCGATATCTTGCCATGATGGTCGTGGCTTGTTCTCTTCTTTCAATCGCAAGATAGGCCCTACATCTTTGTCGTTAAGTTGTGTGGTTCTAATCGAAGCCGACATCCATTCTTCATCTGGTTCTAACTTTCTGGCGCACATAGGTAATTCCTTCTTTCTGGTCAATTTTCCTGCAATGTTTACAATCCTCAGGGCAAGGTCTTCTGGACAATGCATCCGCATTATTATGCACCCTTCCCGCTCGGTGCTTAATTTGATAATGGTATTGTTGTAGCTTTTCTATCCATCTCGCGACTTGCCCCTCAGGTTGTTTTATTTTCATGAGCCACTGTAACGCAGCATGATCCGATCTAATCAGAAACTCTTGTCCATAGAGATATTTGTGAAAGTGATGATGATGACTAGGAGCTCCTTTCTGGTAACATAATAATTTCTCTCTGGTTTGGATAGCTTTTTGCTGAAAAATTCGATGACCCGTTCTTCTCCATCTTGTACTTGGGAGAGTACTGCTCCTATGCCATCGTTGCTCGCATCAGTATCTAATATGAATTTACCTTTGGGAATGGGATATGCAAGAATCGGACTAGAACATAATGCTGCTTTTAGTCTTCTAACTGCTTGGTCACATTCAGTATTCCATTTGTAAGAAGCTTTATCTTCTGTAAGTCTACGTAATGGAGACGCTATTTTGGCGAATCCTTCTACAAATCGTCTGTAGTATGTACACAGACCCAAAAAGCTTCTCAATTCATGTTTGTCACGAGGTTGAGGCCATTCTTTTATTGCTTGTAACTTCTTTTCGTCAGTATGGATACCTTCTCGGGAAAGGACGTGACCGAGAAACTCAACTTTTTCTTGGAATAGAAAACACTTCTTTGATGTGTCGTCTATTCTTGGCAGTGGGTAACTATCTTTCTTGGTCACATCGTTAAGTTTCCTGTAATCGACACAAAATCTAGTACTTCCATCCTTTTTAGTGACCAACACCACAGGAGATGACCAAGGACTTGATGACTCTTCAATAACACCGTCGCTGAGCATTTTATTAATGAGATTCTAAACTTCTTCTTGTTTGGCCAATGGTAGTCTTCTTGGGGGCTGTCTTATCGGTTGGGCATCGCCAGTGTTGATGGAATGTTGAATAAGGTTTGTGCGTCCCGAACTACTCTTAGTTTCGAAGATATTACTTTGTTCTTCTATAAACTCTCTCGCTTTACTAAATTCTTCTGGAGTGAGATGTTGCCAAGTTGACTCAAATTGCTGAAGTACCTCCATTGATAACTTGCATTTATCCTCGGAGGTTGGCTCTTCACATCTTGTTACTTTCTGTACTGGTTCAAATAATGCTACCACCTCCCCCTTATTAATTTTGACATTATTTGGGAAAATATTGGCGACTCTAATCGGGATGTCTTTATCGGTTTACTAGTGACTTTGCAACGAGGTAGGTGTTGGGTGTGTTCTGTTGGCTTATGAGTCCGACGCAGCTTGATGTTTTACTTTCTAGCCTCCCCAAAATTATGGTCTCACTGTTAGCGACCAGTCTTGTTGTGCATACTGCCACAACCTTTATTGGTTCTTTATTGATGTGACTATTTGACAGAATGAACTCTTCATTCCCAAATCTTAGGGTATTAAGTTTATTATCAAACGCAAATCCATGTTTACTTATCAAGTCCATTCCCAAAATAAATTCGTCTTCTATTTCGGCAACCAATACAGTGTGGCGAATCTTTAATCTTCCCAGCTGTAGGTCTATGTCTGTCTGCCCCAACACGTCGGCGGATTCTCCAGTCACAGTCTTAAGTGTTATTTTCTTTTCTGTTCGTTGAATTTTATATCTCGTTGCAATTTTGGACCTAAGCAATGAAATGGCTGCACCGGTGTCTACTGTGATGTTAACTTGTCTTCCATTTATAAGTCCGTCAATGTTGAGGCTGTCAGCAGTATGTTTTAAACTCTTAATAGAGTAAATTTTGGGGGCTTCCCTTCCATTAGTTAACACCCGCCTTTCCGTGTTGAAAAGTTTTAGTTTTTCCTGATCTTCTCTGCTGTTTTTTGTCCCGCTAGATGGTAGGCGAGACCTCATTTGGACACGACAATTGCGTTGAATATGCCCTGTAAGTCCGCATCTAAAACACTTTACATTTGGAGGGGATCGTCTGCTTTCTTTTAAAGAGTCAATCTTCTCTTTCAGTGAGTGAAAAATTTGGCTTAGCGTCTTTGAGGGAACCTCTTGTTGATTGCTCATTTCTTCACCCTCGTGAATTGAAACAGCCCTTACTTTTGGCCTGGACATATTATTTGATGACTCAATTTCAAGGGCTCGAATCAACACTTCGCTGCTGTTATGGAAGCGTTCTCGACGAAGTAATTTTGCTAAGTCCGTGTCTCGCAAGCCGTTAATAAAGCGATCTACCGTTAAGGGATCTCTGTAATTTTCTGGCATTTCTGGGTAAGCCAAGTACATCAGCCTCCTGATATCCGCTTCATACTCTGCTCTTTGTTGACGAACAATTAATTCTGACCAATGTAAATTTCGTAAATGTTCATCTCCATACCTTCTCTCTAAAACTGTCACTAAAGCATTGTAACTCTGTTTTTGTTCCGCTGGAATAGACCGTAAAAGTCCAAGAGCAGGTTCTCGTAGAGCTACTAACAAAGCTCTAGCTTTTGCGTCATCGTTCCAACTATTTGCAGCGGCGGCAGCTTCAAATTGTTGTTTGTAGGTGGACCAGGAAGACGTACCATCAAAATTTGGAGGCTTAATGTTTTGGTTGGAATTCACGACACATCCCTGAGCTTTTATTTTGTTATGTTCTTTCTGAAGCTGTATAAGCTGTTTTGACACATCCTGGAGCTCTTCTTCCACTGTTTGAAAAACTTCTTCTCTTACATTCTGTAGCTTGGTCTGCACTTTTTCTTCAACATTCTGCAATTTGTTTTGTACCGTTTCTTCTACATTCTGCAATTGGTTTTGTACCTTTTCTTCTACATTCTGCATTCTTTGAGTTATATCTTCCTTAAGATCTTCAGTTGCTGCTTTGAACTCTTCTCTCAGCTGTTCGGAGTTGCTCTTTATCTGATCGAAGTTTTCTTGCATGCCATCTAATGTCTGTCTCATATCGTTCTGGTTTTGTTCGATGGTCTGTCTCATATCATTCTGATTTTGTTCAATAATGTGTTTCATGTCGTCCATGGTGTGTTTCATATCGCCCTGGTTTTGTTCAATGGTCTGTTTTATGTCGTTCTGGTTTTGAGCCATTTGAGCTGCTAGAGCCTGCATCATTTTAGTTAAATCTTCCATCTTGGCCGATCTTTGTCTAGTAAGCATCAACTTCGTGATAAATCACTTAAAACGTGTATTTTAGGGCTACAAAGCGAATGTCGAAGTCGATTTTTCAATATCTCAATTCTTAAATAGAACCTAATGGAATGTTCTGGAATATACCGGTAAATGCTACTCTTTCTGCTACTAAGCAAATGTAGAAGTCACTTTTTAATTATCTCTTTTGGTTCTTGAATAGACCGTCGTAGAATGTTATGGAATATTCTAGAAATAATTTCTAATTCTTACTTTTAAAATAACTAAGCTACTGTCGAAGTCGGTATTTGTATATCTCTTCTAGTTTTTTAATAGAACGTCGTAGAATGTTATGGAATCTTCTATAAATTCTTTCTAATTCTTACTTTTGAAATAACTAAACTAATGTCGAAATCGGTATTTGTATATCTCTTCTAGTTTTTGAATAGAACGTCGTAGAATGTTATGGAATCTTCTAGAAATTCTTTTTAGTTCTTACTTTTGAAATTACTAAGCTAATGTCGAAGTCGCTTTTTGGATATTTCTTCTGGGTTTCGAATAGAGCGTCGTAGAAAGTGATGGAATTTTCTAGAAATTCTTTCTAATTCTTACTTTTTAACTAACTAAGCTAATATCGAAGTCGATTCTTAAATATCTCTTTTGGTTTTTGAATAAATCAATATCGAACTTCTTCGAATATTCTGGAAAAATCACTTACTGTTTTTCTGTCCAATTGTCCTAGCCGGTGGTACTATGTAGGGATAGTCTTTGTACTATTTATTTCTTTTAATATCACTTCTGACACCAATTGTTACGGGTTCACAACGACAAATTAAAACTCGCAATTGTTGAAAACGATACGTCAATTTATTTCGACAAATTATGTACAAAAACACGCACTTAAACTTACTAATAACTTGCTAATAATTCACTACTTTAATACGCCTATTAACTTCGCGTTAACATCTAGCGATCACTACCATTGGTTATCTCTGACTGCCCGATGCACGACGTCCGGCCCTATATATAAGGGTCTGCCTACTATTCGAGAATTTTCCATCCTTGTTCGATTCGGAATTATTCCACCCTTTTCTAGAACACGGACCGTTCGCATACCAGTTTGTCACAGATAACGCAACTAAAACCTAGATTAAGAATACAAATATAAAATACGTCAACCTAATACTACAATAAACCTAAATAAATTCTAACTATAAAATTTAAATAACTTAAATTTGTAACAGTATTTTGGGAATCATGTCAGATCAGGTTATACAGGGTTGCCCGTCAAAAACGTACCATTTCGAGTATTTAAAGTAAGTTTTTCCTAGGACACATTCCCAGGACACATCGAGTTTGTTTCTTGTGATCTTCAGTTATATCTATTCATCAACTCCTAGGTCCACCTCCTGGTGTAGTTTTGTCCCTTTGATTTTATATAGGGAAAGTTGGTTAAAAAGGTTTTTTTTAAATGCCCTTAGAGCATTGTTAAAATTTCGAAACTTTATCGATTAGTTTTCGAGATATTTGCATTCAAAAAATGTAAAATAAAGATTTTAAACGTAAATATCTGAAAAAAAGTCGGTTAAAATTTAAAAAAAATACAGTATTTACAATACAGTCTTACTCAACACTTTTTCTTTATTTTAATTATGTAATTATAGGTGTTTGTTACCCCTTAAATTTAAATTGCTACCAAGGTTAGGTATCAGCTTTTTATGAACGGCTTTTTAATACTGTAGGTTTTTGAAAAATTTTCACTAATTGGTTTTTTAAGATATTTGCATTTAACATTTTTTAAATGCAAGTATCTCAGAAAATATTCGATAGATTTGAACTAGGTTTAATTTGACCCACTTTCCATAGCTAAAATTACAGAGTCAAATCTACCCCAGCTTAGGGTTGATTGATATAAATAACTTAAGATTAGAGAAACCATGAGCGCACCCAAGGGGGGGGTCTTCGGGCCCCGGCCCTCCCCAAGGCTAAGATTTTTTAGATATTTTTGACATATTTCATGAATAAAGATAAAATAGCATAAAATACGACATCATGAGGCCTCGCCCCCCACCAGAGGCCCTAGCCCTCCCCAAGAGGCCTCCGACCCCCCCCCCCCCCCCAAGACATATTTCTGGGTGCGCCATTGGAAAAAAGTGTCCCCCTTGCAACCAAATTCGAAGTGTCGGATGTTTCTTATAAAAATATACTCTAAATACCAGTGACGGATCCCTGGGGGGAGGGGCCAGAGAGGCAGCAAACACCAAACTGTTTATTTTTGTGGATACAAATGCGCCGCAGAAGAAAAAAATTTAAAAAACTTAAGTAGATTTTGTTAACAAATTTAAATAAGTGATGCGGCAGAACTAAAAATGAATCGTTTTCTGGAAGGGGGGTGTCTGGGCCCCTCTACCCCCCTGGATTCGCCACTGCTAAATACTCGAAAAGGCCTCTGATACGTTTTTGCCGGGCAGCCTCGTATAATCTAGCCAAATACGAGTATTACAGCTTTGTTGGCAGGGCCGTATCTGAGGGGGGGTTTTGGGGGTTCAAACCCCCTCCGAAAAATAGATAGGAATGTGTTGTTTAAGTTTAACTTTTTATCATTAAAACCCATTAAAAAATTGTAGTTCTTTTTTAAACCACAATTTTTCAAATTCCACTGGCCTAACCCCCCCTAAAATTTTGGTCCAGATACGGCCCTGTTTGTTGGTACCTATCAAATAACAAATTAAATAATATAGATATCTTTTTTATATAGACAAGAAGCCCGTGAAATCATAAGAAACGCAGTCAACGCAAGCGAAGATGACGCGGTCATTTTTTGCGGTCACGGCTGTACGTCCGCCTTGACCAAACTGATTACTGCCTTGGACATAAGGGATGTCCCGCCTGTTATTTTTGCCGGAGCCAGCGAGCACCATGACAATTTAAATCTTTGGACTAAGACTGGAGCTAAGGTGAGTAACACAGTACTTACACAACATTTGTACCACAGTACACAAACTTAAGTTGGCACACACGGCAAGAGCAGAATTTGTACAGTCAGGGACTTTTTAAATTGCCGGTGTATTTTTTCTGTCAAAATTTGGCCGTTGAAGATATCAGGAATTTTTTTTATATGTTTGTATACAGAGAGAGAACGAATTTCAGATGGGAATATTTTATAATTTAGAGCGCGCCAATTTAAACAGCCCTTGACTGTACAGTTAATCTTAATATGAGGGAGGTGGTTTTTTCATTTAAGTATCCCAACGCATTTTTAGAAATTAAAAAAAGAAAAGAAACATTAAAATTTTAAATATATATGAATCATGTTTTTGCGTTACTGTGTACAGTACATTACTGGTATACACAGTGAGACACTCTCCTTTTAAATTCAAAGTTTTAGTTTTATTTATAAGAAAATAGTAATTACTACAAAAATCATTTTAACCTTATATATTGGCCGTTTGGGGCAAATTTGCTGACATTTCAGGTAAAATAGTGTAAAGAGCTGATTAAATTTTGGTCAAAATCCATTTTTGATCATTTAAAAATTGAAAATATGCTTCTTAACGGAGCCGACGCATCAATATGGTCGGTATGGTTTTAATATAGTAACACGCTTTTATCAATAATTAATTTATGTTATTACTAAAAACTTCGTAGGAGCTTCCGTTTCTGAGATATTTACAAAAACTGTTTTTAAGGGTAGTGTGCTAATGGGCTACGAATGTATCAGATATATCAAAGATCAATTTGATTATAAGAAGTATCAAAAACAATTTTTCAATAGAAAAACGTAATTATGAATGAAATGCAAAATTGCAAACTAATTTCGTGCTCAAGTCCTAGAAGATTTTTATCGCAAAATGTTTTCTTTGAAAGTGAAGGTAGCGAATTTTGCAGAATTTTAAAATAATTGTTAGGTATATCGTTACCTACACAGCTTAATTAAGTACATGTGTTTGTGGTTTCTTGGAATTTTTTTATTAATGGAAATTATTCTAACAGTAGGGGAGACCGGGGTAGGTTGACTCATGGGTTGGTTGTCACACTGCGACACAAATCTAGAATGAGTTCTAAATGTTTCCCAAACTTAGCCCACTTTGCCCGATAACCCAATCTATTTTTAAAAGCCCATTTCCAGAAGCCGTCGCGTCGGTCTCCATGTCTGTCGCTCACTTTGTAGCCGCTGGAACTCAAAAACTCCGGCATCAAAAATAACGAAATTTTAATTTTTTAAGCTTTTCCTTAGTTAACCTTTTAAATTAGGGACTTTCTAATAAATCTGTAATAAACTCATGCAATAATAGTGTCAGGCCGTATTTTGACAGTTTTGCATTGGAATATGACAGCTAGCCTTTTAACATAAGAATATTATTTAATATACGAACCGAAATAAATACTGTCGACTTTAATTATAGATAAATAAACGACTTGGTTTTAAATTCGACTTTGGTATATCAATTTTGAAAGATCAACTGTCAGCTTGCAATGTAAATCTGTCAAAATACTGCAATATTAGTGTCATTGCATGGCTTTATTCTAATAAATCCCTATTATCTAAAAACGTTATCCCTTAAAAATTAAAATCTTAGTTTAATAACGTCAAAATAAATATACCCACATAGCACAATCACGTGTTTAATACGTAAAAAAAACAGAGAAAAAAACGTTGATTTGAAAAGCTTTTAGAAAAAAAACGTTTGTCTCATATATGAAAACAAGCTTAATAGGTCATTCATTAACGTTATAAAAAATAACGTTGCTAAAAACGGCGTTGTAATATCGCCATTATCAAATCAAAACCCCAATGTTTTACGTTATTTTCAAGTGAATTCAAAGTAGATGTTTATCAACGTAAAATTCACATTAGGTTCGCGGCTTTTCTATACGAATTTTAAAACGCGACTTGCATGGATTTTCTACAAAATATTTTTGAGATTTTACTAGAAGTAGTGCCACTTGATGACGGCATTTTTCACTTCGACGAAATCTATCCGGGAGTGCTTTGGCATCCAAACTCCAAAAACCAGTTAACGAAGTTATCCCTTATCCTTCACGATCACGACGCAGCAGTTATTAACCTGATAGACACATTAATATTTTGGGAAAGGGTTTACTGTTGAAAAATCTTGTTTAGCTTTTAAAGAAAACATAATGTATGGATAGAGATTTTGTCTTGCCTTGAGCGTCATCTTTTAAAATTATCTTGAAGTGTTGTAGTCTTAAACTAGTGAACATCCGTCGCGTCACTTTTAAATTTAAAAAAAAATTACTAAAAAAAGTGACAAAAAAAGACGCAGAAAGTTATTACTTTTAACAAGTCTTTTTCTAGAGGGCTTTTAGAACAGGCTTTCGCGCCTTTTTTTGATTAAAAAACATATAGAGAAAAAACGTGAGAAAATAATACGCAAAAATTTAGTAGGTTTGCGTAGTCTTAATCTAGTGGCGTTTTAAAACATGTTGTGGAGGACTTTTTAAGTGTGAATTTTGCACATGAAAATAACGAGGGTAAAAAAGACGTTATATACACAGCACCAGAAAGTTCAGCAAAAATCACATTTTTATAGCCTGATTCCTCCTTGTTTTTAAGTTATCTTTAAGCATGTAGATTTAACAAAACAAATATTGAATGGTATGAGGTTGTTTTCTAGTAAAAAATAACTTTATTATTTTTGTTCACGTTATTTTAACGTTGATGTGATTTTAGTGCTATGTGGGTAATTCTAACTTAATTTTGTATTTGTTTGCTGGTGCTAGGGAAAAATATGCAAACATTTTCATCTTTATTTTTAGTCCACTTTTCGTAAAATGTTTGTCTCCGTTCTTATAAAGAACCGGTATTTTTTTTCGTACACACTTATTCAACAAAACGTCTTCATTCCAAAAAAACTTTGACCAATGGTTACACAACTCGTACACAGATAGGCAACCAAACAAACTTCATAACAGCAGCGGACAAATGGCTTTGACGTGCCATCATTGAAACTACTTGAATATACGGCAGAGACATCTGTCCGCTGCTGTTATGAAGTTTGTTCGGTTGCCTACCTGTGTACAAGTGGTGTAATCATTACTTTGACCCAGCGGATGTCAAAAATATTGATCGTACTAGTCAGGCCCTCCTCCTAGGCCTCCCCAGAGTAGCTATTCTGGGTCTTGAACGATGCGTGATAGTTCCGATAAGATACTTTAGACAATGGCAAGCTTTAAATTAGCTCCGAGCCATCACGTGCAATGCAAAAAGACCTCCATTGCACAAGCTTCTTCTACAATCCGACCGAGAAATGTTTAGTCCGTACGGGGCAGGAGAAGAGATTTAACTTTAAACGCGTAAAATTCACTAAAATTCACTAACCCTAAAGAGCGGGCGACTATGCCATTGGGCAAGACAAGTCATTTCGCACAATACGGCTTAGAATTTGCTATTGGTCAAAGCGTGGATGGTCACACCGTTCAAGACCCAGAATAGCTACCCAGGTCAGATAGCTATTTACGCCAGTCTTCACAGAGATAAAAACACTTATTATTTAAAATTAAATTATATTTTATTATTATAGAATGTTTGTACATTTTTATTTAAATAAATTAGTATTCAATACTGTGACAACCATCTTTGACATGAGGTTAACAGTCATCCTTTTTTTTTCGACAAAACATGTTAAAGATATTTTCTTATTTGTTTGTTAAAGATAAACTTTTAATTTTTTTATTATCAGGAATAAATCCACCATCAATTCATATGCAGGGTGTCTGTGTGTTTATAACTTACACTCACCCACTTTTTTAATATCATCTTATTCTTCCCACATTTCTAAAATACAAAGAAACAGTGTATTGGTTGGCAACACAGCATAATTTTAAATAAGTATCATAATTTATTAAACGATTTTCTTTAGCAAATTTTAAAGCTTGCGAAAATTCCGCGCTTCGTCGACGTAACAGAAAAAAGTCATTCAAAAAGTGGGCGAGCGTACCACCCAGGTTTTTTCCATTGTTCTTCACTATTCTTCACTAAAATTTATATTATTTTTATTTCTTATCAAAATCGATTGGCTTAGTGGATTAGAAACAAAAGCTGTATAAAATTAACCAGAGCCAGGAACACATCCTTAGCTTCTAGCTAAAGGGGTGTCCCTGGTTATAAATACAACCTGAGAAACCATACAACTGAAATGCTAAATTGTATACTTTAGGTGTACACCTGCCAGTAATGGATATTAGTTTTTTTAGAATTTCGACATTTTAAATCTTGACAACTCCTGGAACAGAAGATGCAGCTTTTTGTCTTTGAAAGTGCGTCAGATCTGGGCTTATTTTTATGACATTATTGGTAAAACGAAGTGTATAAATTCCAAAAACGAAGATTCTGTAAATAAGGATTTAGTTGAAATTTTGATTTTTGACCTACTATACTTATTCTAGGTTAAAATTTTTGTATCCTTCTCTATAACATAAGATTTTGACTTATTTTAATGTCTTGTTATAATTTTGGACCCAAATTATTCCATTTAATAAAGTTATTGCTTTTCTTCTTTGTACGTTTCGATCTTTTATAGCTTTGTCTAGTGTTCCGTCAGCTGTAATTTTTAGACCTAAGTATTTATACCGAGGGGTCATCGGCACCCTAAAATTTTGTACAGCGTCCAAAAAAAAAAAAAAAAAAAACCTCATCATCTTTGGGGAACCGCACCGCGCTCACAAATGCTGTTGCGAGGTACAAAGCACGCCCTTCAAAAAACATGCGACCAACAAAAAAAAAAAAAAGGTCATCATGTTTGGGCAAGGCCGACAGGGACAAAGCGCGTGCTCAAAAAACTTGCGACCAAAAAAAAAAAAAGCTCATCATGTCTTTTCCCATCTACACCACTGGTTGGGGTTGGGGGGTGGTGTCGAGTACTGTCGTGTACTGTCGAGTACTGTTGGGTCCTGTCGTGTACTGTCGCGTACTGTTGGGTACTGTCGTGTACTGTCGAGTACTGTTGGGTATTGTCGTGTACTGTCGAGTACTGTTGGGTACTGTCGTGTACTGTCGACTACTGTTGGGTCCTGTCGTGGTACTGTCGAGTACTGTTGGGTACTGTCGTGTACTGTCGAGTACTGTTGGGTACTGTCGTGTACTGTCGAGTACTGTTGGGTACTGTCGTGTACTGTCGAGTACTGTTGGGTCCTGTCGTGGTACTGTCGGGTCCTGTTGTGAAATTTGTACAGTACTGTTGAAAGCTGATGACCCCTCGATTTATACTCATCACAGGACTGAATTCGCTGCCCGGTATTTAAGATTAGATCCTGTTTCATTCCACCGATACACATATACTATGTCTAATTTGGGACCAAAGTATATCGAAACATAACAAAAAGCTTATATATAATACCATTGTAAAAAGTATTATTACATACGGCTCAGAAGTATGGCCAATCAAGGATAGAACAGAAAAAATGCTTTGCGCTACGAAGATGGACTATTGGAGAAGAGCAGCAGGTAAATCAAAAAGAGAAAGAGTTACAAATCAAAGAATAAGAGAAATTATTACAGTGGGTGAACGTACTTTAGTGGATGATATAAGAACAAAACAACTGGTGTGGTACGGACATGTACAAAGAATGAATGATGAAAGACTACCTAAACAAATACTACAATGGAAACCAACTGGCCGAAGAAAACGAGGACGGCCAAGGAGAAGCTGGAGAGAAGGAATAGACAGTGAAATAAGAATAAGAGGCCTAGATGATGAATTATGGGCAAACAGAAACAAGTGAAGATTGGGTATCGGAAGACGTAGAACGTTGTGAAACCGATAAATATATATATATATATATATATATATATATATATATATATATATATATATCTATATATATAATTTTGGATAACAGAGGCTGGTAAATACTTAAAAAATAAAATAAAAATCTCCCTTCAGTCCTTGACAGAAATGAACAAATATTTTTCCGTTTGGCACTCGAGTCCTGTTTATTTTTGCGCGTATTATTTCTGATAACAATTTCGTTAATTTGTTTAATTTAAAACATGCTATTAGCTACCGATGAAAAAAATTAGAACAAGGTTTGCCACCGTATCTACCTGTCTATTAAATTGAACATAACAATTTTATTTTAATTTTCTTCTCATTTACATTTTATTATGATGGTTTAATTTTAAAAAAAATAAATAAAGATTCTCGCAACTTTTCTCGCCATAAGATAGAAAGTAGAAATTAACATAATGAATTAAAAATAGGTATTTTTCCAAAATTTTCATATATACAATTTTTTTAACAACACCTCTGAAGTCCAAAACTGAATAGAAACAAAATTTCGGACTTCCATTGTCTTTTTTTCTTTTAAACATGTCGTTTCGGTTAGTAAGTATCTTTCACCGAAACATCGTGTTTAAAATAAATAAAGACAACAGAAGTCTGAAATTTTGTTTCTACTCAATCATTGTCTACGAGTTTCAAACGAAAACTGAATGTTATATTTTTTATTTAATTAATAAAATTTTTATACAATCACACTTTTTCAGACAATTAAATCTAGTTTGTTTAAAACCCGATATATTTTTAAAACTTGGTATTTGTGGTAATCATTTTTTAAAGATCGTTATATCTTTTTGGTCTTTTCTCTCAAGCACAGCAAACTTATTGAAAGGCAAATCATAATCGGGAATCTTGCATCTGTTTCATCGTACTTCTTGTAAAGAAACTCGCATATTAACTTTTTAATTGGGGGTGTAACATGATTAGCAAAGGAAACAGAGATGACGTGTCCTATCATAGAAACGCCTGTGTATGAATTCTTTAAATAGGTGAGAAAGAGAATTCACATCTCCTCATGTCAACACCAATGAGATCGCATGCACATTTCGACTTTTACTGTATTTTCAGGGAATACTTCTTCTTACACATTCAAAAATAAACTACATAAACATAAACTGACTGGATCCAAATTTGAACATGTTGCACCTTTAGAACGAAACTGACACAACTCAAAAAATTTCATTTTAGGCGAACAAAAGAAACCTCATATAATTTCGGCATAACTGATGCTTATTTTGAGTTTTTTATATATAAATTTCTTGACTCAATTATTAGTCTATGGACAAATCGGCCTAAAAGGGGGTTTCGTGTGTAACTTTTTGCCGAGAAGCCAAGTTTGTTTAGGGCACTCCATAGATCAGGTTTTGACTTGTTGTCATTCTGGTAAATGCGTTTTTTTAAAGATATGGCCCCCACCACTTTTTTTGCACGATACTTTTTAAAACGATGTATCTTTCTTAAAAATAGTCGTAGAGGTTTGCAAAAAATGGCAAATAAATCAGTACACCCGCAATAAAATAACTTTCTATTATATTTTTCAAAATTTTGCTTCGTTTTTTTAGAAAAAATAAAATAACTGGATTTTTACTTTTTCTTTTGTATAGCTAGTAAAGTTTAATCTACATTTTTCATAACACCAAAGCCTAATTTAAAATGAAATTTTTAATAAAAGTTATAGAATGAACATTTTTCTATAATTTGGTGTATGTAAGTCTTACATAGATGTATATTTTATATATTTGTTTCAATAAAAAAACAATTTGTTATTACCGTACGCGGACGCCTATAAGGCGGCGCGCGGCTTTACGCAGCTGAGGCGTCTAGTAAAACAGGTGATTTCTATTATTATTGTTATCGTTGTTTAATGGACATTATCAAACAACGTTGTTATTGTTATTTTTGAAAGTGAATATCAATCGAAGAAAGTTTTAGTATGCAAAATATGAGGACCGCACTTTGACAATAAATCCTAGCTGAGAATAGGTCTCAGACTAACGATTTGGATGTTGCCGGGCAAGTTTTTGGTTTAACTTTTTTATCCCCCCTCCTTATATAGTCGTGATCGAATTTCGAAAAATGTAACTAAATTGACGCCCTAAAGACACAATGACATGGAAATTGATCAAAAATGTGTAAAATCTAATTTAAAAATTAAATTATATTAGTTTTTTTATTTTAGCTGCAAACTCCCCCAAAACCCCCCAGACTCCCCAAATCCAGAAATTTTTTTCAAATTTTTTTAAAAACTAAGCTTAAAGAAAAATATGTACTAATCTTTATTGTAGACCATAAAATTTCCTTTTCAACAATGTATAAGTCAGTGAAGTACGACTAATGACAAACTCTCCAGCGGCGTCCGTTTATTGAGGTAGTGTAAATAAATTTAAAAAAGAAACATGTTTATTACAGGTTTTACCGGATTTTCTTAAAAACCGAGTTCTATATCAAAAAATATAACACACTTTGTTACAGACAATAAAATTGCCTTTTAAATGATGTATAATAAGGCAATGGTAGTTTTCTCTATAACAATTTAGGGGCGTCCGTAAATAAAATCAATTTTGAAAAATCACTAAATTTATCAATTTTTTACAAGTTTTATCCAATTTTCTCAAAAATTAAGCTTCTTGGAAAAAAATTTTTTTATTACGGTTTTACCCGATTATCTTAAAAACCAAGCTCTCTATCAAAAATTGTGACTCATAGTCGATTGTAGACAATAAAATATCGTTTTAAACGTTTATAACAGTGTAAGATTTATCTTCAGATTAAAACTTCACAGGCCTGTGCAACTTAAATCAATTTTTACAAATCACCAAACAAATTAGTTCTGTTACAAGTTTTTTCCAATTTTCTCAGAAACTAAGCTCAATTGACAAAAATGTGTTTTATACTTTATTGTAGGAAATAAAATTTTCTTTTTAACAATGTGTAAGTCAATGGGGTTTAATTAATGACAACCCCTTCAGCGACGTCCGTATATGGGGGTCAAATAAAAAATAAAATAAATAAAATCATTTTTGTCACATTTTTACCCGATTCTTTTTTTCAAATACATTTTTTAAAAAGTATTTTTTTAATATATTTCAAATCAAGTAATTTAAACTTTATTTTTATTAAAATCGGATAAAAAATAAAACAGATAAAATTTGTTTTTAAATATGCTTTTCCGCCATATTTAAAAAAAGGCGCGATCATCACAATGACAATAAGTCAAAACCTGATCTGCTAGGTATGTTAAACAAATTTAGGTTACTTTTAAAAAGTTCTTGTGGTTTTCATTACAAGCATAATTTTTAAATATACCCCAAAGACCCCTATTTTTTTCCAGTTATTTGGAAATAACTTAAAAACTAATTAACGCATTGGAACACTTGAACCAGATTTGAATAAAGAATCAAAATAGCTATCTTTTTTATAAAAACTTTTTTCTAGCTCAAATAGTTTTATAAATAAAATAAAAATAATAAAAAAATTTCCTTTTTTTTTGAATTTTTAAATTTTTTGAGAAATACAAAAAAAATACATATTTTCTGACCAATGCATTTTTAAATAAATTACAAAGCAAGTATTTTAAACTTTATTCCATGAAAATCGGATAAGAAATAAAAAAGGTACAATTTTTTTAAAGATACGCCTTTCCGCCATTTTGAATCCGCCATATCTTTCAAAAAACGCATTTACCAGAATAACTTATCGGCAGAAAGTTGGCACGACTTGAACACGAAACTTGATTTGTCCATAGACTATATATGTATATAGTCGAAGATTCGAACATTAAATTTATGTAGGCATTATAACTAGGTAGGATAATTTATTGATAGAGGGGGTCTAATTTTGTCGTCATATCACCAAAAGTAAAAATTCATAAATTTCGAGTTGTGTTATTTTCGTTTTGAGGGTGCGATGTATCATTTTTGCACTAATACCATTGGCGCACCCAGGGGCGCCAAGATTTATTTAGATATTTTCCACATATTTCATGAATAAAAAGATAAAATAGTATAAAATACGACATAATAAGGTCTCGGGCCCCCCCAGGAGGTCTCGGGCCCCCCCAAGACATATTCCTGGGTGCGCCACTGCTAATACAATACATAAATACTAACTCCCCTTGGGTCTTAATGAGGGAAGTAAAACTATATTTAGGCTCAATGATATTCTCAGTGTCTCAAGATTTTTTGCATACAATGACTTGTTTTCTCCAAAGTCATGCCTACTAAGTTTATTGAATAACAAAGTAGGGATAAATTAGTCTAGACATGCGTAGGTGTCAGAAAAAGTTAGTTCGGTTCGGTTCAATTTTAATTTGGATGAAGGGGTTGCGAAAAAGACAGACTTCTAAATTTTTTAGAAGTCTGTGAATTGAACAGTTCTTAATCCATGCATTGAATAATCTGAATTCATTTTATGAATATCCAATTAATTATGGCAATTTTTATTCTAGGTCTATTACAAGTAAAAAAGAGATTATAAAAAGGAGTTAATGAATTTCCTCTCTTGTTAGTCCTATGAATATGATCCCTCATATTCAAAGTGATCTGGTATCCACGGGCTATTATATACTCTGGTCGAGGGGGGAAGTTATGGGTAACCCACATGCGGGGGCTCTATTCTCGTAATCGAATAAGGTGATCATTCATATCACATGCTTTGGCCAATAGCAAACTCTGAGTTGATTGAGTGATTTATTTTGCTGTCACTTTCTGCACAAGCAGATTGCTTGGGGGGGGGGGGTTACATGACATGACATGTGGGGGACATGCTTTGACTGTCGGCCTGGTATACATACCAATAATACTTTGTTTGCGCTTCTTCCTTGCAAGCGTGTTTAGTGCTTTCCAGCAACTCCTTTTTATCCTATACGAGGACCTTTAGAAATGAAGTGCCCTTAGAGGAAAGAGATATGGGAAATTAAAGAAGATTAAAGTGGTTGAAGAATTTATAACTCCTACAGGTTTGAACTGCTATAGGAAGAACAGAACGTGGACTAGGTACAAGAGTTTTTCTATCGGTTTTTATTTATTTACAGTATTTTTTTCCTTGTTTCAGATAGTAAGAATAAGAGAAACCAAGGAAGGTGTACTGGACCTTAATGATCTCGAAAATCAACTTAGACTGCATCAAAATTACGGAAGGCAACTCATTGGATGTTTTTCCGTAAGTTGCTAATTTTCTGTTGCCATTGGTTAAATAATTCCAAACTTAGTCAACGCCATTTGTTATTTCAGATTAGAAAGGAATTCCTCCTTATGTCATAAAGAATAAAAATCATCTTTCAACATCTAGTATAATAGTTTAATTATAAAAACTAAATTATTAATTACCGGACACTATCAAAAACGTTGTTTATCAAAACAAAATCGAAGCTTACCATAAAAATCGTCTGCAGTCAATAAAAAAATGGTAATAACCGGACAAAAATAGAAACGAAGTTTTGTATAACGTATTTTATCAAAACCGGAAAAAATCATATAAAGGGTCTTGACTTGTATGTCGTTTATCTAAAGAAAATCCGTTCAAATATAACTATGCAATTAAAGCCTCCTTCACTGCAACATCTATCGCCCATATTTTAAGCAATCAAAAAAGAGCGGACTTTGTATTGCTATGCAGTATACGGCACAACTTTTAATTGTTACTATATCGTGTGAGTTAAAAAGAATACCGCACCCGTTTACACAGGTTATATGGGAATTTTTCGTCTCTGTAAAATTGGTTGTAATTTAAGTATGTTATAGTAGGATATGTGACTAAGAAAAATGTAAGTAAAGTTAAGTTTTTCTATGTATAGTGTTTGAAATATAAACGGTCAAAGTTGATCGTTTTTGTGTATATTCTAATAATAAAAATTCTTACATTTTGACCGAAAAAAAATCAGTTAGCATAAAAATGACTTAGTAAAGGCTAAAGATAAAGTCACTTATCATGTCATTCTTGACAACTTATTTGATAATATACGGGGGTAGTCAAAAACACATTTTTTTATATCTGCACTATTACAGAATTTTAAAACTACCACATTGTATTTGGACACAAATTAATAGTTTTATACGATATTTGAAGAAAAAAAATATTTTTGGTTTTCGATTGTCCCCACTTTTATAGATATTAATTTTTTTTTGCAGATTTTTTTCTTAATAAATATAATTGACTTCAACTGTTTCAAGTTATTTTTCGTAAGGCAAAAATTACATTATTAAATATTTTGTATTAAAACACAGCATAAAAAAATATTTTAAATATACAAAAAATACGAGACGACTAAGTCGCGGCGAAGCATTCTACAACTGGATGGAAAGAGATGATAGTAATACGTATCTCTTTGCAACCAGCGGTAGGTAAATTATACAGGGTGTCTCATAACTTAGGAGCCATAGGCCAACAGGTGATAGAGGAGGCCATTTCTGGTGGAAAAGTTCATATAATACAGGGGTCAAAACTCTTTCCTAATCGAGATATAGAGCATTAAATTTGGCGAGCTTTTAACAATAACTTTTTTTAAAAAATGCAGCAAAAATATGAAATCATTTAAATTATTTTAAAAAATTATAAAATTATGCGGTCAAATTTTTTTAGAAAAAAAGTATTTTTTTGGTATAAACTTTTATGAATACCATAATAAACGCAATCTTTTTCTTGATGTTTTTGTTAGTAAAGCTACATCTTTAGGGAGACATAATAATGAAATATTATTGATATTTTTTTAAATTAATAAGTAAGCGAAAATAAAATAAATCGATCTATGACCGATCTGATACCTTCCTAGCTAGCTAGCACACTCCAAGAAAAGCTATGATAATCAGCCTTGAAAACAGTTTTTTTTAATATCTCAGAAACTAAAGCTCCTACGAAGTTTTTGGTTATAACACAAATCATTGAGCCAAATGTAGTCTACTATATTCCGAAAACCACATATGGATGCGATGCTCTGTTAAAAAGTTAGCATTTTTAAAAAATTTTATTTGTCAAGAACCTGTCATTAGCATTATCGGATTTTAACCAAAATCTAATCAGCTCATTAGAGTGTCGAAAATCCTATATTTTAAAAAGAGATAACTTTTATGTTATATAAACTTTTTTATCAGAAATAACGTCCTCTATCAACTGCTGCACTATCGCTCCTAAGTTAAAAGACACCCTGTTTAATACGCCGCTACTTACTCGTAAAGGACGCTTAACATGGAGCAATTCACTTGCAGTTGCATGCAAGATTAGGGTCCCTGACATGACGTCAGTATAAACAAACAAGTTGTATGTCTCATTTAGGGATACTAATCTTGCATGGAACTGCAAGTGTATTGTTCCATGTCAAGCGGCCTTAAGCGACCGTCGTTAAGAAAGTCATAAAGAGCATTTTGGACTGGAAAAAAAATATTTAACTTTTTTATCTTCCAGGTAGCATCCAGCGTTACAGGAATCCTCACAGACGACGTAGCGTGCACCCTCATGTTACACCAATACGGCGCGCTGGCATTCTGGGATTACAATATGGCGGCGCCTAGCATCACCATTGACATGAACCCGTCTGTACAGGGAGTCGAGGAAAAGTTGGCCAATAAGGAGGCCATCTATTTCAGTGGACATAAGTTTGTTGGTGGCGTGCAGACACCAGGTAAGTACATAACAGGTTTTAACAACTCATCAGGTCGGGTCAGGTTTAATATTTACACGATCACGGTGACTTACCTAAACCAATCAATTTTTTTTTGTAGTTTTTGGGTATTTCTTAAGAATATACTTACTATTTAGGTAGCAGTGGTGTACGCAGGGGAGCAGAGCCACCGAATGGCCACCGAATGTTGACCCTAGAACATAAGTTTATCCCAAAAATCAAGATTAAAATGTATCGGCCTGCGCTCAAGCCTTTCCCCCCAAGATTCATCCCTGCGTATCGATCCGCACTCAAGCCCCCCCCAGGATTTATTTCTGCGTACGTCTCGCAAACAATTAAGGGCAGTTTTTTTTGGAACAAAACCAAAATTGGTATCTGGGGGTTTTTGAGGATGAGGATTACGAATTTTTGATCAGATTACAAAAATTTAATATAGCGGATTTAAAATGGACGATTTAATGACAAGTTTTTCTGATTACTTTCAACTCACTTCCACGTATCCGATTCACTTCAAATTTCGCATCCCTGTATAGTTCCGATGACAATCCAATAATGTGGTAGCACTGACTGCCTACCTCCCCCCTAACCTGGAGGGCGGAGAGGGGGTAAAATTTTAGTTTGTCGGATTTCCACCAAAATTAGTATGACGAGTTTTTCTGATTACTTTCAACTGATTTCCACGTAGGTATCTGATTGATTTCAAAATTCACATGCTCTCCCACTAAAAAGGGGGGGGGGGCGTAGAAGAGGTAAGGCTTTAGTTTGTTTGATCTCGACCAAAATTAATTAATCCTTGCGTATAATGATCATAATAATCACTCCCTCCCTGCAATATCGATGCGCTAGCTGAAATGCAAAGACTCAGACAAATCTAAAAATTAAAAAATAAATTTAGAAAAAAAAACTTTTTGAAAACAAGCTTTTATAAAATTGACTAAAAAGCATAAAATAATTTTTTGAGTGTTCTAATATTATAATAATAAAAGCGATAGGCGTATTTAATATTAGGTAAATGCAGTTCCATGCGTATTTGGTGGATCGTCCTCAACCGATGATGGGCCGACTCTTCTTTTTCAATGTGACAAAATAAATCTATACACTGCCAGTCGCAGATGATCTGCCTAATATGAAGCAGGCGTAATAATGTCCATCCATATCAGAAAAATGTAAGGGTAGCTTGAGTAGGGTTGGGTTGGATTGGGTTAAATTGTCTAGCCTCACATTTCTCTGCTATAATATAATGAATTTGGATTTTCACTAAACTTCGAGTTAACAAGGCTAAAAGAAAAACGGGTAAATTTCCTTTAATACGCCCATCGCTTTTATTATGATATCAGAACACTCAAAAAATTATTTTATGCTTTTTAGTCAATTTTATAAAAGCTTGTTTTCAAAAAGTTTTTTTTTTCTAAATTTATTTTATAAATTATTATACTAATTCTAATTGATTTGTTTTAGGTATCCTAATCGCCAAAAAATCAGTTTTTCGAAGAATAAACACCTGTGAACCCGATGGCTTTTTTGCGTCGCACGAACATAATGACAAGGTGAGGTCTTGCAAAAACTATTACTCTTTTGGTTTTAGGTACTTTCTTTATTTCCTCCAGCTCTAATACCGGTAAGTTAAACAATTAATGCCGAAATCAGTACATCGATATCTTGAACCACTTACGTACAAAATATAGGGTGGGGTTCGATTTGGTGCATTTTCGACCATCCCTCGTGAATTCTCTATTGATAAATATTCCTTATTTCTGTAAAGACACTTTTTCAAGTGGAATTCAACCGTCAAATTAAATTTTATCTGTCAGTTTTAGTTTTCGAGATATCACATAAAATAGCTTTTTTATTTCTTTATATTCTTTGTATTTTTTTATATTTTTTGTTTTTACCATATATTATATTATATTTAGTATGCTGAATAGGTTTAAAATATTTTAAAATTATCAAATTCAAAAATTTAAAGAAAAATAAAGAGGTAATTAAAAAATATAAAAGACAATAATAAAAAAATATGTTATTAAGTGTGAAACATTATTTTAAAGGAAATTTTACGCTAATTTCAAAAATCGAAGAGAAAGAGATAAAATTTAATTTACTGGTTGAATACCTATAAAAATATATATAAAAATATATATATATATATAGATATACTTTAAAAAAGGAGTGAAATCATAACAAAAACATTTCATGTAAAAAACGCCAAGTATGTAAAAATGATATTCCGTAAAAAAGTTTTTTAATACAAATTTCAGTGGCGCACCCAGGAATATGTCTTGGGGGGGGGGCCGAGGCCTCGTGTTGTCGTATTTTATGCTATTTTATCTTTTTATTCATGAAATATGTGGAAAATATCTAAAAAAATCTTAGGCTTGGCCCCCCCCCCCCCGAACCGAACCGAACCGAACCCCCCCCCCCCCCCCCCTAAGTGCGCCTATGCAAATTTTAAAATGAAAGGTTTTTAAATGTTTTTCTAAACTTAGCTATTACGGCTGCAAATGACTCTTAGGCACAGTGCTAAATTGAACATACAGAAGTTTGGCTGTAATAGCAAAGTTTTAAAAAACATTTCAAAACTAGTATGAACCTTTCATTTTAAAATTTGTATTGGAGAACTTGAGTTTACTTTTATCTCAATTCTTTTTACAGAATATCATTTTTTGCGTGCTTGGCTTTTTTTTACATGAAATATTTTTGTTATGATTAATTTTTTTACGAAACACGGGCTCGTAACTAGGTAGGTTAATTTTTTGTAGCTTCTCTAGAAATGGGCGTTTCCTATCAAATGGACCACCTTGTACATATCTGGTCATGGTCGTTTCCGTCCTTTTTATCCATTTCTCCTCAACCGCTCTTCTGACGTATTTTCGCTAAAAAAAAAATCTAAAATACCTTGGACCATTAATAAAAATTAAAAACTCAAATCAATCAATTAACAAGTAATTGAATCAGTCCTAAACAAATCGATTATGTCGCTGATTGAATAATTGCGCTGATCGGGAAGCAAATCGCAAGTAGGTTACTGGGGTAAATCTGCCAGTAGTCGGCCACCTAACTGTATTTCTCAAACAAAATTAATTTTAAAAAATATATACTCAGGCGCAGTCCATCGTAGTTATTGCATAACTATTCCCAGGTAATGCCTGTGCGTTCTCTAAAACTCAAAAATAGCTTAACTACAGAGATCAAATTTAAAAAGAAAAATAAAAAAATTTACAAGAATTCCAATACTCGGCCACCAAAAATCTAAAGTAGGCCAATTTTTAACCAGTAGTCGGCCTATATATTAGATTATTTATATATTAGATTTGTATCATCATCTGTTTTTACTTTTTATATGTAGGTACAACTGGGTAGGTGGCTAATAATAAAAAAAAAATCAAATAGGATCAAACTTATACAAAGTTATAAATATCAAAAAAAAATTAAAATATTATAAACGTCAAAAAAAACATTAGAAAAAGAAATAGTTAATTTAAAAAATCTTAAAAAAGATACCATCTCAGGTAGCATTTTTTAAGTACAATAAATAAAAACGAAATACACAAAACAAAAGTCAAAGTATTTTTGGATTAAACCAGTGGCTTTAGTTAAATTACCTAAATTAGTTATAAAACACAAAAAAAAAAACGAAAAAGAAAACAAAGTTCTACATCAAAATGAAAACAAAGGTCTGTGACGCGATTTCACACATTCTCATAACTAATTTAATATTTATTTTTATTTATTTTTTAATATTTATTTTTATCTGTCTTAACCCAACATCTGCGCTGAAAATATGGTAGTTAAAGGTGGCCGACTAATGGTTCTAAAAAAAAATATTCAGTCGGCCGCCCGACCGACTAGAATGATTACAAAAATACCTCCCAAATAATTTGCAATCTAAGATTTAGTAAGGCGAATTTACAGTTTACTAAAAAATACTATTTCCGTCACCACCTACATGTAGCAAAAATCTTAAAATTTCTTTCTTTAAACGAACACAACGTACACGGCAATTTAAAACTGTCATTTTAAAATTATAGCGCGCGTTGTCTGTTTATATCAAAGAGAGCAGAGCCAAGGGCCCCATAACCAGTAATGGGGGAAGGGGGTAGAAAAAAAAAACAAAAAGAATAATTCGAATTTCAATAAGTTTTGCACTATATGAAACTGAAATGCGCCGCAGGCCAAAATTTTTAGGAAAATAAAGTAATTTTTATGTAAAAATTTTGGGATAATACCGAAAATCTGTTATTTGTGTGTAGTTTGACTTATCTTAGCAATATCGTAACTTACAAACATTATCTTTTTGTTGTACATATTCGGTAACCGAATAAATGCTATATATATATATATATATATATATATATATATATATGTCTGTCCGGACCACAATAGATCCTAAACCGCTCAACCGATTTTCATGAAGTTTTCTGATGAAATAGTGTAAATTGCTGTAAAACGCTGGTTAAATTTCTGTTAAAATCCATTAATGCTAGCAACAGTGTTTTAACAGTATAAAAATTTTAAAAATTTGAAACTAACTTTTTAACGGTGCATTGCATCAATATATGCGGTTTTCGGAATATATTAAAACTCATTTTTGTGTGTTGAGTGTTTGGTTTTAAGATATCTATAAAAAAAACTGTTTTCAAGCATGGGCGCACCCAGGAGTGGGCCTCGGCGCCCCCTGGTTCTCCGACTGCTCGTGACCAAATAAAAAAAAGTATTGGTAAAAACAATTTATTTATAAGTTATCACTGTTCACACTGTTACAAAAGCAATATTTGCAGTTCAACTGAACGTTAAGCAAAATCTAAGCATGTTTCTTAAGGCTAATTACTAGATTAATGAACAATCAATCATTAAATATAAATTAAAGTAATCATCTTAGTAATGTATTCAGTAATATTCTTCTTAATTTTGATCAAAGAAGGGGCCCTACTTACCAAATAATGATATTCTCTGACAAGAACAGGGAAAGACCTAACAAATACTAACAATAACATTTACGTCCCTATATCTAGGCCCAGAGTAGCCCCGGGCTCTAAGTGGCCCATATTCAGCAACCCCAGGGCCCCGGCGGGGATCCCCGCCCTCCCGCCCGGGCCAGTCCGGGCCTGTGGGTATAAAAGCAAAAATGGAATGAAAGTGCATAGGATTAGCATTTAATTTTCTAATTACATTATTTTAATATTTCATAAAAATTACAATGGCCGGGTACGGGTTGGGGGCCGACTACTGGCGCATTTACCCTATCAGGAAAAACAAATTATCAAATGCAAAAATAGGTTTAGAATTGGGTCACCGTATTTACCTAGTCGCTGACCTCGGTTCAAAGGTAAATAACATTTCGAAAATAATTGGAGTAACAAGTGGAGTAATGCGGCATTTTCACATAATTATCTAGTATAATACAAGGGCGGATCTAGGGCAAAATCTAGGGAGGGGTAATGGTCGACGAAATTTTTTTTATTCATTACATTTTTTCATTACCATTTTTTTTAGGGGGCGGGAAGAGTAATTGTTTTTAACAGGCATAATTTTTTTTAGGGGGAGCAATCACCTCGTTTCCCCCATGCCTCAAATCGGGGAGCTTGGGTGTAAATAAAGACTGAAGTATTTTTGTGCTTGTACCATTTTGTGTCACACTTTGCGAATAAGAATCAGCGTTGTTTCATCCTCAAACAACGGTATCAGTATTAGCTATCAAGGTCTAAGTCACGGCCGTCGTAATGGGTGGAACAAAGGACCAGCCGCTCCAGGCGGCTGATTTTGGAGCCGCTTTTTACTTTTGAATTAAATTACTTACCAATTATGTATCTGAAGGTCACCACCACCTTATTTTAAAACATAATTTCTATCATATTATTTAAAGAATTTGTAGCAGAATAGAAAAAGACAAATAAAAAAGTAAGACGAATTTAAAAAAACGAAGAACATGAAATATACAAATTTTTGATATGGGGAATAAATTACACGGTGGTAAAACTGTAGTTAATACCGTTGTTTGATTCAAACAACGTTAATAACTTCCATATTCTTCTCAATGAAATACTAAAATAAAAAAAACTATTCAGTTTTACTGTGTTGGTTTGATTACATCAAACAACGGTAGTAGGAGATATGCCTACAACTGGTGGGGCGAGACGGCTAAGCACAACTCAATAAATAATAAAAAATTTGAATGTTATAAAATCGACTAGAATATTAGGACAAATTGCGCCGCAGGTGAAAATTCAAGAAAAATTATGTATTTTTCAGAAAAATTAGCGCCAAAAAAAATGTGTAAAGAAGAAAAAATTTTAATTCAGGCGTAAATATTAAAAAATAAAACCTAATTTTAAAAAAAAATGGCACCACAGGCAAAATTTAAAAAAAAATTCAATTATTTTCAGAGAAAATGACGCCGCAAATTACTCTTTATACAATATTGGAAAAACAGCGGAAATTAGACAAAACGAAAAAAACTTAAAAAATGCGGTACTTTTCGGAAAAAATCGCGCTGCAGAAAAGTATTTGTAATAAATTCAATAATTTATAGAACGAATGGTGCAAAAATTTTCGGCAAAAAATGGCACTTTTTTGAAAGCATAAGCGCCGCAGTTTTGAGTTTATATAAATTATGCTATTTTCGTTTGCGAGGGGGTTAATTTTGTGGGCTCCCCTAGCCCTCCTCCTTAATGCAGCCCTGCAAATAAAATAAAAAAAATTCGCGTCACCGCGCATAGCTTTATTTATGTTAATAAAAACTCAGTGGTGTACGCACGGGGGGCTTAAGGGGGTTGAAGCCCCCGCCAGGATCCATCTCTGTGTATCGATCAGCGCTCAAGCCCCCCCAGGATTCATTTCTGCGTACGCCACTGAAAAGCTGCGTTACTCTAACTACTGTCGTTTTTGAGAAAAATGTAATTCTTAATCTATATTCGAAAACCGCGTTTCCCTAGCTGCTGTGCTTCTCAAATTGTGATTTTTTAAAAATATTTCAACAACCCTTCTATCTCTTTTGCAACCTCCCACCTTACCATCTTATACACATTCAATTGGGTAACACAAAAATTTTGAGCTATATTTGGTTGAGATTGGTTTATTGGCTTTTGAGTTATTGTTTACCACACAGATGAACAGACAGCATCACAAAATTTGGTAGTTATTTCTATATATAGTCTTTTTTGACCCAAGTTATAGATGGCTCAAAATTCTAATAAAAATTGACAGAATTTGCTGCTTTTTTTTGTTCTTTATTGTATTTTCGAGCACTAATATGTCCAAATTCCTTACAAGTTAAATTATAATGGTTTGGCCTTGGTTGGCCCAAAAGAGTATATTTTGTCTAAATTTCGAGAAAAAAAGTAGTTGGTGTTCCAAGGGTCAGAACAGTATAATTCTCTAAAAAAGAGTATATCTGGTCCCAATAATAAATACTTTAACATGGCATTTTTTTGACAGAACTTCGAACTCCAAGAGGAAGGGAACTGTGCCGCAGTGGTGGAGTCCATCAGATTTGGCTTGATCATGCAGTTGAAAGAAACTGTTACGGCTACATTTATTCAGCAACGACAGGAAAAAATCAACAGGTAAAGATTTTTCATAAAGGGATTGAGTGCCCAGTTTTCGCTGCCATAAATACGAAATGTTGTAAAATTTGTGTTTATGAGAAATAAATTTATGATATATTTGATATGTACATATAAGGTGAAATGGGTACATTAATCATTTCCAACTTTACATTTTGAAATTTGTATTGGAGAACTTGGCTTTACTTTTATCTCAATTCTTTTTACGAAATACCACTTTCGCGTAATTGGCTTTTTTTTACTTGAAGTGTTTTTTTTATGATTTACTTATACTACAAACGTAAATAGTACCCGTGAATAAAGAAACAACAATTTTCCGTGGGCAGCTCGAAAGCTGTACACCCACGGGGATCTAAGATCTAATGATCTAATGGACACCCATTAAGTTATTGTTAAAGCTCAGTTCATCGCGTTCTGAAATTTCCCACTCTCCACATAATTATAAGCTTCCGCTACGCAAATCAAAGGTCTCTGTCTGTCTGTCTGTCTGTCTGTCGGTCTGTCTGTCTGTCTGTCTGTCTGTCTGTCTGTCTGTCTGTCTGTCTGTCTGTCTGTCTGTCTGTCTGTCTGTCTGTCTGTCTGTCTGTCTGTCTGTCTGTCTGTCTGTCTGTCTGTCTGTCTGTCTGTCTGTCTGTCTGTCTGTCTGTCTGTCTGTCTGTCTGTCTGTCTGTCTGTCTGTCTGTCTGTCTGTCTGTCTGTCTGTCTGTCTGTCTGTCTGTCTGTCTGTCTGTCTGTCTGTCTGTCTGTCTGTCTGTCTGTCTGTCTGTCTGTCTGTCTGTCTGTCTGTCTGTCTGTCTGTCTGTCTGTCTGTCTGTCTGTCTGTCTGTCTGTCTGTCTGTCTGTCTGTCTGTCTGTCTGTCTGTCTGTCTGTCTGTCTGTCTGTCTGTCTGTCTGTCTGTCTGTCTGTCTGTCTGTCTGTCTGTCTGTCTGTCTGTCTGTCTGTCTGTCTGTCTGTCTGTCTGTCTGTCTGTCTGTCTGTCTGTCTGTCTGTCTGTCTGTCTGTCTGTCTGTCTGTCTGTCTGTCTGTCTGTCTGTCTGTCTGTCTGTCTGTCTGTCTGTCTGTCTGTCTGTCTGTCTGTCTGTCTGTCTGTCTGTCTGTCTGTCTGTCTGTCTGTCTGTCTGTCTGTCTGTCTGTCTGTCTGTCTGTCTGTCTGTCTGTCTGTCTGTCTGTCTGTCTGTCTGTCTGTCTGTCTGTCTGTCTGTCTGTCTGTCTGTCTGTCTGTCTGTCTGTCTGTCTGTCTGTCTGTCTGTCTGTCTGTCTGTCTGTCTGTCTGTCTGTCTGTCTGTCTGTCTGTCTGTCTGTCTGTCTGTCTGTCTGTCTGTCTGTCTGTCTGTCTGTCTGTCTGTCTGTCTGTCTGTCTGTCTGTCTGTCTGTCTGTCTGTCTGTCTGTCTGTCTGTCTGTCTGTCTGTCTGTCTGTCTGTCTGTCTGTCTGTCTGTCTGTCTGTCTGTCTGTCTGTCTGTCTGTCTGTCTGTCTGTCTGTCTGTCTGTCTGTCTGTCTGTCTGTCTGTCTGTCTGTCTGTCTGTCTGTCTGTCTGTCTGTCTGTCTGTCTGTCTGTCTGTCTGTCTGTCTGTCTGTCTGTCTGTCTGTCTGTCTGTCTGTCTGTCTGTCTGTCTGTCTGTCTGTCTGTCTGTCTGTCTGTCTGTCTGTCTGTCTGTCTGTCTGTCTGTCTGTCTGTCTGTCTGTCTGTCTGTCTGTCTGTCTGTCTGTCTGTCTGTCTGTCTGTCTGTCTGTCTGTCTGTCTGTCTGTCTGTCTGTCTGTCTGTCTGTCTGTCTGTCTGTCTGTCTGTCTGTCTGTCTGTCTGTCTGTCTGTCTGTCTGTCTGTCTGTCTGTCTGTCTGTCTGTCTGTCTGTCTGTCTGTCTGTCTGTCTGTCTGTCTGTCTGTCTGTCTGTCTGTCTGTCTGTCTGTCTGTCTGTCTGTCTGTCTGTCTGTCTGTCTGTCTGTCTGTCTGTCTGTCTGTCTGTCTGTCTGTCTGTCTGTCTGTCTGTCTGTCTGTCTGTCTGTCTGTCTGTCTGTCTGTCTGTCTGTCTGTCTGTCTGTCTGTCTGTCTGTCTGTCTGTCTGTCTGTCTGTCTGTCTGTCTGTCTGTCTGTCTGTCTGTCTGTCTGTCTGTCTGTCTGTCTGTCTGTCTGTCTGTCTGTCTGTCTGTCTGTCTGTCTGTCTGTCTGTCTGTCTGTCTGTCTGTCTGTCTGTCTGTCTGTCTGTCTGTCTGTCTGTCTGTCTGTCTGTCTGTCTGTCTGTCTGTCTGTCTGTCTGTCTGTCTGTCTGTCTGTCTGTCTGTCTGTCTGTCTGTCTGTCTGTCTGTCTGTCTGTCTGTCTGTCTGTCTGTCTGTCTGTCTGTCTGTCTGTCTGTCTGTCTGTCTGTCTGTCTGTCTGTCTGTCTGTCTGTCTGTCTGTCTGTCTGTCTGTCTGTCTGTCTGTCTGTCTGTCTGTCTGTCTGTCTGTCTGTCTGTCTGTCTGTCTGTCTGTCTGTCTGTCTGTCTGTCTGTCTGTCTGTCTGTCTGTCTGTCTGTCTGTCTGTCTGTCTGTCTGTCTGTCTGTCTGTCTGTCTGTCTGTCTGTCTGTCTGTCTGTCTGTCTGTCTGTCTGTCTGTCTGTCTGTCTGTCTGTCTGTCTGTCTGTCTGTCTGTCTGTCTGTCTGTCTGTCTGTCTGTCTGTCTGTCTGTCTGTCTGTCTGTCTGTCTGTCTGTCTGTCTGTCTGTCTGTCTGTCTGTCTGTCTGTCTGTCTGTCTGTCTGTCTGTCTGTCTGTCTGTCTGTCTGTCTGTCTGTCTGTCTGTCTGTCTGTCTGTCTGTCTGTCTGTCTGTCTGTCTGTCTGTCTGTCTGTCTGTCTGTCTGTCTGTCTGTCTGTCTGTCTGTCTGTCTGTCTGTCTGTCTGTCTGTCTGTCTGTCTGTCTGTCTGTCTGTCTGTCTGTCTGTCTGTCTGTCTGTCTGTCTGTCTGTCTGTCTGTCTGTCTGTCTGTCTGTCTGTCTGTCTGTCTGTCTGTCTGTCTGTCTGTCTGTCTGTCTGTCTGTCTGTCTGTCTGTCTGTCTGTCTGTCTGTCTGTCTGTCTGTCTGTCTGTCTGTCTGTCTGTCTGTCTGTCTGTCTGTCTGTCTGTCTGTCTGTCTGTCTGTCTGTCTGTCTGTCTGTCTGTCTGTCTGTCTGTCTGTCTGTCTGTCTGTCTGTCTGTCTGTCTGTCTGTCTGTCTGTCTGTCTGTCTGTCTGTCTGTCTGTCTGTCTGTCTGTCTGTCTGTCTGTCTGTCTGTCTGTCTGTCTGTCTGTCTGTCTGTCTGTCTGTCTGTCTGTCTGTCTGTCTGTCTGTCTGTCTGTCTGTCTGTCTGTCTGTCTGTCTGTCTGTCTGTCTGTCTGTCTGTCTGTCTGTCTGTCTGTCTGTCTGTCTGTCTGTCTGTCTGTCTGTCTGTCTGTCTGTCTGTCTGTCTGTCTGTCTGTCTGTCTGTCTGTCTGTCTGTCTGTCTGTCTGTCTGTCTGTCTGTCTGTCTGTCTGTCTGTCTGTCTGTCTGTCTGTCTGTCTGTCTGTCTGTCTGTCTGTCTGTCTGTCTGTCTGTCTGTCTGTCTGTCTGTCTGTCTGTCTGTCTGTCTGTCTGTCTGTCTGTCTGTCTGTCTGTCTGTCTGTCTGTCTGTCTGTCTGTCTGTCTGTCTGTCTGTCTGTCTGTCTGTCTGTCTGTCTGTCTGTCTGTCTGTCTGTCTGTCTGTCTGTCTGTCTGTCTGTCTGTCTGTCTGTCTGTCTGTCTGTCTGTCTGTCTGTCTGTCTGTCTGTCTGTCTGTCTGTCTGTCTGTCTGTCTGTCTGTCTGTCTGTCTGTCTGTCTGTCTGTCTGTCTGTCTGTCTGTCTGTCTGTCTGTCTGTCTGTCTGTCTGTCTGTCTGTCTGTCTGTCTGTCTGTCTGTCTGTCTGTCTGTCTGTCTGTCTGTCTGTCTGTCTGTCTGTCTGTCTGTCTGTCTGTCTGTCTGTCTGTCTGTCTGTCTGTCTGTCTGTCTGTCTGTCTGTCTGTCTGTCTGTCTGTCTGTCTGTCTGTCTGTCTGTCTGTCTGTCTGTCTGTCTGTCTGTCTGTCTGTCTGTCTGTCTGTCTGTCTGTCTGTCTGTCTGTCTGTCTGTCTGTCTGTCTGTCTGTCTGTCTGTCTGTCTGTCTGTCTGTCTGTCTGTCTGTCTGTCTGTCTGTCTGTCTGTCTGTCTGTCTGTCTGTCTGTCTGTCTGTCTGTCTGTCTGTCTGTCTGTCTGTCTGTCTGTCTGTCTGTCTGTCTGTCTGTCTGTCTGTCTGTCTGTCTGTCTGTCTGTCTGTCTGTCTGTCTGTCTGTCTGTCTGTCTGTCTGTCTGTCTGTCTGTCTGTCTGTCTGTCTGTCTGTCTGTCTGTCTGTCTGTCTGTCTGTCTGTCTGTCTGTCTGTCTGTCTGTCTGTCTGTCTGTCTGTCTGTCTGTCTGTCTGTCTGTCTGTCTGTCTGTCTGTCTGTCTGTCTGTCTGTCTGTCTGTCTGTCTGTCTGTCTGTCTGTCTGTCTGTCTGTCTGTCTGTCTGTCTGTCTGTCTGTCTGTCTGTCTGTCTGTCTGTCTGTCTGTCTGTCTGTCTGTCTGTCTGTCTGTCTGTCTGTCTGTCTGTCTGTCTGTCTGTCTGTCTGTCTGTCTGTCTGTCTGTCTGTCTGTCTGTCTGTCTGTCTGTCTGTCTGTCTGTCTGTCTGTCTGTCTGTCTGTCTGTCTGTCTGTCTGTCTGTCTGTCTGTCTGTCTGTCTGTCTGTCTGTCTGTCTGTCTGTCTGTCTGTCTGTCTGTCTGTCTGTCTGTCTGTCTGTCTGTCTGTCTGTCTGTCTGTCTGTCTGTCTGTCTGTCTGTCTGTCTGTCTGTCTGTCTGTCTGTCTGTCTGTCTGTCTGTCTGTCTGTCTGTCTGTCTGTCTGTCTGTCTGTCTGTCTGTCTGTCTGTCTGTCTGTCTGTCTGTCTGTCTGTCTGTCTGTCTGTCTGTCTGTCTGTCTGTCTGTCTGTCTGTCTGTCTGTCTGTCTGTCTGTCTGTCTGTCTGTCTGTCTGTCTGTCTGTCTGTCTGTCTGTCTGTCTGTCTGTCTGTCTGTCTGTCTGTCTGTCTGTCTGTCTGTCTGTCTGTCTGTCTGTCTGTCTGTCTGTCTGTCTGTCTGTCTGTCTGTCTGTCTGTCTGTCTGTCTGTCTGTCTGTCTGTCTGTCTGTCTGTCTGTCTGTCTGTCTGTCTGTCTGTCTGTCTGTCTGTCTGTCTGTCTGTCTGTCTGTCTGTCTGTCTGTCTGTCTGTCTGTCTGTCTGTCTGTCTGTCTGTCTGTCTGTCTGTCTGTCTGTCTGTCTGTCTGTCTGTCTGTCTGTCTGTCTGTCTGTCTGTCTGTCTGTCTGTCTGTCTGTCTGTCTGTCTGTCTGTCTGTCTGTCTGTCTGTCTGTCTGTCTGTCTGTCTGTCTGTCTGTCTGTCTGTCTGTCTGTCTGTCTGTCTGTCTGTCTGTCTGTCTGTCTGTCTGTCTGTCTGTCTGTCTGTCTGTCTGTCTGTCTGTCTGTCTGTCTGTCTGTCTGTCTGTCTGTCTGTCTGTCTGTCTGTCTGTCTGTCTGTCTGTCTGTCTGTCTGTCTGTCTGTCTGTCTGTCTGTCTGTCTGTCTGTCTGTCTGTCTGTCTGTCTGTCTGTCTGTCTGTCTGTCTGTCTGTCTGTCTGTCTGTCTGTCTGTCTGTCTGTCTGTCTGTCTGTCTGTCTGTCTGTCTGTCTGTCTGTCTGTCTGTCTGTCTGTCTGTCTGTCTGTCTGTCTGTCTGTCTGTCTGTCTGTCTGTCTGTCTGTCTGTCTGTCTGTCTGTCTGTCTGTCTGTCTGTCTGTCTGTCTGTCTGTCTGTCTGTCTGTCTGTCTGTCTGTCTGTCTGTCTGTCTGTCTGTCTGTCTGTCTGTCTGTCTGTCTGTCTGTCTGTCTGTCTGTCTGTCTGTCTGTCTGTCTGTCTGTCTGTCTGTCTGTCTGTCTGTCTGTCTGTCTGTCTGTCTGTCTGTCTGTCTGTCTGTCTGTCTGTCTGTCTGTCTGTCTGTCTGTCTGTCTGTCTGTCTGTCTGTCTGTCTGTCTGTCTGTCTGTCTGTCTGTCTGTCTGTCTGTCTGTCTGTCTGTCTGTCTGTCTGTCTGTCTGTCTGTCTGTCTGTCTGTCTGTCTGTCTGTCTGTCTGTCTGTCTGTCTGTCTGTCTGTCTGTCTGTCTGTCTGTCTGTCTGTCTGTCTGTCTGTCTGTCTGTCTGTCTGTCTGTCTGTCTGTCTGTCTGTCTGTCTGTCTGTCTGTCTGTCTGTCTGTCTGTCTGTCTGTCTGTCTGTCTGTCTGTCTGTCTGTCTGTCTGTCTGTCTGTCTGTCTGTCTGTCTGTCTGTCTGTCTGTCTGTCTGTCTGTCTGTCTGTCTGTCTGTCTGTCTGTCTGTCTGTCTGTCTGTCTGTCTGTCTGTCTGTCTGTCTGTCTGTCTGTCTGTCTGTCTGTCTGTCTGTCTGTCTGTCTGTCTGTCTGTCTGTCTGTCTGTCTGTCTGTCTGTCTGTCTGTCTGTCTGTCTGTCTGTCTGTCTGTCTGTCTGTCTGTCTGTCTGTCTGTCTGTCTGTCTGTCTGTCTGTCTGTCTGTCTGTCTGTCTGTCTGTCTGTCTGTCTGTCTGTCTGTCTGTCTGTCTGTCTGTCTGTCTGTCTGTCTGTCTGTCTGTCTGTCTGTCTGTCTGTCTGTCTGTCTGTCTGTCTGTCTGTCTGTCTGTCTGTCTGTCTGTCTGTCTGTCTGTCTGTCTGTCTGTCTGTCTGTCTGTCTGTCTGTCTGTCTGTCTGTCTGTCTGTCTGTCTGTCTGTCTGTCTGTCTGTCTGTCTGTCTGTCTGTCTGTCTGTCTGTCTGTCTGTCTGTCTGTCTGTCTGTCTGTCTGTCTGTCTGTCTGTCTGTCTGTCTGTCTGTCTGTCTGTCTGTCTGTCTGTCTGTCTGTCTGTCTGTCTGTCTGTCTGTCTGTCTGTCTGTCTGTCTGTCTGTCTGTCTGTCTGTCTGTCTGTCTGTCTGTCTGTCTGTCTGTCTGTCTGTCTGTCTGTCTGTCTGTCTGTCTGTCTGTCTGTCTGTCTGTCTGTCTGTCTGTCTGTCTGTCTGTCTGTCTGTCTGTCTGTCTGTCTGTCTGTCTGTCTGTCTGTCTGTCTGTCTGTCTGTCTGTCTGTCTGTCTGTCTGTCTGTCTGTCTGTCTGTCTGTCTGTCTGTCTGTCTGTCTGTCTGTCTGTCTGTCTGTCTGTCTGTCTGTCTGTCTGTCTGTCTGTCTGTCTGTCTGTCTGTCTGTCTGTCTGTCTGTCTGTCTGTCTGTCTGTCTGTCTGTCTGTCTGTCTGTCTGTCTGTCTGTCTGTCTGTCTGTCTGTCTGTCTGTCTGTCTGTCTGTCTGTCTGTCTGTCTGTCTGTCTGTCTGTCTGTCTGTCTGTCTGTCTGTCTGTCTGTCTGTCTGTCTGTCTGTCTGTCTGTCTGTCTGTCTGTCTGTCTGTCTGTCTGTCTGTCTGTCTGTCTGTCTGTCTGTCTGTCTGTCTGTCTGTCTGTCTGTCTGTCTGTCTGTCTGTCTGTCTGTCTGTCTGTCTGTCTGTCTGTCTGTCTGTCTGTCTGTCTGTCTGTCTGTCTGTCTGTCTGTCTGTCTGTCTGTCTGTCTGTCTGTCTGTCTGTCTGTCTGTCTGTCTGTCTGTCTGTCTGTCTGTCTGTCTGTCTGTCTGTCTGTCTGTCTGTCTGTCTGTCTGTCTGTCTGTCTGTCTGTCTGTCTGTCTGTCTGTCTGTCTGTCTGTCTGTCTGTCTGTCTGTCTGTCTGTCTGTCTGTCTGTCTGTCTGTCTGTCTGTCTGTCTGTCTGTCTGTCTGTCTGTCTGTCTGTCTGTCTGTCTGTCTGTCTGTCTGTCTGTCTGTCTGTCTGTCTGTCTGTCTGTCTGTCTGTCTGTCTGTCTGTCTGTCTGTCTGTCTGTCTGTCTGTCTGTCTGTCTGTCTGTCTGTCTGTCTGTCTGTCTGTCTGTCTGTCTGTCTGTCTGTCTGTCTGTCTGTCTGTCTGTCTGTCTGTCTGTCTGTCTGTCTGTCTGTCTGTCTGTCTGTCTGTCTGTCTGTCTGTCTGTCTGTCTGTCTGTCTGTCTGTCTGTCTGTCTGTCTGTCTGTCTGTCTGTCTGTCTGTCTGTCTGTCTGTCTGTCTGTCTGTCTGTCTGTCTGTCTGTCTGTCTGTCTGTCTGTCTGTCTGTCTGTCTGTCTGTCTGTCTGTCTGTCTGTCTGTCTGTCTGTCTGTCTGTCTGTCTGTCTGTCTGTCTGTCTGTCTGTCTGTCTGTCTGTCTGTCTGTCTGTCTGTCTGTCTGTCTGTCTGTCTGTCTGTCTGTCTGTCTGTCTGTCTGTCTGTCTGTCTGTCTGTCTGTCTGTCTGTCTGTCTGTCTGTCTGTCTGTCTGTCTGTCTGTCTGTCTGTCTGTCTGTCTGTCTGTCTGTCTGTCTGTCTGTCTGTCTGTCTGTCTGTCTGTCTGTCTGTCTGTCTGTCTGTCTGTCTGTCTGTCTGTCTGTCTGTCTGTCTGTCTGTCTGTCTGTCTGTCTGTCTGTCTGTCTGTCTGTCTGTCTGTCTGTCTGTCTGTCTGTCTGTCTGTCTGTCTGTCTGTCTGTCTGTCTGTCTGTCTGTCTGTCTGTCTGTCTGTCTGTCTGTCTGTCTGTCTGTCTGTCTGTCTGTCTGTCTGTCTGTCTGTCTGTCTGTCTGTCTGTCTGTCTGTCTGTCTGTCTGTCTGTCTGTCTGTCTGTCTGTCTGTCTGTCTGTCTGTCTGTCTGTCTGTCTGTCTGTCTGTCTGTCTGTCTGTCTGTCTGTCTGTCTGTCTGTCTGTCTGTCTGTCTGTCTGTCTGTCTGTCTGTCTGTCTGTCTGTCTGTCTGTCTGTCTGTCTGTCTGTCTGTCTGTCTGTCTGTCTGTCTGTCTGTCTGTCTGTCTGTCTGTCTGTCTGTCTGTCTGTCTGTCTGTCTGTCTGTCTGTCTGTCTGTCTGTCTGTCTGTCTGTCTGTCTGTCTGTCTGTCTGTCTGTCTGTCTGTCTGTCTGTCTGTCTGTCTGTCTGTCTGTCTGTCTGTCTGTCTGTCTGTCTGTCTGTCTGTCTGTCTGTCTGTCTGTCTGTCTGTCTGTCTGTCTGTCTGTCTGTCTGTCTGTCTGTCTGTCTGTCTGTCTGTCTGTCTGTCTGTCTGTCTGTCTGTCTGTCTGTCTGTCTGTCTGTCTGTCTGTCTGTCTGTCTGTCTGTCTGTCTGTCTGTCTGTCTGTCTGTCTGTCTGTCTGTCTGTCTGTCTGTCTGTCTGTCTGTCTGTCTGTCTGTCTGTCTGTCTGTCTGTCTGTCTGTCTGTCTGTCTGTCTGTCTGTCTGTCTGTCTGTCTGTCTGTCTGTCTGTCTGTCTGTCTGTCTGTCTGTCTGTCTGTCTGTCTGTCTGTCTGTCTGTCTGTCTGTCTGTCTGTCTGTCTGTCTGTCTGTCTGTCTGTCTGTCTGTCTGTCTGTCTGTCTGTCTGTCTGTCTGTCTGTCTGTCTGTCTGTCTGTCTGTCTGTCTGTCTGTCTGTCTGTCTGTCTGTCTGTCTGTCTGTCTGTCTGTCTGTCTGTCTGTCTGTCTGTCTGTCTGTCTGTCTGTCTGTCTGTCTGTCTGTCTGTCTGTCTGTCTGTCTGTCTGTCTGTCTGTCTGTCTGTCTGTCTGTCTGTCTGTCTGTCTGTCTGTCTGTCTGTCTGTCTGTCTGTCTGTCTGTCTGTCTGTCTGTCTGTCTGTCTGTCTGTCTGTCTGTCTGTCTGTCTGTCTGTCTGTCTGTCTGTCTGTCTGTCTGTCTGTCTGTCTGTCTGTCTGTCTGTCTGTCTGTCTGTCTGTCTGTCTGTCTGTCTGTCTGTCTGTCTGTCTGTCTGTCTGTCTGTCTGTCTGTCTGTCTGTCTGTCTGTCTGTCTGTCTGTCTGTCTGTCTGTCTGTCTGTCTGTCTGTCTGTCTGTCTGTCTGTCTGTCTGTCTGTCTGTCTGTCTGTCTGTCTGTCTGTCTGTCTGTCTGTCTGTCTGTCTGTCTGTCTGTCTGTCTGTCTGTCTGTCTGTCTGTCTGTCTGTCTGTCTGTCTGTCTGTCTGTCTGTCTGTCTGTCTGTCTGTCTGTCTGTCTGTCTGTCTGTCTGTCTGTCTGTCTGTCTGTCTGTCTGTCTGTCTGTCTGTCTGTCTGTCTGTCTGTCTGTCTGTCTGTCTGTCTGTCTGTCTGTCTGTCTGTCTGTCTGTCTGTCTGTCTGTCTGTCTGTCTGTCTGTCTGTCTGTCTGTCTGTCTGTCTGTCTGTCTGTCTGTCTGTCTGTCTGTCTGTCTGTCTGTCTGTCTGTCTGTCTGTCTGTCTGTCTGTCTGTCTGTCTGTCTGTCTGTCTGTCTGTCTGTCTGTCTGTCTGTCTGTCTGTCTGTCTGTCTGTCTGTCTGTCTGTCTGTCTGTCTGTCTGTCTGTCTGTCTGTCTGTCTGTCTGTCTGTCTGTCTGTCTGTCTGTCTGTCTGTCTGTCTGTCTGTCTGTCTGTCTGTCTGTCTGTCTGTCTGTCTGTCTGTCTGTCTGTCTGTCTGTCTGTCTGTCTGTCTGTCTGTCTGTCTGTCTGTCTGTCTGTCTGTCTGTCTGTCTGTCTGTCTGTCTGTCTGTCTGTCTGTCTGTCTGTCTGTCTGTCTGTCTGTCTGTCTGTCTGTCTGTCTGTCTGTCTGTCTGTCTGTCTGTCTGTCTGTCTGTCTGTCTGTCTGTCTGTCTGTCTGTCTGTCTGTCTGTCTGTCTGTCTGTCTGTCTGTCTGTCTGTCTGTCTGTCTGTCTGTCTGTCTGTCTGTCTGTCTGTCTGTCTGTCTGTCTGTCTGTCTGTCTGTCTGTCTGTCTGTCTGTCTGTCTGTCTGTCTGTCTGTCTGTCTGTCTGTCTGTCTGTCTGTCTGTCTGTCTGTCTGTCTGTCTGTCTGTCTGTCTGTCTGTCTGTCTGTCTGTCTGTCTGTCTGTCTGTCTGTCTGTCTGTCTGTCTGTCTGTCTGTCTGTCTGTCTGTCTGTCTGTCTGTCTGTCTGTCTGTCTGTCTGTCTGTCTGTCTGTCTGTCTGTCTGTCTGTCTGTCTGTCTGTCTGTCTGTCTGTCTGTCTGTCTGTCTGTCTGTCTGTCTGTCTGTCTGTCTGTCTGTCTGTCTGTCTGTCTGTCTGTCTGTCTGTCTGTCTGTCTGTCTGTCTGTCTGTCTGTCTGTCTGTCTGTCTGTCTGTCTGTCTGTCTGTCTGTCTGTCTGTCTGTCTGTCTGTCTGTCTGTCTGTCTGTCTGTCTGTCTGTCTGTCTGTCTGTCTGTCTGTCTGTCTGTCTGTCTGTCTGTCTGTCTGTCTGTCTGTCTGTCTGTCTGTCTGTCTGTCTGTCTGTCTGTCTGTCTGTCTGTCTGTCTGTCTGTCTGTCTGTCTGTCTGTCTGTCTGTCTGTCTGTCTGTCTGTCTGTCTGTCTGTCTGTCTGTCTGTCTGTCTGTCTGTCTGTCTGTCTGTCTGTCTGTCTGTCTGTCTGTCTGTCTGTCTGTCTGTCTGTCTGTCTGTCTGTCTGTCTGTCTGTCTGTCTGTCTGTCTGTCTGTCTGTCTGTCTGTCTGTCTGTCTGTCTGTCTGTCTGTCTGTCTGTCTGTCTGTCTGTCTGTCTGTCTGTCTGTCTGTCTGTCTGTCTGTCTGTCTGTCTGTCTGTCTGTCTGTCTGTCTGTCTGTCTGTCTGTCTGTCTGTCTGTCTGTCTGTCTGTCTGTCTGTCTGTCTGTCTGTCTGTCTGTCTGTCTGTCTGTCTGTCTGTCTGTCTGTCTGTCTGTCTGTCTGTCTGTCTGTCTGTCTGTCTGTCTGTCTGTCTGTCTGTCTGTCTGTCTGTCTGTCTGTCTGTCTGTCTGTCTGTCTGTCTGTCTGTCTGTCTGTCTGTCTGTCTGTCTGTCTGTCTGTCTGTCTGTCTGTCTGTCTGTCTGTCTGTCTGTCTGTCTGTCTGTCTGTCTGTCTGTCTGTCTGTCTGTCTGTCTGTCTGTCTGTCTGTCTGTCTGTCTGTCTGTCTGTCTGTCTGTCTGTCTGTCTGTCTGTCTGTCTGTCTGTCTGTCTGTCTGTCTGTCTGTCTGTCTGTCTGTCTGTCTGTCTGTCTGTCTGTCTGTCTGTCTGTCTGTCTGTCTGTCTGTCTGTCTGTCTGTCTGTCTGTCTGTCTGTCTGTCTGTCTGTCTGTCTGTCTGTCTGTCTGTCTGTCTGTCTGTCTGTCTGTCTGTCTGTCTGTCTGTCTGTCTGTCTGTCTGTCTGTCTGTCTGTCTGTCTGTCTGTCTGTCTGTCTGTCTGTCTGTCTGTCTGTCTGTCTGTCTGTCTGTCTGTCTGTCTGTCTGTCTGTCTGTCTGTCTGTCTGTCTGTCTGTCTGTCTGTCTGTCTGTCTGTCTGTCTGTCTGTCTGTCTGTCTGTCTGTCTGTCTGTCTGTCTGTCTGTCTGTCTGTCTGTCTGTCTGTCTGTCTGTCTGTCTGTCTGTCTGTCTGTCTGTCTGTCTGTCTGTCTGTCTGTCTGTCTGTCTGTCTGTCTGTCTGTCTGTCTGTCTGTCTGTCTGTCTGTCTGTCTGTCTGTCTGTCTGTCTGTCTGTCTGTCTGTCTGTCTGTCTGTCTGTCTGTCTGTCTGTCTGTCTGTCTGTCTGTCTGTCTGTCTGTCTGTCTGTCTGTCTGTCTGTCTGTCTGTCTGTCTGTCTGTCTGTCTGTCTGTCTGTCTGTCTGTCTGTCTGTCTGTCTGTCTGTCTGTCTGTCTGTCTGTCTGTCTGTCTGTCTGTCTGTCTGTCTGTCTGTCTGTCTGTCTGTCTGTCTGTCTGTCTGTCTGTCTGTCTGTCTGTCTGTCTGTCTGTCTGTCTGTCTGTCTGTCTGTCTGTCTGTCTGTCTGTCTGTCTGTCTGTCTGTCTGTCTGTCTGTCTGTCTGTCTGTCTGTCTGTCTGTCTGTCTGTCTGTCTGTCTGTCTGTCTGTCTGTCTGTCTGTCTGTCTGTCTGTCTGTCTGTCTGTCTGTCTGTCTGTCTGTCTGTCTGTCTGTCTGTCTGTCTGTCTGTCTGTCTGTCTGTCTGTCTGTCTGTCTGTCTGTCTGTCTGTCTGTCTGTCTGTCTGTCTGTCTGTCTGTCTGTCTGTCTGTCTGTCTGTCTGTCTGTCTGTCTGTCTGTCTGTCTGTCTGTCTGTCTGTCTGTCTGTCTGTCTGTCTGTCTGTCTGTCTGTAACGACCAACGCGCATAACTCAAGAACCGCTTGCCCGATTTTAATGAAATTTGGTACCTACGCTGGGTTTTGGGTCGAGATGGTCCCATTTAAAAATGAACAAAATCCACCAAACACAACTCAAATAAAAGGATGGCGGTATATTTAAAAAATTAGAGTTTATGTAAAAATATGACGTGTGTGATATCAAGCGAAAGGTAATTGCGTCTGGAGTTTAATAACATACATTTTACTTTTAAAAAAAGGGTGGGGGTAAATTTACAAAATTAGTGTTTATGTGGAAATATGGCGTGTGTGATATCAAACGAAAGGTAATTGAGTCTGGAGTTAAACAAAATACATTTTAGTTTAAAAAAAAAAGGTGGGGGTAGATTTGAAAAATTAAAGTTTAAGTCAAAACATGGCTTGTGTAGTATCAAACGAAAGGTTGGAGTTCAATAAAATATATTTCAGTTTTTAGTTATATATTAACTCACACGTACACTATAATTATAGTACCTAGTGTGAGCTTAGGTGCCCATAGATTGGCAGAGTATTTTCCTTAAATCCTTGGTTTTTTGAAAACCGAATAAAACCTAAAAAACATGATTTTTTTTCATTTTCTTTAAAATTAACAGCAATTTAGGGTAATCAATTAAGTACTAACCGTGGGGTGGGCCCACCAAAGTGATAAATTACACATTTCGTGTAAAATGCTTACCTTTTGAGAAATTTAAATAAAACTTAATAATTTCGGTTTATTTTGCATACATGTACTATGGAAATACTCTGCCAATATATGGGCCCCTAAGCTCACACTAGGTACTATAGTTATAGTGTACGTGTGAGCTAATATAACTAAAAACTGAAATATATTTTATTCAACTCCAGACTAAATTACCTTTTGTTTGATACCACACAAGCCATGTTTTGACTTAAACTCAAATTTTTGAAATCTACCCCCACCCTTAAAAAAAACAAAAACTGAAATGTATTTTGTTAAACTCTGGACACAATTACCTTTCGTTTGATATCACACACGCCATATTTTCACTTAAACTCTAATTTTTGAAATATACCCCCACCCTTTTTTTAAAATAAATTAAAATGTATTTTGTTTAACTCCAGACTCAATTACCTTTCGTTTGATATCACACACGCCATATTATCACATAAACTCCAATTTTTGAAATCTACCCCCACCCTTTTACTTGGTTTGTGTTCGGTGGATTTTGTTCATTTTTAAATGGGACCATCTCGACCCAAGGCCCAGCCTAGGTACCAAATTTCATTAAGATCGGCCAAGCGGTTTTTGAGTTATGCGCGTTGGTCGTTACAGACAGACATACAGACAGACAGACAGACAGACAGACATACAGACAGACAGACAGACAGACAGACAGACAGACAGACAGACAGACAGACAGACAGACAGACAGACAGACAGACAGACAGACAGACAGACAGACAGACAGACAGACGGCGCAACAAAAAAGTTTCAAAATCATCTGAAACGCAAAGATATATAAAAAATTTTGAAATCGGAGCAACTTTTTTTTTCTCGAAAAAATTAGGATCACCATAGCTCACACTACTATAGTATAGTATATGTGTGAGCTAACATAGGAAACGGTGTACCGCTAACCCTTCAGAGTTCGTATTTCAGCAAGAGTACTACCCAGACACCTCAGTTATAGCTCGTTTTATATTCTTTATTTTACGTTATTACAGATATTCTAAAATATAGCCAGTTTCTAAGTTAAAGGCCACAAATTTTTTTTTTCAAATTCAAAATAGCGGCGAAATGCGTAGTCCCATAACTCGAAAACCATTAGGCTGACGAAAAAATTTATAAATGCAACTTTTGTTTACACCTTTTTTTTACAAAAAAAACATTTTCCTACATACTAAATTCAAGATGGCGGAGGGAGCCGCTCCACCACCAAGGTCGAAAACTCATTTTTTGTTAGGATTTCAATGTGAACAACATATGTCAAAATTGCGACTACACCACCTTCGAAGAAGAAGAAGGAACTCGTACCACGGATCACCTAACAAAAGGTGATCCGTGCTCGTACCATCCCTGCCTCCTGAAGGGCGACAGAAGTGCGCCTCGTGTAAAATTTGATAAACGGTTTTAGTCGCGTGCAATATTTATTTTATACGAGGGGTTATGTCGCCCTTCAAGGAGGCAGGGGTGGTACGAGGGAGGTGGGACCCCTCTTTCTTCTACTTAAATAAATAAATAAAAAAAAATAAAAAAACACTCTACACCACCTTTTGCAAGCTTTTTTCGCTGTAAAGACTGGCCTATTATTAATAAGTTTAAATGAAACTTAAATAAAAATAGTTTGTCCTAGGTCAAAATCATCAGTTTTTAGTAAATAACTTAATCCGCTTTATTAGTTTAAGCTTTCTCAGATGCAATGACCTTTGCCATTTATACAAAACTGCATGTCGTCTAAAGGTCATATTAAATGGTTCATGACATGATCGCTTCTAGGATTTTGCAAAGTGCAATAATAATATTCACCAAGAATTCGCAATTTAAAAACAAACATTTCAATGACAAAATTTGAACATCTTTTTTGTACTTAAAGGCAGTGGCGCACCCAGGAATGTGTGTTGGGGGGGCTTGAGGCCTCTTGGGGGGGGGGCCGAAGCCTCATAATGTCAAATTTTAAGCTATTTTTTGTGTTTTATCATGAAATATGTAGAAATGATGTCAAAAAATCTAAGGCATGGGGGGGGAGGGCCGGCCCCGCCCCCCCCCCTGGGTGCGCCCATGTTAAAGGATAAAAAGTGTATATTTATCCCTCATTTTACGGATAAAAGTGTCATTCTTTATGGGCCCCCAAAGTTTATCATAAAGGACAAATAAAAAATCTTCTAAGATCATAAAGGAAAATGGCATAACAGTCTTATGTTAAAAACGGAATTATTTATAACCGGACATTCTTAAAATCGTCATTCTTCAAAACAAGACAAGAGTAAAATCGAAGTTATCTATAACGTCTTTTATCAAAGCCGAGCAAAATCTAAAAGGACAAAATCATAAAAAGGGGTTAGGCCTAGCTTGTGACGTTCACCTAAAGAAGAGCGGTTCTGATATTGTTTGCAATTGAAGCGTCCTTTACTGCAATTTCTTTACTGCCATGCTTAATGAAAACGCCGTATCTACATAGGGATTGCTATAGCACATACGACATTTTCATTAAGCAAGGCGCATCCTTAAAAAAGGTCAGGTGTTCGACCCTAAGTTATAGGATTCATTTGCAATTAATTGGCCAAGAGGTTCGGTTCCGTTCTAATTAAAGGAAAAAATTAGACATTTTTATTTTTGTATGTATTTTTGGGTTCAAAAACAACAATATTCTTTGTTCTCGATTTAAATTTGCCGCCAAACTTCCATGAGAGGAAGTGAGACGGAACCAGTTTATATGAAAAGAAAGGAGAGAGTTGCTCATGCTAGGCCCGATCCCTTTTTCTGATTTTGTCCGTTTTGATTTTGTCCGGTTTTGATAAAAGACTTTATACGAAACTTTAATTTTGGCTCTTTTCTTGTTTCGATAAATGACGTTTTTGTATAATTTCCGGTTATTATATATTCCTATTTGAAATTCGGAAAACCATTTTGCAATCGAAAAAACAAATTGTGAATATTACCTCTGTATACATACATATTTACAAAACTCTTTTTTCTGTTATCTTTAAATGGTAAAGTTTGACAGAAAAAAATAGAACAGTTTAAAAAGTTCTGTTGTTGGTTGCGAATTATGAACTAAACTGTGCCTGTAGAGTGAATTTGTTAAAAAAATTGCTAAAAGGATATATTATTTGGCATAGCGGTACCTATAACCCAAAGCTAAATTTTCATTCAAGGATCCCCGATTTTCCGGTATCAGAATTCAAGATGGCGGCTGCCAAAGTTAGAAAAAATATGAATTTCCTGTTTTAGAAGAAATGATGGTGGATTTACTTTAAGTGGGACCTACTCGATTTAAAACTATAAGAAAATTGACACCTGTAATTTCAAAACAAAATGGCGGCTATATTTCAAAAAATTAGTTTCTCTTCAATATTTCCTTTAGTTTTTGCGCAATATTTACTTTTAGTGCCTCCTATTAAAGCTATTAACCAGCTCATTAAACTCTAAAAATTAGGTTTTTTAGCCGTCACAAAGATGCCGCAAAAATAAAAGAGACCTTCATAACTAATAGACTAAGTTTGATTTTTACAAAAAAAAAATATGGAGAAAAGTCAAAAAGTTCATTTTATATTTATGAATCTGCCAATTGCTTCCCACAAAAAAGTTCTGGAAGATAAAAGTTTGTATGACCCCTGGAAAAAAGTAGTTTTTTCAGGATATTTGACATGCTTGATGATGTATATCTTGCAGCTAACTACAGGTTCCAAATTTGAACATATCATAAACTGCACGAGTCATAAAGAAAACTCAAACAAAAATTAAAACTTTGACACCCTGTATCTCAAATACTAAGCATTTGCTAAACCATGTTTATTCAAAGTTTTTTTCTCAAAATCACTGAAAAAATCATCCTTTGAAGTTTGGCGACATACATAACACCCTGTATATGAAATTTACACTGGAAAATTAATATAACAAGAATTCCTATATTTTTGGAGGCCAAGGGTATAAAACACATATTTTTACGCATCCGAGACAGTTTTAATTGTTCGAAAGGTCACAAGCCACATTAGTTTTATTTAAATAACCCTGAATTTTTAACAAAACACGGTTGTAGTATATAGTTGAGTGGCTTATAGTCAAAAATCGTGTCCCGTGCAATAGCTGTGGAAGATTTTTTTAAAAATCAATGTAGATCGATTAGTAATAGATCACACAATTTTAAGTCACTGTGTGTTTGTCTCCAATTTGAGGAGAGTTTGTGTGACGTCATAAATCCAATATGGCGGCTTTTTTTATGATTTTTTCATAAACTTTGTGTTATAACTTTCGCTAAATTAGTTTTACATTAAAACTATTTTTGTTGGCAAGAGAACACCAATTAATATAATAAAGAAATTAGCATTATATCTTAAAAACTAACAAAGATACTTAAAAAATATCAACCTTTTTCTTCCCAAAAAAAAAATTCAGAATTAAGTTCTAGACTACCCCAAATCCATCCATTGGCTATGGATTCACCGCGTATTTGCCTCAAATTTGTATAGGAGGCCCTATATGACATCATAAATTCAAAATGATGACATTTTCCATTTTTTTAACAAACTTTGGATTAAAGCTTTCGCTAAATAAGTTTTACAGAAAAACTGTAAATACGTTTTTTGTTTGCAAGAGAACACGACTTTTGGTGGTAAAGAAATTGGTTTAGGTATATCTTAAAAACTAACAAAGTTATTGTTACGGGTTCACAACGACAAATTAAAACTCGCAATTGTTGAAAACGATACGTCAATTTATTTCGACAAATTATGTACAAAAACACGCACTTAAACTTACTAATAACTTGCTAATAATTCACTACTTTAATACGCCTATTAACTTCGCGTTAACATCTAGCGATCACTACCATTGGTTATCTCTGACTGCCCGATGCACGACATCCGGCCCTATATATAACGGGCTGCCTACTATTCGAGAATTTTCTATCCTTGTTCGATTCGGAATCATTCCGCCCTTTTCTAGAACCGGACCGTTCGCATACCAGTTTGTCACAGATAACGCAACTAAAACCTAGATTAAGAATACAACCATAAAATACGTCAACCTAATACTACACTAAACCTAAATAAATTCTAACTATAAAATTTAAATAACTTAAATTTGTAACACTATCCTCCTCTTCAGGTTTGATCGTCTCGATCAACATTTCCCAGGTAAGGTTTTAGTCTGTCTAAATGAACAACTTTCATCTTGGACTTCGGGCTTTTCTGGATTCGGTAGACTACATCATTAATTCTCTTAACAACTTTATAAGGCCCTTCCCATGGTGGTGTCAACTTAGGTGATCTTCCTTTCTTGCGTTGAGGATTGTATAGCCAGACTTGATCATTCTCTTTGAATTCTGAAGAGTTTGCTTTCAGGTCATATCTCGCTTTCATGCGGTCACTGGCTATTTCTATTCGCTCTCTAACCACTTCATGGATATCGTGCAGCTTTTGCCTTAAACGTTCGACATAGTCATTAACCTCTAAGTGTTCTTCTTCAGGTGAACAAAACATGATATCACATGGTAAACGCAGTTCTCTACCAAACAGGATACTAGATGGAGTAGCTCCTGTCGTATTGTGAATGGCGGTTCAATAGGCCATCAAAAACAATGGAATATATTGGTCCCAATCTGTTTGGTGCTCATCAACAACTTTGCACAGATGTTCTTCTATTGTTTTATTAAATCTTTCAACCATGCCATCTGACTGCGGATGTAAAGCCGTAGTCTGTGTTTTATGTATTCCTAAAAGGTCACAGAGATTCTGGAAGAGCTTTGATTCAAAGTTTCTTCCTTGATCTGAATGTAGTTCCAAAGGAATGCCAAATCGGCTGAAAACATCATTTACCAGAACTTCTGCAACTGTAGCGGCCTCTTGGTTAGGCAAAGCAAAAACTTCTGGCCATTTGCTAAAGTAATCCATGACAACAAGGATGTATTTGTTGCCCTTTTTAGTTTCTGGGAATAGTCCGGCCACATCAATAGCGATGCGTTCGAATGGCAGACCTACGTTATATTGTTTCATTTGACCTCTGGACCTTGTTTCGGGACCTTGGCTGGATGCACAAGTCGAACATCGCCGGCACCAGTTTTTCACATCTTGAAAGTAATTGACGCAATAAAATCGGTTTCGAATTTTGTCCATGGTTTTATTTATGCCTAGGTGCGCGCCAGATTTTCCACCATGGCATTCGGCCATTATATTGTCTACCATGCTCCTAGTAACTACTACTTGATTAACCACAGTAAGGCCATCGGCACTTTCCCAGGCACGTTTAAGGATGTTTTCCTCTACTATCAGTGAATCCCATTGTGCCCACAGTGATTTGAATATCACCCCTTGGTTTGCGATATCTTGCCATGATGGTCGTGGCTTGTTCTCTTCTTTCAATCGCAAGATAGGTCCTACATCTTTGTCGTTAAGTTGTGTGGTTCTAATCGAATCCGACATCCATTCTTCATCTGGTTCTAACTTTATCTGGCGCACGTAGGTAATTCCTTCTTTCTGGTCAATTTTCCTGCAATGTTTACAATCCTCAGGGCAAGGTCTTCTGGACAATGCATCCGCATTATTATGCACCCTTCCCGCTCGGTGCTTAATTAACTTAACTCGCGACTTGCCCCTCAGGTTGTTTCATTTTCATGAGCCACTGTAACGCAGCATGATCCGTTCTAATCAGAAACTCTTGTCCATAGAGATATTTGTGAAAGTGATCTACGGATTTAATGATGGCTAGTAGCTCCTTTCTGGTAACACAATAATTTCTCTCTGGTTTGGATAGCTTTTTGCTGAAAAATTCGATGACCCGTTCTTCTCCATCTTGTACTTGGGAGAGTACTGCTCCTATGCCATCGTTGCTCGCATCAGTATCTAATATGAATTTACCTTTGGGAATAGGATATGCAAGAATCGGACTAGAACATAATGCTGCTTTTAGTCTTCTAAATGCTTGGTCACATTCGGTATTCCATTTGTAAGAAGCTTTATCTTCTGTGAGTCTATGTAATGGAGACGCTATTTTGGCGAATCCTTTTACAAATCGTCTGTAGTACGTACACAGACCCAAAAAGCTTCTCAATTCATGTTTGTCACGAGGTTGAGGCCATTCTTTTATTGCTTGTAACTTTTTTTCGTCGGTATGGATGCCTTCTCGGGAAACGACGTGACCCAAGAACTCAACTTTTTCTTGGAATAGAAAACACTTCTTTGAGTTTAGTTTAAGATTTGCGTTCCTGATTCTTGAAAATACTTCTCGTAATTTGTCTAGATGATCTTCAAATGATTTTCCCATTACTATGACATCATCCAAATAGACTAAGCAGGTTTTCCAAGTAAGGCCTCGTAGAACAACTTCCATTAGTCTTTCAAATGTAGCTGCGGCATTGCATAGGCCAAATGGCATCACATTAAACTGATAAAGTCCACTTCCAGCAGATAATGCAGTCTTCTCTTTATCTCTTTCAAAGATTCCTACTTGCCAATACCCACTTTTCAGGTCAAGAGTAGAAAACCAATATGATCCTGCCAATGTTGTTAATGTGTCGTCTATTCTTGGCAGTGGGTAACTACCTTTCTTGGTCACATCGTTAAGTTTCCTGTAATCGACACAAAATCTAGTACTTCCATCCTTTTTAGTGACCAACACCACAGGAGATGACCAAGGACTTGATGACTCTTCAATAACACCGTCGCTGAGCATTTTATTAATGAGATTGTGAACTTCTTCTTGTTTGGCCAATGGTAGTCTTCTTGGGGGCTGTCTTATCGGTTGGGCATCGCCAGTGTTGATGAAATGTTGAATAAGGTTTGTGCGTCCCGAACTACTCTTAGTTTCAAAGATATTACTTTGTTCTTCTATAAACTCTCTCGCTTTACGAAATTCTTCTGGAGTGAGATGTTGCCAAGTTGACTGAAATTGATGAAGTACCTCCGTTGGTAACTTACTTTTATCCTCCGAAGTTGGCTCTTCACATCTTGTTACTTTCTGGACTGGCTCAAATAATGCTACCACCTCCCCCTTATTAATTTTGACACTATTTGGGAAAATATTGGCGACTCTAATCGGGATGTCTTTATCGGTTTTAACTACTGACTTTGCAACGAGGTAGGTGTTGGGTAATTTCTGTTGGCTTATGAGTCCGACGCAGCTTGATGTTTTACTTTCTAGCCTCCCAAAAATGATGGTCTCACTGTTACCGACCAGTCTTGTTGTACATACTGCCACGACCTTTATTGGTTCTTTATTGAAGTGACTTTTTGACAAAAGGAACTCTTCATTCCCAAATCTTAGGGTATTAAGTTTATTATCAAACGCAAATCCATGTTTACTTATCAAGTCCATTCCCAAAATAAATTCGTCTTCTATTTCGGCAACCAATACAGTGTGGCGAATCTTTAATCTTCCCAGCTGTAGGTCTATGTCTGTCTGCCCAACACGTCGGCGGATTCTCCAGTCAGAGTCTTAAGTGTTATTTTCTTTTCTGTTGGTCGAATTTTATATCTCGTTGCAATTTTGAACTTAAGCAATGATATGGCAGCACCAGTGTCTACTGTTATGTTAACTTGTCTTCCATTTATAAGTCCGTCGATGTTAAGACTGTCAGCAGTATGTTTTAAGCTCTTAATTGAATAAATTTTGGGGGCTACATTCCCTTTAGCCAACACCCGCCCCTCTGCGTTGACTAGTTTTAGTTTTCCTGATCTCTTCTTCGGTACTCTGTCCCGCTAGATATCGAGCGAGACCTTATTTGGACGCGACAATCGCGTTGAATATGCCCTGTACGTCCGCATCTGAAACACACAATCTTCTCTATCAGTGATTGAAACATTTGGTTTAGCGTTTTTAAGTTGACCTCATGTCCATTGCTCATTTCTTCTCCCTCCTGAATTGAAACAGCTCTTACTTTTGGCCTGGACATATTATTTGATGATTCGATTTCAAGGGTTCGAATCAACACTTCACTGCTATTATGGAAGCGTTCTCGACGAAGTAACTTTGCTAAGTCCGAGTCTCATAATCCGTTAATAAAGCGATCTACCGTGAAGGGATCTCTGTAATTTTCTGGCATTTCTGGGTAAGCTAAATACATCAGCCTCCTAATATCTGCTTCATACTCTTGCAATGATTCTCCTGGTCTTTGTTGACGAATATTTAATTCTGACCAATGTAAATTTCGCAAGTGTTCGTCTCCATACCTTCTTTCTAACGCTGCCACTAAAGCGTTATAATTCTGTTTTTGTTCGACTGGAATGGACCGTAAAAGTCCCAGAGCAGGTTCTCGTAGAGCTACTAACAATGCTCTAGCTTTTTCCTCATCATCCCAACCATTTGCAGCAGCGGCAGCTTCAAACTGTTGTTTGTAAGTAGACCAGGAAGACGTACCATCGAAATTTGGAGGCTTAATGTTTTGGTTGAAATTCACAACACATCCCTGAGCTTTCATGTTGTTGTGTTCTTTTTGGAGCTGTATAAGCTGTTTTGACACGTCCTGGAATTTTTCTTCCATGGTTTGAAAACCTTCTTCCCTAACATCCTGTACCTTTTCTTCAACATTATGTACCTTTTCTTCTACATTCTGCAATTTATTTTGTACCTTTTGTTCCACACTATGCATTATTTGAGTTATTTATTTCTTAAGATCTTCGGTTGCAGTCTTAAACTCTTCTCTCAGCTGTTCGGAGTTGCTCTTTATTTGGTCAAAGTTTTCCTGCATGTCGTTCTGGTTTTGTTCCATGGACTGCTTCATGTCGTCCATGGTCCGTTTCATATCGCCCTGGTTTTGTTCAATGGTCTGTCTTATATCGTTCTGGTTTTGAGCCATTTGAGCTGCGAGAGCCTGCATCATTTTAGTTAGATTTTCCATCTTTGCTGGTCCTTGTTTAGTAAGCATCAACTTCCTGATAAATCACTTAAAACGTTTATTTTAAGGCTATAAAGCGAATGTCGAAGTCGGTTTTTCAATGTCTCTTTCAATTCTTAAATAGAACCTAATGGAATGTTCTGGAATATACTGGTAAATGCTACTATTTCTGCTACTAGGCAAATGTAGAAGTCACTTTTTGATTATCTCTTTTGGTTCTCGAATAGACCGTCGTAGAATGTTATGGAATATTCTAGAAATAATTTCTAATTCTTACTTTTAAAATAACTAAGCTACTGTCGAAGTCGGTATTTGTATATCTCTTCTAGTTTTTGAATAGAACGTCGTAGAATGTTATGGAATCTTCTAGAAATGCTTTCTAATTCTTACTTTTGAAATAACTAAACTAATGTCGAAATCGGTATTTGTATATCTCTTCTAGTTTTTGAATAGAACGTCGTAGAATGTTATGGAATCTTCTAGAAATTCTTTTTAGTTCTTACTTTTGAAATTACTAAGCTAATGTCGAAGTCGCTTTTTGGATATTTCTTCTGGTTTTCGAATAGAGCGTCGTAGAAAGTGATGGAATATTCTAGAAATTCTTTCTAATTCTTACTTTTTAACTAACTAAGCTAATATCGAAGTCGATTCTTAAATATCTCTTTTGGTTTTTTAATAAATCAATATCGAACTTCTTCGAATATTCTGGAAAAATCACTTACTGTTTTTCTGTCCAATTGTCCTAGCCGGTGGTACTATGTAAGGGTAGTCTTTGCACTATTCAGTTCTGAATATTCTGGCAAAATCACTTACTGTTCTTCTTTTCAAATGTCCTAGCCAGTGGTACTATGTAAGGATAGTCTTTGCACTATTTATTTCTGTTAATCTCACTTCTGACACCAATTGTTACGGGTTCACAACGACAAATTAAAACTCGCAATTGGTGAAAAGGATACGTCAATTTATTTCGACAAATTATGTACAAAAACACGCACTTAAACTTACTAATAACTTGCTAATAATTCACTACTTTAATACGCCTATTAACTTCGCGTTAACATCTAGCGATCACTACCATTGGTTATCTCTGACTGCCCGATGCACGACGTCCGGCCCTATATATAACGGGCTGCCTACTATTCGAGAATTTTCCATCCTTGTTCGATTCTAACTATAAAATTTAAATAACTTAAATTTGTAACATTATTAATTTTTTTTGGGGTAAAAAATTTTACTATTTTTTTGTAAATTGACAAAAAATTATATGTTTGTTAGTTGTTAAGATATAAAGCTATTTTCTATATTAATTGTTGTTCTTTTGCAAAGAAAAAACGTATTGACAGTTTTTCTGTAAAACTAATTTAGCGAATATATAAGCCAAAGTTTGTAAAAAAACGGAAAATGCCACCATTTGGAATTTATATTCAATAAATTCAAAATGGTGGCATTTTCCATTTTTTTTTACAAATTTTGGCTTATATATTCGCTAAATTAGTTTTATAGAAAAACTGGCCCTCCTACTCAAACGAAAGGTAAACATCCGGTGGCTTAAAATTAATTAATCCATCACCAGTCCACGAAGGGTAGTTTTAAACTTTTTTGATTGAAAAACTTGAATTTTTAGATTTTTTTTAATATTTGAAATACAAAGCTCATTAAAATGACAATTAAAGTGCTGTTCTATTGCAAACCCATCCTAATAAAGTAAAAACTCTAAAATAATAAATTAAGTTTGAAATTTTTTTTGTTAAAATTATAGGAAGACTTAAAATGTTACAGGCGCTTTTACTCAAATTGGAGGCAAACATCCGGCAACTTAAAATTGAGTGATCCATAACCATCTTTTACGTAATAAATATGTGGAATACATGTAAAGAATCTAAGGCTGGGGCAAAGAAAATATATCAACAAGAAGCGACAAAACCTGAATGACAGGAATGCAGTACTATTACACTCAAAGAAAAAATTGTGCAATTTTTGTTTCACACGAAAAAAAAAATCTAAGCTTTACTAGCAAAAATATTCTCAGGAATCCCTGTCATTTGATTTGTTTGAATGGCAACCTTATTAGATTATTTGTATAATGGAACCACGTCCTGTATACAGGGATATATGTTTCACTTTGGCCTATAAATATATTTGTTATCCCTTTCAACTGATCTAGCATGTTCTATGAGTTCTAGGATGTAACGAGTTTTAAAAGAGAATAAGGTTTGTACCGGTATTTTTAATGCGCGTTTTCAGCTCACCACCGCACAGTGGAAAGTTTTGAAGATCTAGGTGGACAACCCCTGAGCAACATTCTTTAATGCTTGATTTTTTTAGCTTTAGAATAATATAAAATATTTAAAAGGATTTAGTATTTGCAATATTACCTACCTCTTATATAGGGTGAGTCAGATTTTAACGATTTTAAGATTTGTAGTCATACTGTATGTTTTTAACAAATAGTTTCAACAAATTTTATAACAATGAAGTAACGGTATATAGTTTTTTTAGGTATAATAAGAAGGAATTTAAATAAAACATTTTTGCAATATACAAGGTGTTTCAGAAAAATTTAAATAAAAATATTTTAGGCGGTAAGGGACGATCAAGAAAAAAATTCCGCTCTCATCTGTCACTATATGAAAAATAAATGCCTTAAAAATTTTAAACCCCTCACCCCTTGCCCGGGGTCAAACCAACCCCTAAAATTATAATGGGAAATGTTCATCGGATGGCATTTTCTTTAAAGGGGTTTAATGTGAGAAAATTTAAGAGATATTTGGATTTTAATTTTATATAACGAAGAAAGTTTTAAAAAATATTTATTAAATTGGAAAATTTAATTTTTATTTGAAAAATATCATTACTTAACATAAAATAATAGAATAATTAACTAACACAAGTCCATTTTATTATTATCTTGCAAACTAAACTGTGTTAATTAATTTCTCAATCTGACACAAAAAAGACAAGAAAAATATATTATCATATTTCTTCGCATAATAATAACTCGCTCCGTTTAAAACTTAATTTTTTGGATTTTTTTAACCTCAAAAAACTTCCTTTGGGGTTTGGTGCAGATGCATTTTTTAAGCTTGGTTAAGCTTGTGGCAGAGTGAAAACTTACCGTTTACAAGAATTCGTGAAAGTCGAAAGTATCAAAAACCCATCGTACAGACATGCATAGGGCATATTCTTAAATTACGTAACCCCTCCTCCCCCCTCCGTAATGCATTTTTAAGAAAAAATATATTCAAGGATCATGACAGTGTAATGCAAGGTTAATAACCCCCTTCCCCCCTTGAGCGTTACATACTTTGGGAATCGGCCCATACACATAGGTACATGGGATAGGGTGTCTCAGATAAACTAACTACAAGGGCGTTTATGAGGATTTACGAGACGGCAAGACATACCAATTTTGGTAAAAAAGTGACGCTATTCGGAGCTGTATCACAGAAAACATTTATATGCGTTTTCAAAATATTGAGAAATAAATGGATCCATGAGGGATCTGATACCTTCCTAGCTAGCCTATTAGTACACGTCAAGTGAAGCCATGATAATATATCAGCTTTGAAAAGTTTTTTGTATATATCTGAGAAACTGAAGTTCTTACAAGGTTTTTAGTTATAACACGAATTGAGCAAAATATCTACTATATTACGAAAACTGTATATTGATACGATGCTCCGTTAAAAAGATAGATTTTTTTTAAAATTTTAATTGTCAAAAAACTGTCATTAGCATAAATAGATTTTGACTAAAATCTAATCAGCTCGTAAGAGTGTCGAGCACCATTTTACCTGAAAATTTTATGAAAATCGGTTCAGCGGTTTAGGAGCTATTACGGTCAAAATACACCCAAATAACACATTTCCGGCGTTATCTAAAAAAAAAATTATACCTATTAATAATACCATTGCTATGCGGGCTAGGAAGGCAAAAACTAAAAATTGTGACTTTTTGAAAAAAATAAAGTCCTAAAAAAATTGTTAACGTCATTTTATTGGCCTAGTCATATTTATATAGTTTTATTCAATTTGTTTAAAAGAAGGCAACAATATTTTAATTTTTCGAATAACACAATTTAAGTTTTTAAGCATTATTTTGAAACCCCCTGTAGATATTTTTAACATCGACACTGCATCCGATTAAGCTCGCAATAGCGCCACTTTTTTCCTTTTGAACGAATATCGTAAGTGTTACCGTTTCTGAAAATCCCACAAAGCTCTATGTACTTACTTTTATCTAGACACCCTGTAGACAAACAGACACATTGACTCATCGAGATATAGAAAAATGCACAAAGATTGACTAATTTAGGTTAGAAAATCCCCAAAAGGCACATTTGTGAAGGTATCAAAAAGAAGATGTCATTAAACACAAATAATACGTTTTCTATTTTTAGAGTTGCAGGCTAACAAAATAATTAAGTACAAGTTTACCGCAAAAAAAGGACAGCATTTCAATACTGCATCAGAAAGTAGAGATTTCGGTTAATTAGAAAATAATAAAACTAACATCAACAAATTCTAACAAACTAAAGTTTCAGTCCAACAAAAACTTTATAAAAATAAAATTTTCCTTACCAAAACACCAGTGAATTCATAAAATCATAGCAAGTAAAACACTGCAACAATGACAGTCAAAATGCTTCCCTAGTCTTAAGGACATTGTTTTACTCCAGCGCTTACTACGCGGGAAAAAACAATATTGTTTTAAAGCATTGCCCATACATAAGATTAAAATGTCTAAGCAGAAAATTTTTAAGATGCAACTTTCAATGCAAATATCTTGACAACCAGAGGGGATAAAAAAATAATATTTTGGATCTAGGATTTATGCAATATGCTCTTTAATTGTGGTTAGCTGAAATGTTAATTTATAGTACTTAACCATGTCCACCTAGATTAGTCAAACGTTCCACTGTGCACCGGCACGAGCCGCGGCTGACTCCAAAATATTTTCCGACTAGTCCATTTCTCTAGTGTCTAGTGAAAATTTTCTTTATGTTGACATAAAAGAATGTGCCTCTTATTTTTGAAGTTCTCTGGAAAAAAAAAGTACTTTGCGTATATTTTTTTCTTTTTGGAAATTTTTTTGTTTTCAAAAGGCACAGAAAAAGACAAAGAGACCGGGAAATCTATTTTTACGGTCCTTTTTTTAAAAATGATCTAAAATATAAAGTGACATTTAAAATTAATCATGAATTGAAATATAGTCAGTTATAAATGTAACCTCTGGGTTTTTTGATATTTATAAATATAATAGCTTTTGAGTAAGTACTTTAATATCTACATGTAGAGTAGCATGTTTGTAGTGTTTTGTCTCCTTTTAAAAAAAATATTATTTACATGTTGGTTGTGTTTATGCTCTTTTATACCGGTTTAAAAAAAATACGTACTACACACGACCGAAAACTATCTTTACTAGTCTAATAACGTAAATAGGTATTAATTGTATTTTCTCCCAATTGTGGTTGGGTTTGTTCCTGTTTCCAAAACAATAAAACGATATAACGGAGATTTAAATATTTTATAAAAATCTGTACTTTAACAAAATTTGTTTTATTTTCAATCCCCTTTTTTTCCTTTTTCTCATAATTTTTAAATTTAAAATGGCCAGAAAGAATCTTTATACGGGCTGTCCCGACCACCCGTCCACCCCTTTTAAAACCTTGGGGATGGATTTTTTCAATGATTTAAAAAATGATTGTAGCCATATCGAGTACGCTCCTTCAATTGGTGGTATTTTTAGATTCCGGCGCCGACCAGAAGTGGCCTATTTAGGTCTAAAGTCCGTTTTTTGGATAAGGATGGGCATAATTTTGCAACGAGTTCGAATTCCACGCAAGAAAATACGTACCTTTTATTTGAAATATAGGCCACTTCCAAATTTAAGTTGAAAACATCTACCAATAATCAAAAGCGCGTACTCAAGTAATTTTTTGGATCATTAAATAAACTTTTCCCCTAGGTTTTAAAAGGGGTGGACGGGTGGTCTGGTACATCCTGTATAATATTACTTAGATTTTTATAAATATTACAATAAATATTGTTTATTTTTTAGTTACTATTTTTTCTATTTAATTCCGTAACCGATTTTTCTCGGTAAAAATATATAACCGTTTTTGCAAACAATAAAATAAAACTTTAAAAAGGGTCGATTTTCTATGACCACAGTTATATGATTATATAGGTGTAATGTCCCTCTTAATTTGATTTTTTTCTTCGTGTAATAAAAATGCACCACAAACCACAGTTAAACAAAATTTTTCTCAGTGTAATATAACTGCATTAGTGTCATTTGGTCCAAGCGTGACGTCACATATTTGTTTCCCATTTGAACAATGCTTTAAGTGACAGTATTTCGCTTCTTGTTGATATATCTTCTTTGGCTGGGGGTTGCCTGCCCAAGAGGCCCCGCCTGGATTCGCCTATGTTTTATAGAGGTACATTTATGGTTTTTCCGTTATTTAAACTTTTAAACAAAGAATATGCCCCTGCAAAAAAGGTGTTTAAGTACTTAATTCAAAAAAGGTTTTAACATTTTAGTTTTTTATTGAATGTTCAAATTGGTATCAGAAAGTTTTAATAATTTTTAAGTTGATTGTTGCGTAATAAGATCACGATTCGTTGCAATAATGGTTGCAATGTTACATAAAAATTCCAAACTGCACACATTTTTATGACTTTCTTAAAAATCTAAAAATATCTTGCTGTTATAAGAAAATAATTGTTTCATTTACTGCAAAATCTTTAAAAAGAGGTCAGGAACGAAATTATTCAAATAAATAATATTGAAAACTATTTTTGAGACAATAAATTTTAAGTTATTAGACATTAGAGATTTGTAAAGAACATTTTGCAAAATATATTTATGTATTCTAATTTATTTTAAGTAGATGCGGTGACTAAAAGTGCGCATTTTCTCGCACAAAACTTTAATCCTAGAAAATTCAAACAAACCAATCTTTGACGTCATCGAATTTTTAATTGTGTAAACAGCGCTAAGTAAATTTTATTATCATAACTTAATATTGGAGGGACTATAAAAATGCAAAACTTGTTTACGAAAGTATAAAATAAAAATGTAGGTCAAATAAACAAAGGATGCAAGAAAAAATCATGCATAAACAAAAAACAAAGAAAGTACTTATCTACTTATTTTATTATTTCAATTATCTATTGCAAAACTATATGTAGTTTTGTAAAACATCTACTATAACGTCTCTCTTTTTGACTTATTTTTGTTTGGTGAAAGGAGTCTCGCCTCCCTCAATATTCTGTGATTCAGAATATTTTTTGATCGAAGGTTTCTGTTATACAGTGACCTATTGTACCTTTGTCCAAAATCAGTGATTATACATTTTATAATAATTACCAAAATACATGACGGGACCTCTCGGACCCCCATATCAATAAAGATACAGATGCGGAATTTAATGTGGTGCCAACATAGCAAAATACCAAAAATGGGAAAATAACTACGTTTTTCGTGTTGACGTGGTTTTACAGGCTTCTGCAGGGTAATTATTTACCAAATTAATTCGGTTATTGGTATACAGCATGGTTAAAAGCTATAGGAATCATAGACTACATGCTGCGCTTAATGTGTGTAAGAGAGAAGAATGCTCGGAATAATATATTTTGGACGGTGTCTTAAAATATTTTTCGCTGTTTTAGACCCGTATTCGGGCTAGTAGAGAAATACATCGTGACTTCTTGTCTTTACGAAGTTTTTCATCATTCCGTCGTGTACAGTGAAACAGGTGAGAAGTAAGTATTTGTTTTTTTACGCAAATTCTAGCTCAAGATATGCCGCGTAATAAATTGAGCGTTCATTAAAAGTACAGATGGTTCAATGGTATTTCGGGGGAAGCAGCTGTCAATATGTGGCAAATTTATTTGTTGTCGCGTTTGAGGGAAGGAATATTCCAAGCCATAGCACGTAAAGTTCATTGATGATGAGTACTGCGCTCCTTATCAGTTACCTTAGTAAAGTCGGTCCAAAAGATAGTGCCAAACCGAACCAAACCGAACTCATTTCCAACGAACAGGATGTATCAATTTTTACCACAAATGCAGTGGTGGAGAGGCACCTCCCGTTCGTGAAACGGGAGAGGAAAGAAAACGGCGCGAAACTATGATTTGTGTCGCATCAAAAGCTTTGCGTTCCTGTTCCAGTAAGTTAATTGCCAAGGATTTGGGCGATAATATTTCACCCTTAACCCTTAACCGTCGGAAACATTTTGACACGACATGGGTACCGGAGAATGGTGTTTTGTGAAACCATAATTGAAAAAGTTTGTTTATTTTCAATTTATGACCGTCACAATCCTTCCATTGTTCGTTACTTGTCACGGAAAAATAAACATTTGCATACTGTAGAACGGACTCAGTATCCTCAAAAACTTAATTTTATCTGGACTGGGATCTTGGGTGACAATATTATTGGTCCTTTTTTCATCAATGGTAATTTACGAGGGAAAAATTATATAGCTCTGTTGCAGGACCATATCATTCCTACGATTCGACAGGTACCAAATGTTCATTTTAACAAAATTTGGTTTATGCAGCAAGAAACGTTTCCAAGGCAGCTTATTACAAGCAAGCAAGGTACTACAGTTCGCGCGGCGAGAGTTGAAGCCACCCACGTCACGGCTGAGGGGGATCTACTAGGGAGCCCTGCCTCTAGCTTGTGATTGGCTGTTTCGGAGATCCATAGGCGTAGTGTTTTATGGGTTCAATTATTTTTATTTTACCGCTATAAATTATTATGTGTAATTTATCTCGCACGGCACTGTCCGACCCAGTGGCGTATATAGAAAAAAGTTTCGGGGTGGGCCCGAGACAGTTTTGGGGGGGCCCAAGACCTTATGAGGCTGTATTTTATGCTATTTTATGATTGTATTAATGAAATATGTGGAAAATATCCAAAAAAATCTTAGCTTCGGAGGGGGTCCGGGCGCCCCAGCCCCCCGTATATACGCTACTGGTCCGGCCGCAAGAAGCGTATACCAAGATAAAATTGATGACGTGCGTGGCATCAACTCTCCCCGCGTCTACTCTATCAGCTGGCCTACGGGATCACCAGATTTGGCACCTAATGATTTTTTTATGGCCATTTAAGAGCTACTTTGGATAAAGTTAGGGCAAAAATTATCACCACCCTACAATCAGTGAAACATGAAATGCTAAGTAATGTCCGAACCGAATTTTATAACAGACTCGGATACTGTTTCGCACAGAGCGGTGGTATTTTTGATAATTTAGTTCGTTAGGTAATTCTTAAATCAATATGAAAGAATTTGCTTTTACAACAGACCCTTCTCTTATTTGTTTCGCTGGGGAAGCCATAAACTTTAGTTTATGGTAGACAAGCTTACGTAGTAATCTTCTTAATTTCCGATATTTTATGTACAACTAACCTTGATCAATTTTCTTTACGAACTGTCGAAAGAAAAGATCGCCGCGCTAGGGGAAACAATCGGTGTCACAAATTTCCTCCCTCTACCTTACCGGGGCTCACAGAGGACCGGTATTGGCTGTGACTCTGGCTATGCTAAATGAATGGGGGTAACGACGTGTTAACTTCTATCCTTTTGTCTTACATACTACTTATTTTATGCATATGCAGCTGGTCTTATCTTATATACAGTAACAATTTCCCATGAATCCTATAGCAATTAACTATGCTGTAGATGGGGCAAGCAGTAAAAAAACTAATATTACTGAACTATTAAAGTAAGGACATTATTTTTAATGCAACTAAGAGTAAATTACTAGGAACATTGTTCAATATATATCGTCCCCTTAGTGCAACAACTAGATAACTTGAGATTGATAGTTTTGAGAAAATCTCAAGATTTCTTTGACACACACACACACACACACACACACCTATACACACTATACAGAGTGGCAACTTTAAATGGAACGCAGCCTCCAGTTTTTGAATTTTTGGAAAAAAGCAAAAACACACATCAACTAAGTTATTAAACAGCATTATGAAGATTCTACCCCCAGAATCGAATTTATTTTAAACTCTTTATTTATAACTACGTTATTTGATAGAATCTCGATCAAACAACGATGGCTAGAATTTAACAAAAACCGCACTTTAAGAGCAAGAGCTTGTCTATTCCTAACTAAAAGAGATCTATTTTTAAATTTCAGGCAAATGCTTCAGCACATCCGCACCATTCCTGAAATCATTCTTCTGGGCAACAACTCTCAAAATTTAAAACGCATTTCAGTGTTCTCCTTTATGGTTAGACATCCAAGAGGGACATTTTTGCATCACAACTTTGTCTGTTCGATTTTAAACGACGTGTTTGGTATCCAAGCCAGAGCTGGGTGTCCCTGCTCGGGCGTCTATGCCCAGGATCTACTGGGTATTGACCAGTGCCTGGCTGATCAATATGAGAATATAATTCTGGAAGACAGGTATGTAACAAATCTTACCTGTAATCAAATTCATTATTATTGTCGCTATAAATTCCCTAGATTTAAAGCATTTTTAAAATATTAGCACGATTTGGCATCAAGGCGGGTTCATTGCTCATTTTGTATTAAAGAATTGAAAGAAAAAGATATTGCGGCGTGTTTATTTTCCCCGTACCTAAGCGGCCCTTTTAGGGTTTTCAGATTTAGCCTATCGCCACCTCAACTTGGCAAATCCCAAGCTCTAGCACACCCGATAGTGAATGAATTGTTGTCAAGTTAGCTTAGCCCTTAAAAATTTGAGTTGCAACATATCTATGAACTCAGGTGTATAACATAAAATTTTGAAACAGATTCTAAGACTGTTTTTCTTATTTTTCTTTAATTTTTACTTGGATCTGTCCGCTTGTTGCAGACCACTTGCCAGCTCAATTCGGTGGACACCAAGAAAATCTAACTCGAAGTTACTGGTGCGCGGGACAATCACAACTCACACTTCACTCTTACATTCATATATGAATACCCATTGGGCCGGCCCGGCAAGCACCCCCAAATTAGGCAATGTTCTTTTCTTAATAAGAATTTAGTTTTGCCTGATACTCTTTGTCAAACACAGGAATCTTTATCGTGCTAGCGTCATGTATGCTCTTAACACGGGACCATTTCCTCCGAACAAGGCCTTGTCTGGATCATCAATTTTGCCTACTTCGTTATGATGCTGCCACTGAACCGTCTTTATTCGGTTATAAATAATGAACGTGGCGGATTTTTGCCTCCCTTACTGCAAACTGAAGACATTTTTTGTATTTTAGGCGATTAAGCAGCCTAAATCTAGGGGTAGACAACTCAACATTAGAGCTGATTAGACCAGGTTTTACCAGAATAAGTCTTCCCTATTTTATCAATGACGCTGAGTTAGCTTTCATTATGGAAGCTGTCAAAATGGTCGCTACTGAGGGATGGAAACTATTGCCCCAAGTAAGTACCTAAAGGTATACTTGTATTTTTTTATTTATTTATCTGATATACAACAGTAGTTATGAGTGTATGTCTAGGACCCCCTCCACGTTATTTTTTCTAATTCTATATTTAGCTGTTGTCTGATTGTTATTTATCTATTTTGTGTTGTTTTAGTATGTGGTAGATCTGGATACAGCTGAATGGAGGCATAACAATGCTGCTCAAAGAGACAGAAAGTGGTTAAGCTCTATCAGGTCGGTAACTAAAATGTTTTCTCGATCAGCTCCAAAATTTACTTTGACCGTTCCACAATAAATTGGACAATGCAAATATCAATATTCTTTTAGATACGTTGATGGAAAGATGACCATGAACGAAAGACGTATTTCTGGACCAGGTTTATTTCCTCAGAACTACTCTGAGTGTCTACAAACAGCACGAAATTTGTTCAACAGAGCAAGAAAAACGGCCAATCGAATTCCTTATCAAGACCAAGGTATAATAACCGAATTAAGACCTCTTCTTACATCTTTATTAAGACGGTGTTTAATTACGTTTATTTTTCTTAAATTTAGGTATAGAATTTGATGCCCGCAGTGAAAAACTTCGATGGTTCATGCTTCAACATGAAGCTCAGAGCCTTTTGACCAGCAATGCCCAGAATGTGAAGCAAAAAACTCCCTTTGATCCAGACACGTTCACGAATGGTCGTCAAAAGTCTGACAGGTCAAGCCAGAAATCAGAGAATATCGAGATTGGACAACAACCACAGAGGCCACCTAGTGAGTAAATTGATTTCTTTGCTCTCCTAAATCTATTTGCAAACACCTGTAACAACAAAAGACATGTAAGGGGAATAGATAGCCTTTCTACGAGTGCGCAGCCGCATTTCAAGGGAATACCATAGGGATCTGTCAGTTCTATATTTTATGAATATCTTCCCCTAAATTCTTCGCCGACACCAACTTTCTAAATGGACTAGTCAAAATAAAAGAAAAAAATCATTTGCTTTTTTCTCTACTGCAAGATTGCAAAGGAAAAAATAATTCAATTTTTAGTTATTAGCAATCGTTTTTTAAATCTAAATTTAAAATTGAAGTGTTTGATCAACATTCTTCTGTTTATTTAGCCACACCGCATAGTCTAGACTATTAAAACCTTAGAGCACTGAAAGCTTAACACCAAACCAAATAGACAGGTTGTTTGTCGCAGAAATTTAAAATGCCACAATGCCAATTTATCAATGTAAATATTCTTAAACGAGTTGCAGTTATTTTATAAATATTCGGCTTAAAATTGTAATAAATAAGTTGTGTTTTTATTAATAAAAATAAACTTAGCAACTGCAAGAATTCCTTTTACTTCTATATAAACAAAAACCCACATTTGTTTACGTACTTACTGGTGAAAAGAATGGTTTAAATATACTTTAGTGTACACACTCTTTCATAGGACACAACGTTTTACCACTTTTTCCCAACCAAATCTAAATAAAACACGCTTACACAAAAACTTTTAAAAACTTTTTATGACTTAAAAACTGACAGAAATCCAAATAACTCAAAGTAAACCCCCGTAATATACATATTATTATATGAGGTGGTGTTGCCTTAATATATCCGGTTTTATGTTTGCAAAGCTTGACAACAAGATTTCCCGTGTTTAATTACTGTACAAATCTAATTGAAAAAAAATTCTAGTTAACTCAATGCTCTAAGATTAAAACTAATAGATAAAGTTAAGTTCACCACGAATGCATTGAAATAGTGGTTTTATTTTTGTCGGGCGCATTGTTTTATATTTTCTGGTAGTGAAGTTTTTAATTGGTAAGTGCATTATTTTCGTAAAAATATTATCCACTAAATATGCAGCAATGCAACAGAGAGCAATGCCTACGTTCAGTCCTTTAAAAAAAAACTCAGTGAAAGCAGAAAATTTCAGTGATTTATCGCTTCTCAGTTTTAAATGACTGGATAGGCTGCCAGTAGTGAAGTCTTTAAACGTAAAAATAAACGCCCAAGAAATCTTAACGTTAGCGCATGGACGAAGGCTAATCCATTGCCCTTCCATGTCTCTGATAACAATCGAAAGAACGCTAGGACCTCCATTAAAAGCCAGAAAAATAATCTAGATGTCATATATTCCAAAATTGTCCTCAGGTAATTATTTAAATTTTTGAATAGGCCGCCAGAGTGCAGGCTCTCCCCGCCATTTTAGTCTTCCTTCGATAGACGACCCCAAAATCGTAACGTGTTCGTCGCCAGTGCCATACTTTCTCCAAGACGTAAATGGTCTGTACTATCCGCAAATCAGTCAACCTATCAATTTTGCTGTAGGTGACACTGTCAACGCGACTAACTTACAGCACTTGCACCAGCCACAGTTTGCCAGAGATAGGTAGGTATTTATGTCTAATTGTAACTCTTTATCTATGGCTTCTCATACAGATCCTTAACGCTATCTTTATCTAACACATTGGTCCCATTCAATTGTTTTCCTTCATCAACCAAAGACTTCCAGGCTTGTTTTGATAAAACTGTTCTTTTTTACAACGTCATCATTTAAAGTGATTGATATTATGACCTTTTACTTTTTAAACTATTAATTTTATTATTTTTTTTTAATAGATGCTTTAGTCTAGGTCACCCAAGCGTTTCTCCTCCTGTTCTTAGCCCCTCAACCCGACTTAGTTTAGGAATGACGGGTCTAGTGAGACAGCGAAACATGAGTTACAGCAGTCAGACTGAAACGCAATCCGTCGAAAGTGATAACACGGCTTCTCCGACACACAGCTTGAATTTCCAAAGTAATGGATCCATGGAGCAACTTATTCCAGCTATGGGTTAGTAAAATATGTGGCTTTAAAACCACGCCCTATCTATATTTATAGTATTTGTTGTTTTATATTATTATTTGTTTGCCAAAGAATATCTTTATTTGTTAACAGAAGATTTAGATTTGTATTCATATCCTCAATACATAAAAAGGGAAACAGGCGGGACTGCAACAATTACAGAGGAATTTTAGTAACCAGTACTCTATATAGATTGTACGGTAGAATTCTTTGAGATTTAACAGAGTATCATTTTAATGAACGAGAAGAAGAGCCAACTGGGTTTCGTGCAGGTTAAACAAGTAATTGAGAAAATAAGTACCAGAAATATCGACTCATGTTACCTTTGTGGACCTATAAAAAGCATATGATACCGTTCCAGTAGGAAAATTATGGACAGTGTTAGAGCAAACTAACATCAATCATACATATATAAAAGCGATAAAAGAAATATACGAAGGTTTTAAAATCTAAAATTTAAATTGGAAATCGACTTTCAAAAGAATTCCTGATAACGAAAGATTTAAGACAGTGATGTTGTATCTTTTCAACTCTTTTTAAAATATATATCGCAGTAGCTCTAAAAAACTGAAAACGTAAATTACACTGCATGGAAATACAACTTAACGATCGATTTACCATATACACAATACAGTTTGCTGACGACCAAGTAATTGTAGCTAATGATAAAAAAGACATGGATTATATGATGAGAAAGTTAACATTAGAATACCAAAAGTTGGGGTTAACAGTGAACATGGACCAGATACAGTAATTTTGCATTGGAAACGAATCAAGTAAGTTAGAACTAGACAATGGACAAACAATATCTCCATGCAATCAGTATGTATACATGAACAAACTGTAGAGTACTGGAAAAAAGAAAAGTAAACGCAAAAAAGATGATAGGATGTCTTAACAGTATTTGATGGAGCAGAGAGATAAAAAATAATGTAAAATTTACCATATATAAAGCAATGGTGAAAAGCACGCTGTTGTATTGAATAAAGATTTACTTACGCGTTACAGAAAAATACAAAACAAAAATGGAAAGTGTCGAAATGGATGCAACAAGAAGATCAATGAGAATATCTAGAACAGATCATATAAGAAATGAGACCATTAAAGAAAGAATGGGAATCGAAGAAATCATAACGGATGACATCAATAAAAGACAACTAATATGGTACGGCCATGTACAACGGATGAAAGACGAAAGATTACCAATGCAGGTCCTATAATGGTAACCAATAAGGCGCAGAAAAAGAGAGCGTCCTAAACTGTAATGGCAATAGTCAATCCAAAGATCAATGAGTCAAAAAAACCTGACAGAAGGTGATTGATTGTCAGGATCAAAGGAGGTGGAGAATAGGCGTCGGACAACGTAGAAAAACGTTCTAAAACGACAAAGTAGTAGTAGATTTATGAGAGATAATGAACGGGTGTTAGAGAGTTAATAAGCGAACGCTATAAAAAATAAGTTACTAAATTTAAACACTGTTTCAATCTATAACAAAAAACGGTGAATTGTTTTTTAAAACATTGATGTTTTATGACAGGTCGAGCATCTCCAGCACCAGATCTAGAAACCTACGTGACCGAAATGACCAAAGAATTGGCCACCAATATCAAGTCAGAAATCAGAGAGGTTATTTCCCAAGTTGAAGATGTCCTGGAGAATTCCGATAATATTGATAGTTCCTATTTTTGTGAGAGACATGGTAAATATAGTCTATAATATAGAATTAGTAATCTAATAAGATATATGTCACTTTTTTTCTTTGGAACAAAACCAGTTTTTGTATCAGCGAAAATTGTTCTAAACTAAACTGGTCAGACTTTAAACTGTTGTGTCACTAAAAGCTAGTAACATATATGTCAGTTACGTTTCTTATAAGGAGTTTTTGTTGGAATGGTATTTTTTTTTGTCCCTTCTGTAATGCGGTACATTTTCCCAGACCCAAAATATATTAAATGTGTTAAAATATGCCTCAAATAAGATAGCTAGTAAGAAACTTGTATCTAAAGAAAAACTTAAATTTTAAAAATTGGTTTGAAATAATACTTGCGAATTTGACAAAAATATCATATAGTATGTTAGATGTTACAGAAGGGGCATAAACAATGCAGAGAGGACAAAAATTAAAAAATACCCAATTTATGACTCAAAACAAACTTACAAAAATAAATATTGGTCAAAAATACAACTATTTTTAAATTAAAATCCAAAGAAAAAATTCAATCACCCGCTCGGTAACACGTGGACAACTTTGCGGAAAAATTGTTACCGCCTGGGACAGATTTCTTGTGACAAGTTATTCTATTTTTTATTTAATTTTCTATGGATAAAATTTAAAAACATTCGTTTGATTTTTAATTTATTCGCTTTGTTTACAAATCTAGAAACGTCACGTTTTTATGAAACGTAAGTTTCAGTTATTAGCTGCATCACATTGAAGGCAATATTTGAATTAAAAAAATGGACAAACCTATATGTTACCTGCGGGATATTTATATATATATATTTATCGGTTTCACAACGTTCTACGTCTTCCGATACCCAATCTCCACTCGTTTCTGTTTGCCCATAATTCATCATCTAGGCCTCTTATTCTTATTTCACTATCTATTCCTTCTCTCCAGCTTCTCCTTGGTCTTCCTCGTTTTCTTCGGCCAGTTGGTTTCCATTGTAATATTTGTTTAGGTAGTCTTCCATCATCCATTCTTTGTACATGTCCGTACCACACCAGTTGTTTTGTTCTTATATCATCCACTAGAGTACGTTCACCCACTGTCATAATTTCTCTTATTCTTTGATTGGTAACTCTTTCTCTTTTTGATTTCCCTGCTGCTCTTCTCCAATAGTCCATCTCCGTAGCGGAAAGCATTTTTTCTGTTCTATCTTTGATTGGCCATACTTCTGAGCCGTATGTAATAATACTTTTTACAATGGTGTTATATATAAGCTTTTTGTTATGTTTTGATATACTTTGGTCCCAAATTATTCCATTTAATAAAGTTATTGCTGTTCTTCCTTGTACGTTTCTATCTTTTATAGCTTTGTCTAGTGTTCCGTCAGCTGTAATTTTTAGACCCAAGTATTTATACTCATCACAGGACTGAATTCGCTGCCCAGTATTTAAGATTAGATCCTGTTTCGTTCCACCAATACACATATACTCTGTCTTATTGATATTAACCTCTAGTCCCCACTTATTGTACTCGTCTATTAGTTTTCGTGTCATATATTCGAGGTCGTCATAATCCTGAGCCACCACTATCTGATCATCGGCGAAACATAAAGTATACAAGGTGGTTTCATTCAACGGAATTCCCATGTTTTGGCATTTTCTCTTCCAGACTTTAAGGACCTGTTCCAAATATATCTTGAAGAGCGTAGGCGAGATACAGCAACCTTGTTTAAGACCTTTATTTACTTGAAAGCCTTTGGTTAGTTTTGCTTTTATTTTAACTTTTGCCTTACTATTGCGGTATAACTCTTTGATGGCCTTAATTAGTTGTACGCTTATGTTTGTCTTTTCCAACGCTTTCCAAAGTAGATTTAGTGGTATACTATCATATGCCTTCTGCAAATCTACGTAAAGCAGATGGAGCTCTTGTCCGTATGCCATTTTCTTTTCAATAACTTGGGTTATACAAAAGAGATGATCTGAAGTCGATCTACCCGCCCTGAAACCAGCTTGTTCTTCTGCCTCCATATCTTTATATTCGCTCTCCACTTTATTTCTTATTATTTTGCCATATATTCTGCTTAGCGTACTAGTTACAGATATACCTCTATAATTGTCACATATATCTTTCCTTCCTTTTTTGTGTATTGTGGATATATATGACGTTTTCCACTCAGTTGGTACTACAGCTCCATTTAAATATCTTTGGAAAAGATTCCGTAATCTACAAAACAATTCTTCAGTGCCATATTTAATAAGTTCAGCTGGGATATTTCCGGGTCCGGCAGATTTACCGCTTTTTAAGGTTTTGCACACGTTTTTGACCTCAGATATTGTGAGGGGTACTGGAGATCCCATCGTTCTAATGATATTGTCTCTTTCGTCTGCCTTGAATTCTGCTCTATCTTCAGTTAAAAGTTTTTTAAAATGCTCATCCCATTCTTTGTCTGGTATTGGTGAAATAATATCTCTGCATGTTTCTTTTTTGATCGATCTTATAGTTTTCCAGCTTTCGGTACTTCTCCTACCTCCTAAGTAAGAATCTATTTTCTGGCACTTTTGCATCCATGATTGATTCTTCTTATCACTGATCATTCTTCTCACCTTTGATTGCGCGATTTTGTATTCTTCTCTGCTTCTATCTGTCTTTTGGGATAAGTACGTGTGATATAATTTCCTTTTTTCCTCTATTTCACTTTCAATCTCAGCATCCCACCAGTATGGTTTTGTTCTTTTAGGAGTTTCTTCCACTAATCCTAGTGCTTCTTTTGCAGCTTGATGGATGCTTAATGTGATACATTCGTATTCCTCATCTGGGGTTTCACCTGAACTTAAATTAAGTTTTTCGTTCAGTCTCTTTTTGTATAAGTTTTTTACGCTGTCATGTTCTAGGCTTAGTTGATTATATTGACAGTGATCAATTTCCTCATTCACTGTATCATCAAGATTTTGTTGATGGAGGCTTCGGCCTTGATAAGGAAAGAGAATTTTGGTCTCCAGAAAATAGTGATCACTTCCTCATGTTGATCCACGCTTTGTTCTGACATCTTGAATTTTTAGTTTTGTCTTTTGTTTAGTGATAAGATAATCAATGACGGATTTCAGGTTTTGTGAGGGTTTGGTCCAGGTATATTTGTGTATTTTCTTATGTTGGAAAAAACCGTTTTGGATTTTTAGGTCTAATTGCTCACATACTGTGATAAGCCGGTTTCCATTGTCATTAACAACATCTTCTCCATATTGGCCAACTGTCAGATCATTTACTCTGTTACCTGTTCTACTATTTAAATCTCCCAATATTACAATTTCTCTAGATGTACTTACTGCTGATATTTCATTGTGGATTTCTTCAAAAAAAATGTCTTTCACGGCTACATTTGCATCGTCATTATACGCATAGATTCCAAAAATCGTAAGTCTCATTCCTTTTATTGTTATATTCATTCTTATTAGCCGTTCATTTACTGCTTCCCAGTTGGTGATATATTTTCTAAATCTTTTGTTGACCAAAATAGATACTCCTTGTTGCGCATGTTTTTCTTTTGCCACTCCGCTATAGAAATGGTCATACTGTCCTAGGTTTTCAGATCCTTTTCCTTTCTTCTTCGTTTCTGTTAGTACAGCAAGGTCAACCTTCATTCTGCTGCACTCATGGACTATATCATTCACTTTTCGACTCATTCCTTGTACGTTCCATGTACCAAAAATCATATTCCTGTTTCTTTGCTTGGTTCGTCTTAGGTTTTTCATTACGTGTACGTTTTTTCCGGGTATCAGAGAGTTAGTCTAATGCCCCAACCCCCAACCTGGAGGACCAGGTGATTTTTGATCGAGGTTTTCTTCCCCTAGCCTTTGACGATTCCAACGCCGGTACTACAAGGCAGCATCTTCTTCTTTTATACTATCCCTAAAAGAAAGGGTTGCCACCTGCGCTATGATCACCGTACCGAGGTCCATCCTCTCCGCCTTTCATACCGATGTAGTCTTCTCCCGTAACCCTGGGAATGGGACCCTAAACAGGTGCTAACTCTCCGGGTCAGAGAGTACCTGGAATCTACGGAGGGCAGGGGTCGATTCATTTCCCCTGATAGACATCTGACGAGGTCTACCCCGTACCCGCGGGATATTTGCATGTTTAAAACAAAAGTTGCTTTCTACTAGTTAATTGGCGAATTTAATTGGTATTAGACCAAAAATGATTCGTGTTTTTTATAATTATATGTAAAAAGCTTAAAAAGCTTTCAATTGATTTTTTTTAATCTACGACAGCCAAAATTATGTTGTCTTCCAAAAAGAAAGTCCCATATTGTGGTTTAACTTATTTTTCTGAACATTTGCTTAAAAAAATCACTTATTTCAAATGTTTGGTTTTTGCAGGAAGCAGCAGTGAAGACGGCAGAAGTGATTCAATCTCAGCAAACGAAGTCGCCGAGTATCTCGAAAAAATATCCATCGAAATGGCAAATGAAGTGAAGTCAGAAATACGCGACGTCGTGTCCGCTGTGGACGTTTTTATCACACCCGACTGCAATCAGCTGAGCTATACGCAATCTTTAACAGGTATATAATTTATCATTGTGTACATTTCTATTCTTTTCTATTTCCACTATTGCCGAATCTAAAAGTGACTAAACTATCCCAGACCACTGTCAACACAAACACACATCAAACAATGCTGATCATTAATTCATCGTTTGTATTGTATAATTTTATTTTGTTCCAATAGAACCAGCTATTCTTTGCCGAAATTCTCCAGTGTCTATCCACGAAGAAACTTATACACCAGGAAGCAGTACCGATACTGTCAAACATTTCATAAAGAGCAATGAGCAATCTCGAGAAGTTAGCGTAGAAAAAGAAACTCACAATGAAGATAAACAAAACAGTGAAAATACTGACGCAACCAACGAAAACAACAACGAAACAATTTCAGAGAATAGAGTAAAAACGAAGGCTTTGTCTACTTCAACAGTTGTAAGTCTAAGTTCGCAAGATAGTGGTATAAACATGTCGTTTCATGAAACCGATCACCAGCACCCCAATCAGAATAGTGAGCAGAAAGGCAGAAGCAGTTCTGACTCAAAAGGACATAGGAATTCATTTTCTGATATTAGGTAATTACAACGCAACCTTAAATAATTACGACCATTTCTTGTCCTTTAATATTATAATAAATAGAACTAATTAGGCAGTAGTTTATTTTCGTCCTGTCCTCTAACCTAAGAAGTTCTACTACTTAAGTGCGTTTTTAGTTTCATTTTTAATTTATTGGCTCTGTCCGCTTAATTCAGACAAATTGCTACCTTAAATCGGTGGACATCAAGATAATCTCATTTGAAGTCACTTGGTGCACCGGGACAAACATAACTTATTCACTCTTACATTTTATATTAGGTCGTACAACATAAAGACCTAGTGGGCCAGCCCACTTAGCACCACACGGTAAGTTATTTTCTTTTTTCAAGGAGGGTTACGCCATCTACGCTTTAAATGTGGGACCATCCGCTTACCGTGACTTCCGAAGTGCGGTATTGTATTGGCCATCAGCTTTGTCTACTTCGCTAATGCTTAAGCTTTGGCAAAGATAGGCAATGTCCCTAGTACAAACGGATAGTACGTTCGACTTTGTACTGTCAGGCATGTGAATCGAACCCACCGCCCTCTGATCGTTAAGCAAACGCACGTCCACTGAGCGATCAGGGCCAGTACTACTAACGTAACTTAATGACATATCTCTCTTCAGACATCCCTTATTTGATGCCAGTCAGACATTTTTATTCTGAAAAATAACCATAGCAAACTTATTTTTTTTTACATTCTTTCATCTCATTTCTATCTTGGCAAAATAAGCGGACATTTTTTGTTGATAACTTCAATATGATTAATATAAAATCGAAATTTAATAGCAGGATTGGGTGTAAAATTCTATTTGTAGTTCCGCATTATTTTAGAAAATTTTTCGAAAATAATTTAAGTAATAACGAGATTATACACCTTGATAGGATCATGAATTTTTCTGATTTTATTATTTCCGTTAAAAAAGATCAACCTTTAGAAAATATCACCAAGTTGATTATTTATTTATTATTCTTTTAATTCTTACAGATTTTCCACACTGCAACGACCTAGAGGCACACTTCAGCGAGACTTTAGTGACGATGCAGGTGTTCTGAACAAACTTGTCAAAAGAATGACTCCAGAAGAGAGTTTATGGAATCCCATGGTTGAAGCTATCGAGGAATTTAAAATGATACGAGATGGTGAGGATGATTTATTGCTGATTTTAAACCGTTTACTTTAGTTCTTAAATGAAAAGGAATACTTTAGTCTAAAGTACTTAATAACCTTTCTGTAAAATAGAAAAATGTTGTAAATTACCTTTATCGTTATTGAATTTTGCTTATTCTTATAGGTGACAAGGTGATGGTCTGTCTGTCAGGCGGAAAAGATTCCTTAGGCCTGCTTCACACATTGCTTCAATATCAGAATCACGCTAAGAACCAAGGAGTGCTGTTCAGCATTGGTGCCGTTACTGTCGATCCTGATTGGTCGGGCTGCGATCCTTGTATTTTGATTCCCCATTTGAAGACACTTGGTGTACATTATATCATCGATGATAAGAAGAGTGATCCTGGGACTGTGCAAGGTACGAAACAAAAATCTTTTTGATTACACTTAAAAATTTAAACGACGTTCCAAATAAAACGGAATCTAAACTATCAACTTTTCAACTTTTTCTAGAAAAATGCAACGAAGCAAGGGAAAACCTGTATAGTTTCGGCACATCGACATTAAGACATCGACTATATTCAGCTACAAAGAGTTCTGGCTACAACGTTTTAGCGATCGGTCAACATCTAGATGACTTGTGTGAGAGTTTCTTGCTGTCAGTCTTTCACTTGGGCAAATTAAAAACTATGAAGGCTCATTATTATGTTAGGTGAGTCTTTTATAAACTTATAATGGCTACCTCAGGGAAGAAGGCCATACAGCAGCTTTCGCATTACAGAGATTGGTCATAACAAACCATTCTGAAAGAGAGAGATGAAAGTATTCAAGTGTTAAGGTGCCTTTTGACTTAAGCATAACATACGAATCTATTGCGAATGCTCGTCAAATCGTTTCATGGTAGTAATGACAAGAGCTGTTGTCGGTTGTCCGACGTCAGATGTCAAACTATCAGAACTCAGAAGCCTTTGTTGAAGACCATGATAATTTTCAACCGGCTGCTAGCCATATATAGTTATTCCATTTAGTTATCTAGCGTTGAAAACAAATCTGAATTCTTTGTTGGTCTATTCAACTAATATGAAAAATATAAGCTAACATTGTTTGTATTTATTTTATATGTATCATAAACTATTGCCAAGAAAGAAAGAATATCCCTAGGAATAATATTTAATGTTAGTTGAAAAGACTAACAGAAAATTCAAATTTGTCTTTGACGACAGATCACAAATGTCTATGTATGTATATATTATTTTCATATTAGATTAAAGCCCATTTAGACTCGTAAGTCTTTTATAATATTAATCGCTACCCTCGGAACGAGGGCCATGCCGCAGCCTGTGACGTTTCAGAGTAAGTCATATACCAGTGTGGAAGAAAGACAAAGTGTTCAGTGTTGCCTTATTACTTGCGCTCGATGTACAAATCTATTTCGAATGCTTGTCGAATCTCTTTGTGCTAATAGTCAATAATGTTTTTTTTATTTAGTTATCTGCCGTCAAACACAAATCTTTGTCAGTCTTTTTAACTAATATAAAAAATAAGCACTAACTCTGTTTTTATTTTATTTTATGTAGATTCTAAACTAATATCAATCAAGAAAGAAAGAATTTATACAAGAAAAAAAGAAAGAGAACATTTGTGTTTCTCTGGTTAGTCACTTTTCATTTTTAATGTTAGGTGAAAAGACTGACAGATAATTCAAATTTGTCTTTGACGCCAGATAACTATATAAAACAACTATCTATGGTACTCAGCCTCTTCAAAATATAAATCAAAACTAAACGAAACGTTTGGTTAAGATATCGTCAGAGCCTTTTATATATACAAAAGTTTTAGAGTTTATAAGTAGGATAATATGGGGAATTTCTTTTACAGAGAACAAGACTTGAGGGTGATACGTCCTCTAGTATACGTACGCGAGAAATATCTTCGTCAACTTGCCAACAATCAAAATCTACCGGTATCAGCGGGCCCGAGCAGTCCAAACATGTCGAAAGAACGGCAAAGGATCAAACAATTGTTAACACAACAGGAAATCTTGTTTCCTAATTTGTTTAGAAGCCTCAGAGCGTCATTGCATCCTCTGATTGGATTTGATATTAGGGAATGTGAGATTAACTATAAGAGGAGGCTAGCGAAGTTTCAGGTAAGATATTAAAAAAATATACAGTCCAACCTTTATAACTCGAACTTAAAGGGACAATCAAAACAGTTCCAGTTATGGAGAGTTCGAGTTATAGAAATTCGAGTTTAATGAGGTTAAAATACATATAAAAAGTGTAGGGACCACTTAAAAGGTTCGAGTTATAGAGGTTCGAGTTAGAGAGGTTCGACTGTACTTTAAACCGGTCGAAGTCAAGTTTATAGATTTAGTCTAAGTGCTAAGTTTTAAGATCTCAGTAAATACTGGTCTTATTTTTTGTTTTATTACTCTTTCGTTATTTTTGACATTATTTATTTATCCAAATGGCTGTAGTTTTTTTGTGTTTTCAGGTAAACAAAGAAATATCTTCAGAAGATGAAACTGACGAGGAGCCGGTTGAAAATCTAGATTAAGAGAATGACATCCAATCTTGTAATTTTTTTTCAACATTCGATAACCAAGGGCTCATTGCAAGTAAAATCTTAAACATTGATGGAACTGGGTGATATTATTACTTTCTTTAACTGGATTAACATAAAAGTTTTTTAAAAAATTTATATAAAAGTTTTTAAATCTTTGATTTCCCAAAAAATTTAACTGGACAATTTAATAAACTTTTTATGATGTCACATTTTGATCGCACCTTTTTTATTTTTAATAAGAAAAATAATAATTTTATGTCAGTGCATATTTAAAATAAGAACGTTGCTTTCAATTTTTTCAACCTACTAAAAAAAAATCTAGTTTTTTTTTCTAATTTTTATATTAACCAAGTTTTAAGAAATCAGTTAATATTAACAGTACGGAAATAGGTATAAAATTACCTAAAAAAAGTAAAATATATAACAAACTACTTATAATTTTTACTCCATTGTATACTTATATGAACTGATATTCGTTTCAGTATTATAAATTTAAAGATTGTAAAAAGAACTGATCTGAATACAATTTAGATTTTTTGTGCCATCTTAGTAAAAAGAATTTCCCAAGGTTCTCAGTAAACTACTGGTTTGATCGGGATGGGCACATAATGTGTACAAAGAAATTTAAATAAAATCTTCTGTAAAGCATTTTGTTTTCGAAAATAGCAAAATTTTATGAAAAACAATTTATTTATTATATAATTAAATTTTAACTTACCTAAACACTGATTAAAATAGTGCTAAATTAAGACAGTTTTTATCGGGGAATCTGGGGTCAAGTCTTTTAAGTTAGAAAATCACAACTTCAAAAAGCAAACATAGTTTTTTAATGTGTGTGTAGCTTATTTCAAATTGCTTGAAAATGTTAAAGTTATAAATTTGAACCCTTAGGCGTTAAAATAATAATATTGTATATAACATTTTTAAGATGTTTCGATTATTTCTCCATTATATGGAATTCTTTTTTTAATTTAATTTTTATAATTGGTTTCTAACTTTTGTCTAATTAAGCGCCTTTTTAATGATTTTTTTTTCAGAATTTAAACAGGTATTATTTTAAATTTGTGATTTACATTTTGTGTTGAAACTTTTTTAATTAATTCATGCTTCCATTTTTGTAAATTATATAATATTCTTTAATGTGATTAAACAAAACAAAACTTTATACTACTGAATTGTTGCAAAAAAATTTAAGGATTTCTAATAATGTTAAAAATAATTATAGATGTTTAGTTTTTTGAAAAATAATATGTAATACACAATTTTTTTGAAAAATAAATAAACCTATTTTTATTTTATCACATGACCACTATAACAATATGGCAACTATTAAACATAACTCAAACTCAAATATGTCATTTAAAATAAAAATATTTATTACGGACCTGAAATTTGTTTTACAAAGTTAAAAGTTTAATTTGGTAAATATGCTTAAATAATAAAAAATGTTAATTTTTTGCCATAAAAAGAATAATTTACGTTTTTTAATAAGAGATATGACAAAATTTTGACAACGTAATTTTTGTCCTCAAAAAAACTTATTATAAAAATTTGATTGCAGAATTTAAATGCCTTGCAAAATAATTGAGATATCAATATTTTCTGAAATTACGATAAGTATATGAAAATATCTAAATAATTTTTTTTTTGAAAATCTAAATATCGCTGTCTCTTATTTTGCGAGATATTTTAATTCTGTAAAAATATTTTTAAAGTAATTTTGCCAGGAAAAAATTATGTCAAAATGTTGACATAACATTTTCTTTTCGACATTTCTTATAAAAAAAGGATTTTATTTAAATGTAAATAAAATATATGTTTTTTTTAAATATTTTAGCATAATCAACATTTTACAGTAATTTTTGCTTTGGAAAAAAATTGGCAGGTCCGTAATTAACTTTTTAATTTTAAATGACATCGGTATGTCAAAACTACACCTATGTCAAAACTACACCTTCTCTCATAAAATTGAATGCGCCATTGTTTTTCCTTTGAATAAAATAAATATGTTTTTACAGAATTGAAATATCTTACAAAATAAGCTTTGTTGAAATTACAATATTTTCAAAAAGCCCCCATATAATAAAAACTACGGTGTATGGCTAAAATCTGATAACACTATTTTCAATTGTAAGGTGAAATCCGCAGATCACTAAATTTGCTGTACAGCAAAATTGTTATGAATTAGAAAAAGTTTCTTTATTAATTATTTAAATGTTATAGTTTGTCATCTGTAAACTGTAACTTTGTATTGAAATACATTAATACAAAAACTTACCTAAACAATCTCGAAAATAGTGCTATAAATTTAAATCCTGAATTAAATATGCACATAAGTAGATGCAGAAAACGTTTTTTAAAAATAGGGATATTTTTTAGCTAGGAAACTTATGTTAGGTATTTTTTGTTAGTAAAATCAAAAACCGAACATAGTGTTTTAAATGTGTGCAAGCATATTATGCCAAATTTTACTGTAATATACTTTCCATTATATTTCTCCATTATATGGAATCTTTTATTGATTTAATTTTTAGAATTTTTCTATAGTTCATATGTTTAAAGATTTTAAGAATTTAAAGAATGTTTTAATTTTTTGATTTACATTTCGTGTTAACGCTTTTTATTTAATTTTATCATTGCTTTGAAATATTTATACTTAGCTACAAAAATATAGTATAGTATGTCTAAATTATTATATAGGTATTTTTAAAAAGAACCATAAAATGCTTCTGAATCCTTAGAATTTAAAAATTGCTGACTTTCTTTATAAATTATAAATTTTTTAACGTGATTTAAAAAATTACGTTATATTATACTTAATTGTTGCAAAAAAGTTTTAAGAATTTCTAATAATGTTAAAATAATTATAGATATTTAGCTTTTGGAATAACAAAATAAAATTTTGTGAAAAATAAATACACCGATATTTTATTTATTTAGCCTTCTTCGATCCATCATCTTTGGGAATAGGCTTCCCACAATATCTTCCACCCTTCTCTGTGTGTCGCCGTGTTAATCCATCTAGTTCCCGCTTTTCTTTTTTCAAATCGTCCGCCCATCTCATATGGGTTCTTTCCCTTCTTGTTTTATTTTCCCAAGGTCTCCAGTTTACTATACGTTTGTCCCATCCATCGATCTTCTTTTTGTCTGATTTATGACTTTTGTTTTATTTATTTTACATTCATTCCTTTTTCTATCTGTTAAATTTACATGCAAACTTTATTTGTCACTAATCTTTGGGATTGTGTTACCTTATCTATGTTTGATTTTGTAAGTGTCCAGGTCTGGGATCCATAGGTGAGTACAGGAAGGATACATTGGTTTGGTTCTACACTTTCGTTCTGAGGTACCGAGAATATTTTTAATTTTTTAAAATATGTAACTTAATTTACCGAATGATGCCCAGGGCAATCTTACTCGTCTCTTGATATCAACTGTTTGATTTTCTTTTTTACTTAATAATTTGTCCCGGATATATATTCCTCTACTTTTTCTTGGTTTATTCTGATCGTGATAGTCTGTGTTTGTTATGATTTTAGCTTTAGTGTAGTTCATTTTCACGCCTATACTTTTGGCTGGTGTATCCAGTTTTTCCATCAATTTTATCAGTTCTTCTTTCTTTTCTGTTATTAAGGCCATATCGTCCGCATATCTTAGGTGGTTCAAGTATTGTCCGCTTACTTTTATGCCTATTTCTCCCTAATCTAAGTTTCTAAAAACATCTTCTAGGGCGTGGTTAAACAGCTTAGGGGATATTGTGTCACCCTGGCTGACACCTCTTCTTATGTGGATTGGCTTGGTTTCTTTGTGGATTTTGATTGAAGTAGATAGATGAAGAGCTCTCGGGAATAAGGATGAAAGTCCATTTTTTTCAAATTTTAGATTTTGACAAATTCGTATTCTCTGATATTTTTTTCAACGATAACGAAAAATCTAAAAATAAAAGTCTTTTTCAAATAAAAAAAATTAGAAAACAATTTAATCTCTTGCGGGAAAAAAGATGATAGTCCATAGCAGGGGCACCTTTGTGAAGTTCTCGGGAAAAAAGATGAAAGTCCATTTCATGATAACGTGTATGTGGCTCGGTATGTGGTCAATTTTTTTTTATAGAAAAATAAGACTCAAATAAATATTTTATCAAGAGAGCAAAAAATTCAGGTTGGCTGTCTATTTAATTTTATTAAAAGTTAAAGAGTTTTAGTGAGTGTAGTTTGGTTGCACTAAAATGGATTATAAATCACAAAAAAGAAAATCCTATGGAAGAGTTAGTGATGTTGCAAAGAAGTTAAAACTGGCAAGTCATACGGTCGGAGATGATTGCAGATGTAAAATTCATAGAGACGTAGGGTAATCAATATAAAAGAAGTTTTTTTTTTTCTAAATTCTTTCATACATTGTTTGCGAATAAAAGTTATTTTCAAGTAATATATTATCAAAAAACAGATGTCTAGCTTTTTCCGACCATTTTTAAGATTGACCCTGTCGTGGACTATCATCTTTTTTCCCGGGAACTGCCGTCATTCGACAGAATAGGAAGCCATAATTACCAAACAGTTCTAGCAGTCTACAAATAGTTAATAGAACTGTAATTTGGAGTCTTTGGGCTAAATAAAGTATATTATGTTTTGTCCCAAATCACCATGGATATTTCAAAAAGGTAATTTTAAATCTAAAAATTGATTTATTGAACATTTTCAGTTTTTGGACTTTCATCTTTTTTCCCGAGAGCTCTTCAGATATTTAGCTTTTGGAATAATAAAATAAAATTTTGTGAAAAATAAATACACCGATATTTACTTTACCCCAATAATGGCAATTTTATCATCTATTCTATTTATTTAGCCTTCTTCGATCCATCATCTTTGGGAATAGGCCTTCTACAATATCTTCCACCCTTCTCTGTGTGTCGCCGTGTTAATCCATCTAGTTCCCGCATTTCTTTTTGTGTGGTTCAAGTATTGTCCGCTTACTTTGATGCCTATTTCTTCCCAATCTTAGTTTTTTAAAATATCGTCTAGGGCGTGGTTAAACAGCTTAGGGGATATTGTACCACCCTGGCTAACACTCTCTTCTTATGCGGATTGATTTGATTCATTCGTGGATTTTGTTCAATGGCATCGCCTGCAGTGTTGCGCGTGTTCAGGGAACACGGGCCCGGATGATATACAGGTTGTTCAAATTTAAGTCGACTCTATTTTAAACTTCGTTATTTTTAGAGCTAGATGGTAAGCTAAAACTGCAAAGTTGTAGTATTTTTTCCGCTGATAGCGCTGGTGAAAACAAAAGAGAATTCGAACGACGCGTACCTGAGTTGCAGTAAAAAGTAAAATATTTAATAAGTTTTTTCGCTGGTAACCCGGTATACAGTACCTGCAATCGTTGGAAGATTGAATTTTAAACAAAAGTTGTCTTTTGACTTTTTTTCTAAAGGTAAAAACAAAAAAGATTTTCTAAACAAAGGCAGACAGCTTTTGATAGATTTTAAAACCAAAGTCCATATCCCTTATGCTTAGGCTAGTTTTGAATGGGGACTAATTGCAATAAAGCCAGGCAGTAATAGAGCCGGGCACTATTCTGACAGATTTCCATTGAAAACTGATAGCTGAACCTTCAAAATTGACATACCATAAATCAAATTTATAAACCCAGTCATTTACTTTTCATTAATAATGGCGGCACTATTAATTTCGGCTCTTATAATACACAAAGGCCTAATTTTCAAAGAAGACAGCTGCTCTTATAATGCGATAGTGCCCGGCACTATTACTGCCTGGGTTTATTGCAATACGGCCCTAATAACTGTGTTATTTTTGACTTAAAGGGAAAAAGTCACAAAAAAACTTATTTAAATCCAAATTTTCTTACCATTGGCGTTACTGTGTGTGTCCCAATTTAAAAAAAAGTGTTTTTTGCCATAACTCACCTATCCGTCATTTAATGTTGTTTTTGTTGTCATCATCGTAATCAGCGAAAAAAATACCACAGCTTTGCGTCCATTCAAGCGACCGGACCCTGTAGCTCTAACATCAACGAAGTCTGTAATATTGCCGAGTTAACTTTGAAGACCCCGTGTATGTTTAGTTAGCTACCACATGAGGAGCCTGGCCGAAATTTTGAAACATGGGCCCGGGGGGCTACGTCGCTACGCCACTGATTTTGATTGATGTTGTTGCTTCGCTATATAGAGCAAGCGGCATTCTTTTGGAGGTGTAATCACGGATCACCTTTGTTAAGGTGATCCGTGGTGTAATCCCAACGATTATACACTAGACAGGATTGCTCAGTTGCCGAATCTGTCTGCAATCGATGTTCAAGGTCAAACTCGCTGTTACGTCACCACTTGTGCTGGGCAGAAAGCGCGCCTATCGTTATATTCGATTTTATGTGCTTTTAGAGCTATTTCTTTATGCAAATTAAATTTTATGCAAGATTGAGGCATTGTACATCTAAAAATATTGTCTTTACATTAAATAAAACGATGATAAATGATTTTATATTTGAAATATCTGTTAAATAAATTAAATTTAAATACTTAAAGTGAAAAAAACTACACATAATGTCGTAGTACCTACATTATTTGTCCAATTGTTATAAAAGTATGTAAAGAAATTATTTTGCGATAATAATTAAAAACGGAAATATAGACGAAAACTTTATTGATTTATTTTAAATAAAGAAAAGCACAAATATTGTTCTTAACAAATAGACAAAAAACAAAGAGAAAAAAAATGCACATAACCCAGACAGCACAAAAGTACGTTACTCTGCGACGACGTATGTACGTACATAGTAGGCGTACATTTTTCGACCTACGTCCACATGTGTACGTCCCAGGGACGTAACTTTAGCCATTATTTTCCTTTGATTTGTACGCACTATGTACGTACGGAAGTACGTACATTCGACGTACTATGTACGTACGAAAGTATACGTACATTCGACGTACTTTGAGCCTTTATGTCTGTACGTCCTTTATACGTCCCGTTATGGATCCACAAGGGACGAAAAATGCAACTGAAATGTAGTTATGTATGTAAAACACTCCTAGTAGGTACGTCCATGGTACGTTAATTTTAAGGTAAAATTCGGAAGCGCATCTCTAAAATGTACATACTATGTACGTAGCTGGTGTATGTACCCAATTGGTCCAAGAATTACCGACGTAAAATGTACGTTCCTATATAATGTACGTACTACATAGTAGATAGTACGTACCTAATTGGCCCGAGAAGTACCGACGTAATATGTATGTAAAATGTGCGTACCTATAATGTGCGTACTATGTACGTACACAATTGTACGTAACTTATTGGTCCCAGGACGTACCGACGTAAATTGGACATAAAATGTACGTCCCTGGGACGAAGTGTGCTGTCTGGGAATGTATAGTTTAATTATTACAACCGCTTTTTAAAGCTTGTTAAGAAATTATTTAATAGAAAATTAAAAAACGGGAATAATAGGGAATAAATTAAAAATATTAATATAAATAATAATATTTCATTTAGAAAAATATTCCTTTTCAATTCACAATCTTCAAACTGATTGTTTTTGCACACAGCAACCGCACAGATTCTTCCAGGCAAAGTAAGCTAAAAAAATTACCGTGGAAATTATTTATCAATATACTTTGAATAATAATTAGAGAATAATTAATAATATTAATAATAATAACAATTAAATATTAATTAGATATTATTAAGCAAGAAGCCAATTTGCTGAGAAAATCGTGGCCATTTTTTTACCCTGTAAACAAACGTTCTTCTCGGTCCTGAATCGAATTTTTCCACACTGTTAACAAACCAAACGTGAAAATGTTTATTTATATGTCTTTTCTTAGTAGCACTGAACTGAAACAATCCAAAAAGCACAAACTATTCAGCGAAATATCAACAAAACTCTCTTGAAAATACGAATAACATCATATACAACGAACGTAAACAAAGGATTTAGCACAAGTGGTGACGTCACGCCGCTCTCCTCACCCCGCACAATTTGTTAACACAGGTTAAAATGGAACTAAGCAGTCCTTTATGTCTATAGTTCTTGGTGTAATCCTTGCATAAATATAGGGCAAAACCGAGGGGTCATCAGCTTTCAACAGTACTGTACAAATTTCACAACAGTACCCGACAGTACCACGACAGGACCCAACAGTACTCGACAGTACACGACAGGACCCAACAGTACTCGACAGTACACGACAGTACCCAACAGTACTCGACAGTACACGACAGGACCCAACAGTACACGACAGTACTCGACAGGACCCAACAGTACTCGACAGTACACGACAGTACTCAACAGTACTCGACAGGACCCAACAGTACTCGACAGTACACGACAGGACCCAACAGTACACGACAGTACTCAACAGGACCCAACAGTACTCGACAGTACACGACAGGACCCAACAGTACACGACAGTACTCAACAGTACTCGACAGGACCCAACAGTACACGACAGTACACGACAGTACCCAACAGGACCCAACAGTATTCCACAGTACACGACAGGACCCAACAGTACACGACAGTACTCAACAGGACCCAACAGTACTCGACAGTACACGACAGGACCCAACAGTACACGACAGTACTCAAAAGGACCCGACAGGACCCAACAGTACACGACAGGACCCAACAGGACCACGACAGTACCTGACAGGACCCAACAGGACTGAATTATTTTGGTTCATATCATTCATTCATAAAAATATAAAAATAAACGGACTTTTTTTGTCTCGTTTTTTGTCCATACCAATAAAAATTTATTTTTGATAAAAGTTCAATAAAAGAGAGACGAAGAGGGATCAATTCCCTCGCAAAATACTCGATAAAGTATATTCAACTATTTTCAAAGTATTTTCTAGGGACACAAAGAAGTGCAAAGAAGACAAAAATACGCAAAAATATTTTACAATACCCTCGGTAATTGCACTATTAGTCTATGCTTCAGTTTAGATCTTGTAATGACCTACCCAGATTTTTATTTGTTTTTATATTCCAGATTGGATTCTTTTTAAATATTACTGACGCAATCGAGATGTAGTTCAAAAAGATATTCTATATAAGGTTATAGATAGCATAAAGTGTGGAGTGATTGACTCATGGGTTCGAGGCCCACACCTAGCATTTTTTTTTCTTTTAAACAACTTTAATTAAAATTTATTAATTACCACTAGGTAGTTTTGGTTTAACAGCAATGTATATTTAGTATATTTTAAAGAATTTTGTTTTTGTATTGGACTCGATTGGAACCGATTAAAGATTAGCGCTTAAAAAGCAAACGATTTCAAATAGGTTAGGACGGGATAGGTTTCCGATCAATTGACCAAGGTTAGGTTTTGTTTCGGTTTGGTTTAACCTCGGGTTTAACAACGATTTCAACCTCCCAAAACGAGGACAGGAAAGTTTTAATTTTAAAAATTTCGCAAATTTTAATTTAAAGTTGTTTGAAAAAAAAAGAGTTTTATGTGAGAATCGAACTCATGGCCTTTGGATCTTCAGTCGAGCGTGCAACACCTTATACTATCCATACATACACACAAATTTATTTAGAACTGCATCCCGACTACTTCAGTCGACTTCAGTAATGAAAAAAAAAACAGTTTTTGAAAGATAAAAAAAAAGTTAAAAACTGGGTAGGTCCTTACCAGATCTTAATAGTGTAATTACAATGAGTTACAATTACTCAATATAGTTTAAACAGGACTCAACAGTACTCAACAGGACCCAACAGTACTCGAGAGGCCCAACAGTACTCGACAGGACTCAACTGTACCCGAACTGTACCTGACAGGACCCAACAGTACTCGACAGGACCCGACAGTACTCAACAGGACCCAACAGTACTCAACAGGACTCAACAGTTCTCAACAGGACCCGACAGTACTCGACAGGACCCAACAGTACTCGACAGGACCCGACAGTACTCAACAGGACCCAACAGTACTCAACAGGACCCAACAGTACCCAACAGGACCCAACAGGACCCAACAGTACTCGACAGGACACAACAGTACTCGACAGTACACGACAGGACCCAACAGTACACGACAGTACTCAACAGGACCCGACAGGACCCAACAGTACTCGACAGTACTCGACAGTACACAACAGGACCCAACAGTACACTACAGTACTCAACAGTACACGACAGTACTCAACAGTACTCAACAGGACCCAACAGTACTCGACAGTACTCGACAGTACACGACAGGACCCAACAGTACACGACAGTACTCAACAGGACCCAACAGTACTCGACAGTACTCGACAGTACACAACAGGACCCAACAGTACACGACAGTACTCAACAGTACACGACAGTACTCAACAGTACTCAACAGGACCCAACAGTACTCGACAGTACTCGACAGTACACGACAGGACCCAACAGTACACGACAGTACTCAACAGGACCCAACAGTACTCGACAGGACCCAACAGTACTCGACAGGACCCAACAGTACTCGACAGTACACGACAGGACCCAACAGTACACGACAGTACTCAACAGGACCCAACAGTACTCGACAGTACACGACAGGACCCAACAGTACACGACAGTACTCAACAGGACCCAACAGTACACGACAGTACTCGACAGGACCCAACAGTACACGACAGTACCTGACAGGACCCAACAGGACTGAATTATTTTGGTTCATACGAGGGTTCATATCATTCAGTCATAAAAATATAAAAATAAACGGACTTTTTTTGTCCATACCAATAAAAATTTATTTTTGATAAAAGTCTCGATAAAAGTTCAATAAAAGAGGGACGAACGAGGGGACGAAGAGGGATCAATTCCCTCGCAAAATACTCGATAAAGTATATTCAACTCGGTATTCAAAGGATTTTTTAGGGACACAAAGAAGTGCAAAGAAGACAAAAATACGCAAAAATATTTTACAATACCCTCGGTAATTGCACTATTAGCGAGACTATTAGTCTATGCTTCAGTTTAGATCTTGTAATGACCTACCCAGATTTTTATTTGTTTTTATATTCCAGATTGGATTATTTTTAAATATTACTGACGCAATCGAGATGTAGTTCAAAAAGATATTCTGGTTTAGGATATAGATAGCATAAAGTGTGGAGTGTTTGATTCATGATCCGCAGGTCGTGGGTTCGAGGCCCACACTTTCCATTTTTTTTTCTTTTAAACAACTTTAATTAAAATTTATTAATTACTACTAGGTAGTTTTGGTTTAACAGCAGTGTATATTTAGTATATTTTAAAGAATTTTGTTTTTGTATTGGAAGCGATTAAAGATTAGCGCTTGAAAAGCAAACGATTTCAAATAGGTTAGAATAGGTTTCCGATCAATTGACCAAGGTTAGGTTTGGTTTCGGTTTGGTTTAACCGGGTTTAACAACGATTTCAACCTCCTAAAACGAGAACAGAAAAGTTTTAATTTTAAAAATTTCGCCTTTTATCTAATATTCTCATTTTGAAATTCCCCCAGAGACAGTTTTACATTGGGATCGTTTCGAGGATCGTTTGCTTTTCAACGCCTGCTGATTAAAGTGTATCCACCGTTGCCAATTTTTGTATAATTTCCATTTTTTGTTTTATTAATATTTTTTTTAATTTTAATAAACAAAAGTTAAAAAAGATCAATGGAGCATTTTGGGTCAGTTAAAATAACAAAAAAATTTGATAGTTGTTATATCGTTATTTTTAATACGAATAAGGTTAATTCTAATGCAAATAAAGTGCAGAGAGATTTTGAGACACTGTATAAATATTCATGACCATCACGTAAGCAACCCGTATTAATTAGTCACTAGCAAATTTTAATTTAAAGTTGTTTGAAAAAAAAGTTTTATGTGAGAATCGAACTCATGGCCTTTGGATCTTCAGTCGAGCGTGCAACACCTTATACTATCCATACATACACACAAATTTATTTAGAACTGCATCCCGACTACTTCAGTAATATTATGAAAAAAAAAAAACAGTTTTTGAAAGATAAAAAAAAAGTTAAAAACTGGGTAGGTCCTTACCAGATCTTAATAGTGTAATTACAATTACTCAATATAGTTTAAATAAAATCATAATTTCCACCTTCAAGTCGATTTTCGCGATTTTCGCTCCTCCAGCTTTGCACCCCACAGACCGCCACTAAACGATCCCAATGTAAAACTGTCTCTGCGGGAATTTCAAAATGAGAATATTAGATAACAGGCGAAATTTTTAAAATTAAAACCTCGAACTTTCCTGTCTTCGTTTTGGGAGGTTGAAATCGTTGTTAAACCAAACCGAAACAAAACCTAACCTTGGTCAATTGATCGGAAACCTATCCCGTCCTAACCTATTTGAAATCGTTTGCTTTTCAAGCGCTAATCTTTAATCGGTTCCAATCGAGTCCAATACAAAAACAAAATTCTTTAAAATATACTAAATATACATGGCTGTTAAACCAAAACTACCTAGTAGTAATTAATAAATTTTAATTAAAGTTGTTTAAAAGAAAAAAAACGCTAGGTGTGGGCCTCGAACCCATGACCTGCGGATCATGAGTCAAACACTCCACACTTTATGCTATCTATAACCTTATATAGAATATCTTTTTGAACTACATCTCGATTGCGTCAGTAATATTTAAAAATAATCCAATCTGGAATATAAAAACAAATAAAAATCTGGGTAGGTCATTACAAGATCTAAACTGAAGCATAGACTAATAGTCTCGCTAATAGTGCAATTACCGAGGGTATTGTAAAATATTTTTGCGTATTTTTGTCTTCTTTGCACTTCTTTGTGTCCCTAAAAAATACTTTGAATATCGAGTTGAATATACTTTATCGAGAATTTTGCGAGGGAATTGATCCCTCTTCGTCCCTCTTTTATTGAACTTTTATCAAAAATAAATTTTATTGGTATGGACAAAAAACGAGACAAAAAAGTCCGTTTATTTTTATATTTTTATGAATGAATGATATGAACCAAAATAATTCAGTCCTGTTGGGTCCTGTCAGGTACTGTCGTGGTCCTGTTGGGTCCTGTCGTGTACTGTTGGGTCCTATCGGGTCCTGTTGAGTACTGTCGTGTACTGTTGGGTCCTGTCGTGTACTGTCGAGTACTGTTGGGTCCTGTTGAGTAGTGTCGTGTACTGTGGGTCCTGTCGTGTACTGTTGGGTACTGTCGTGTACTGTCGAGTACTGTTGGGTCCTGTCGTGTACTGTTGGGTCCTGTTGAGTACTGTTGGGTACTGTCGTGTACTGTCGAGTACTGTTGGGTCCTGTCGAGTACTGTCGTGTACTGTCGAGTACTGTTGGGTCCTGTCGAGTACTGTTGAGTACTGTCGAGTACTGTTGGGTCCTGTCGAGTACTGTTGAGTACTGTCGTGTACTGTTGGGTCCTGTCGTGTACTGTCGAGTACTGTTGGGTCCTGTTGAGTACTGTCGTGTACTGTTGAGTACTGTCGTGTACTGTTGGGTCCTGTCGTGTACTGTCGAGTACTGTTGGGTCCTGTTGGGTCCTGTCGAGTACTGTTGGGTCCTGTCGGGTCCTGTTGAGTACTGTTGGGTCCTGTTGGGTCCTGTCGAGTACTGTTGGGTCCTGTCGGGTCCTGTTGAGTACTGTTGGGTCCTGTTGAGTACTGTCGGGTCCTGTCGAGTACTGTTGGGTCCTCGGTTGGGTCCTGTCCGGTCCTGTCAGGTACTGTTGAGTCCTGTCGAGTACTGTTGGGCCGTTGGGCCTGTCGAGTACTGTTGGGACCTGTTGAGTCCTGTCGTGTACTGTTGAGTCCTGTTGGGTCCTGTCAAGTACTGTCGCGTCCTGTTGGGTCCTGTCAAGTACTGTCGTGTCCTGTTGGATCCTGTAGAGTACTGTTAAGTACTGTCGTGTTCTGTAGGGAAAAAATTATAAAATTTTAATAATTAGAGACATCTCCTCGGACATCTCCGAGGACATCTCGCATAAAAAGGTAAAAACGAAAAAGGTCGTTTTGGTGCAAAAGCAGTGGCGAGTGGCCTCGCGAGTGGCGGTCTGTGGGGTGCAAAGCTGGAGGAGCGAAAATCGTTCGGATAATCGACTTGAAGGTGGAAATTATGATTTTATTTCTCGTTTTATTTAAACCTCGATTTAAACTCGAGTTTAAACTATATTGAGTAATTGTCGAGGTAATTGTAATTACACTATTAAGATCTGGTAAGGACCTACCCCTCGACCTACCCAGTTTTTAACTTTTTTTTTATCTTTCAAAAACTTTTTTTTTTTCATAATATTACTCAAGTAGGGATGCAGTTCTAAATAAATTTGTGTGTATGTATGGATAGTATAAGGTGTTGCACGCTCGACTGATGATCCTAAGGCCATGAGTTCGATTCTCACATAAAACTTTTTTTTTTCAAACAACTTTAAATTAAAATTTGCTAATGACTAATTAATACGGGTTGCTTACGTGATGGTCATGAATATTTATACAGTGTCTCAAAATCTCTCTGCACTTTATTTGCATTAGAATTAACCTTATTCGTATTAAAAATAACGATATAACAACTATCAAATTCTCGATCAAATTTTTAACTTTTGTTTATTAAAATTAAAAAACATATTAATAAAACAAAAAATGGAAATCATACAAAAATTGGCAACGGTGGATACACTTCCCAACAAACATTTAAAGTTGTAACGACGAAACCCCAACTAGAAAGAATTTCTTAAAAGTAACAGCAACGTACTCCCGCTACGTCTCAGTATACCATACAGCGACGTTATAATTCCCTAAGTGGGAACCAATTTCTGGTTATAACTACTTGGCCAAGTGTTTAAAGTCACTGTAGTAACAACTACACTACTACGTCGTAGCCAGGTATCTACTACGTCGTAGAGGCTGTTTTTTTTCCGTAATGGCATAAAAGTTGCGATGTAGTTGCAAATAATATAATCGTTTCTTTTTGGTAGAATTGTTACACAATATGGTGGACACAACAGTAAACAGACTCGCTTAGTTTTTTTGTTTGGTTATGGTTATAATATGTACTATGTTATCCAAAAATGTGAGAATTTACGAGCAGAGGATCAAAATTCGAGTGCGACGCAAAGTTTTTTGTATAACATGCATTATATATATTGCAAAAAACCGGTGCGCCCGTAAAATTGAGCCGTTTTCTGGTAGCTGATGGAATTTTTGTGTTGTGATTTTGGAAGTTATGTTTTCATAATCGACAGTTAACATTTTTGGTAAGCTTCAACTAATTTGTTTCTAAAATAGTATAGCTCATTATTATGAGCTCATAAATCGACAACAAAAATATTAAATTTTCTTTCTTACATAAAAACATGGCGTCCTAAACTATATTCCCTGATAGCCGAAAGGGTTATTTGAAAGTGAGCCTAAGTTACGGCAACGTGTCACTTACGACTTTTATGTCGGCATTCCTTTTTAGTTCTAGATAACACACTCGAATTTCTACTCCTTCGTTGCAGAAACGTATTATTAACTAGCTTTCGCCACTAGAAAACGTCTACAGAGTGATAGGAACCACGCGATAAGTATAACTACTACCCTCAAGTTATTGGGGTGTCGCCACTTGTCATTTGCCGTTTCTGTCAACAACAACACCACTGCTTATAGGTTATGTACGAGCGTGAATTTGTGGTAGGTTTTAAAACAAAAACAAGATAAATTAAATTCCATTAGAACAATAAATGAAGTGCCAATAAAAAGAGTTTTTTAAAATGTAACACAGCACAAATTTAAGTTTATTCACTTCAAACCAAGCTTTAACAACAGCACAAATTTGAAGAAAACCAAAAAGAATTATTGACCCAAGCTCAACACATAAAATGAATCACAGTCCGCACAAGAGGGTTACGATGGCGATAGGGTGGTGCCACAGCACAAACCACGAACGACCGTAAAGACAGTGAATAGAACAGCAACAAGTACCGTAAAAGATTAAGGATGGAGATTAAGCATGGACCAGGGAATTCTTAAAATCCGGGTGCGGTACTCGATACTTTGGATCAATATTTTGCATTTTGATTGTTTTGCAAAATGGTCAAGCAATGAGCTCGAAAAAATGGACTGCTCAAGGTAGTTAAAAAAATATTTGCAAAACTATTCCTAATATTCCCATATTATAAAAGGAGCCACAAAAAGTAGGGTTAATAATGTGTGCGACAAAGATGCGACTTCAAAAAGTCTACGTTTTCAAAGTAGAAACAAGAAGGAGAGATTACTTTTAAAGATCGACATTAAAAAAAAGTCAAAGTAGTTGCGGCTTTAAAGTTGATCCACAAAGTTATTTTGTCTACATTGTTACATCAGATGTTACTATGATGACACAAACTTTTGTGGTAAAAATTAAAGTTATAATGTAGTTGTCGGATACACTTGTTTGGGACTCCAATGAAGCTTAACTTTCTAGTGGTAATTAAGTAGGATATAAAAGTCAGGGCGACTACGAAATAACGACTAAAAAGAAAGTAAAACTTTAGCAACGTCCTATTGTGGTAGAGAAGACTATCAGAATCGACTATCAAGAAACAATCCTAAGAAGTAGTTTAGAGGGTCGTTTTTACGAAACATCTACTATTTCCTGATACTAAATAGTAGTTAGAACTAAAAAGTAACAAATTTTGGTTGGGATCACCACATTTCTACTATAAGAAAGTAGCAAAGCCTTTAGAACATGTAGCCGCTACTATAAATGTTAGTTGGGTTTAATCAGCAGGCGTTGAAAAGCAAATGACCCAAAACGATCCCAATGTAAAACTGTCTCTGCGGGAATTTCAAAATGAGAATATTAGATAACAGGCGAAATTTTTAAAATTAAAACCTCGAACTTTCCTGTCCTCGTTTTGGGAGGTTGAAATCGTTGTTAAACCAAACCGAAACCAAACCTAACCTAGGTCAATTGATCGGAAACCTATCCCGTCCTAACCTATTTGAAATCGTTTGCTTTTCAAGCGCTAATCTTTAATCGGTTCCAATCGAGTCCAATACAAAAACAAAATTCTTTAAAATATACTAAATATACATTGCTGTTAAACCAAAACTACCTAGTAGTAATTAATAAATTTTAATTAAAGTTGTTTAAAAGAAAAAAAACGCTAGGTGTGGGCCTCGAACCCATGACCTGCGGATCATGAGTCAAACACTCCACACTTTATGCTATCTATAACCTTTTATAGAATATCTTATTGAACTACATCTCGATTGCGTCAGTAATATTTAAAAATAATCCAATCTGGAATATATAAACAAATAAAAATCTGGGTAGGTCATTACAAGATCTACACTGAAGCATAGACTAATAGTCTCGCTAATAGTGCAATTACCGAGGGTATTGTAAAATATTTTTGCGTATTTTTGTCTTCTTTGCACTTCTTTGTGTCCCTAAAAAATACTTTGAATACCGAGTTGAATATACTTTATCGAGTATTTTGCGAGGGAATTGATCCCTCTTCGTCCCTCTTTTATTGAACTTTTATCAAAAATAAATTTTATTGATATGAACAAAAAACGAGACAAAAAAAGTCCGTTTATTTTTATATTTTTATGAATGAATGATATGAACCAAAATAATTCAGTCCTGTTGGGTCCTGTCAGGTACTGTCGTGGTCCTGTTGGGTCCTGTCGTGTACTGTTGGGTCCTGTCGGGTCCTGTTGAGTACTGTCGTGTACTGTTGGGTCCTGTCGTGTACTGTCGAGTACTGTTGGGTCCTGTTGAGTACTGTCGTGTACTGTTGGGTCCTGTCGTGTACTGTCGAATACTGTTGGGTACTGTCGTGTACTGTCGAGTACTGTTGGGTCCTGTCGTGTACTGTTGGGTCCTGTTGAGTACTGTTGGGTACTGTCGTGTACTGTCGAGTACTGTTGAGTACTGTCGAGTACTGTTGGGTCCTGTTGAGTACTGTTGGGTACTGTCGTGTACTGTCGAGTACTGTTGGGTCCTGTCGAGTACTGTTGAGTACTGTCGTGTACTGTTGGGTCCTGTTGAGTACTGTTGGGTACTGTCGAGTACTGTTGGGTCCTGTTGAGTACTGTCGTGTACTGTTGGGTCCTGTCGTGTACTGTCGAATACTGTTGGGTACTGTCGTGTACTGTCGAGTACTGTTGGGTCCTGTCGTGTACTGTTGGGTCGTGTTGAGTACTGTCGTGTACTGTTGGGTCCTGTCGAGTACTGTTGGGTACTGTTGGGTACTGTCGTGTACTGTCGAGTACTGTTGGGTCCTGTCGAGTACTGTCGTGTACTGTTGAGTACTGTTGGGTACTGTCGTGTACTGTCGAGTACTGTTGGGTCCTGTCGAGTACTGTTGAGTACTGTCGTGTACTGTCGAGTACTGTTGGGTCCTGTAGAGTACTGTTGAGTACTGTCGTGGCCTGTTGGGTCCTGTAGATTACTGTTAAGTACTGTCGTGTTCTGTTGGGTCCTGTTAAGTACTGTCGTGTCCTGTTGGGTCCTGTCGAGGGTCCTGTAGAGTACTGTCGTGTTCTGTATGGAAAAAATTATAAAATTTTAATAATTAGAGACATAAAAAGGTCGTTTTGGTGCAAAAGCAGTGGCGGTCTGTGGGGTGCAAAGCTGGAGGAGCGAAAATCGACTTGAAGGTGGAAATTATGATTTTATTTAAACTATATTGAGTAATTGTAATTACACTATTAAGATCTGGTAAGGACCTACCCAGTTTTTAACTTTTTTTTTTATCTTTCAAAAACTGTTTTTTTTTTCATAATATTACTGAAGTAGGGATGCAGTTCTAAATAAATTTCTGTGTATGTATGGATAGTATAAGGTGTTGCACGCTCGTCTGCAGATCCAAAGGCCATGAGTTCGATTCTCACATAAAACTTTTTTTTTCAAACAACTTTAAATTAAAATTTGCTAATGACTAATTAATACGGGTTGCGTACGTGATGGTCATGAATATTTATACAGTGTCTCAAAATCTCTCTGCACTTTATTTGCATTAGAATTAACCTTATTCGTATTAAAAATAGCGATATAACAACTATCAAATTTTTTTGTTATTTTAACTGACCCAAAGCGCCTCCATTGATCTTTTTTAACTTTTGTTTATTAAAATTAAAAAACATATTAATAAAACAAAAAATGGAAAATATTCAAATATTGGCAACGGTGGATACACTTTAATCAGCAGTCGATCAGCAGGCGTTGAAAAGCAAACGATCCCAATGTAAAACCTCGTGTAAAACTGTCTCTGCGGGAATTTCAAAATGAGAATATTAGATAAAAGTCGGATAAAAGGCGAAATTTTTAAAATTAAAACTTTCCTGTCCTCGTTTTGGGAGGTTGAAATCGTTGTTAAACCCGAGGTTAAACCAAACCGAATCAAAACCTAACCTTGGTCAATTGATCGGAAACCTATCCCGTCCTAACCTATTTGAAATCGTTTGCTTTTCAAGCGCTAATCTTTAATCGGTTCCAATCGAGTCCAATACAAAAACAAAATTCTTTAAAATATACTAAATATACATTGCTGTTAAACCAAAACTACCTAGTGGTAATTAATAAATTTTAATTAAAGTTATTTAAAAGAAAAAAAAATGCTAGGTGTGGGCCTCGAACCCATGACCTGCGGATCATGAGTCAAACACTCCACACTTTATGCTATCTATAAACTTATATAGAATATCTTTTTGAGCTACATCTCGATTGCGTCAGTAATATTTAAAAAGAATCCAATCTGGAATATAAAAACAAATAAAAATCTGGGTAGGTCGTTACAAGATCTAAACTGAAGCATAGACTAATAGTGCAATTACCGAGGGTATTGTAAAATATTTTTGCGTATTTTTGTTTTCTTTGCACTTCTTTGTGTCCCTAAAAAATACTTTGAATACCGAGTTGAATATACTTTATCGAGTATTTTGCGAGGGAATTGATCCCTCTTCGTCCCTCTTTTATTGAACTTTTATCAAAAATAAATTTTTATTGGTATGGACAAAAAACGAGACAAAAAAAGTCCGTTGAATGATATGAACCAAAATAATTCAGTCCTGTTGGGTCCTGTCAGGTACTGTCGTGGTCCTGTTGGGTCCTGTCGTGTACTGTTGGGTCCTGTCGGGTCCTGTTGAGTACTGTCGTGTCCTGTTGGGTCCTGTAGATTACTGTTAAGTACTGTCGTGTTCTGTTGGGTCCTGTCAAGTACTGTCGTGTCTTGTTGGGTCCTGTCGAAGGTCATGTAGAGTACTGTTAAGTACTGTCGTGTTCTGTATGGAAAAAATTATAAAAAATTTTAATAATTAGAGACATAAAAAGGTCGTTTTGGTCGAGGTTTTGGTGCAAAAGCAGTGGCGGGATCGAGGGCGGGATCGTTTGCTTTTCAACGCCTGCTGATTAAAGTGTATCCATCGTTGCCAATTTTTGTATAATTTCCATTTTTTGTTTTATTAATATGTTTTTTTAATTTTAATAAACAAAAGTTAAAAATTTGATCGAGAATCTGATAGTTGTTATATCGTTATTTTTAATACAAATAAGGTTAATTCTAATGCAAATAAAGTGCAGAGAGATTTTGAGACACTGTATAAATATTCATGACCATCACGTAAGCAACCCGTATTAATTAGTCATTAGCAAATTTTAATTTAAAGTTGTTTGAAAAAAAAAAAGTTTTATGTGAGAATCGAACTCATGGCCTTTGGATCTGCAGTCGAGCGTGCAACACCCTATACTATCCATACATAGACACAAATTTATTTAGAACTGCATCCCTACTTCAGTAATATTATGAAAAAAAAAACAGTTTTTGAAAGAAAAAAAAAGTTAAAAACTGGGTAGGTCCTTACCAGATCTTAATTGTGTAATTACAATTACTCAATATAGTTTAAATAAAATCATAATTTCCACCTTCAAGTCGATTTTCGCTCCTCCAGCTTTGCACCCCACAGACCGCCACTGCTTTTGCACCAAAACGACCTTTTTATGTCTCTAATTATTAAAATTTTATAATTTTTTCCATACAGAACACGACAGTACTTAACAGTACTCTACAGGACCCAACAGGACACGACAGTACTTGACAGGACCCAACAGAACACGACAGTACTTAACAGTAATCTACAGGACCCAACAGGACACGACAGTACTTGACAGGACCCAACAGTACTCGACAGGACCCAACAGTACTCGACAGTACACGACAGTACCCAACAGGACCCAACAGTATTCGACAGTACACGACAGGACCCAACAGTACACGACAGTACTCGACAGGACCCAACAGTACTCGACAGTACACGACAGGACCCAACAGTACACGACAGTACTCAACAGGACCCGACAGTACTCGACAGTACTCGACAGTACACGACGGGACCCAACAGTACACGACAGTACTCGACAGTACACGACAGGACCCAACAGTACACGACAGTACTCAACAGTACTCGACAGGACCCAACAGTACTCGACAGTACACGACAGGACCCAACAGTACTCGACAGTACACGACAGGACCCAACAGTACACGACAGTACTCGACAGGACCCAACAGTACTCGACAGTACTCGACAGTACACGACAGTACTCAACAGTACTCGACAGGACCCAACAGTACTCGACAATACACGACAGTACCCAACAGTACTCAAGTCCTGTTGGACGCTGTACAAAATTTTAGGGTGCCGATGACCCCTCGGGCAAAACCGTCTTATTAATAGGGTTCCGAAAATGCTTTCCCAGGGAGCCACGCCCCTTTGAATATGACACCTTAAAGACGAATTCTACCATGTGTGCATCGTAATCTAATCAATAGAATAGAATATTTTCTCTCTAAATTGTTCAATAAAATGTTAGTAAATGTGTTTTTGTTTCTATGGTAATGCATATGAATTTTCATCAATAAACATACGCAAATTAGACATTGTTCAAAGCCAATTTTCTCGTAAATTGTGCACAATATCGAACTCAATTAAAAGTACCTTTTTTATATAGAAAACTAGAATTAAATAATTTTCAAACAAAATCGCCATAGCCTGAAAAGTAAAAGCTAGGGATATTTTAGTCGTTTTTACTCTTATCCTCTCCCGCATGGACGCCACTGAATAAAACTTTAAAATTTTGAATTTAGTATTTTATTTATCATTAAATGTTTATACAATACACCAATTTTCAAAATTTAATTGTAGAGAGTTTTGAAGTTAGAGGGACAAAATCGCCTTTAAGGTCTTCTATTTAAAGGAACGTAGCTCCCTGCAAGGATTACGCCCCCAAAAGAATGGTGCTTACTTTCGAATCACCCTATATATTGACCATTAAGTCTGTGTATCTGTGACCTAATCGGTTATTAATTAAAGATGCTTTTACTGCTCAATGCTACCGAAAGTCTTTCCAAAGTCTATAAACAGTGGCGGGTGGTGACGTTATAAATGGGGGGGGGATAAAAAAACTTACCTAAACAATTTTATTTTAGCATTTTACAAACAAGCAGCTACTTGGTGTAGTTTTTACTTTATTTGTTTATAGATAAAGCCCATTCGCCTTTCTTTTACATGCACAAAGTGCTCTACAACAAGTTCATTAAAATTGTCCGTTGTCAAGAATTTTCTTTCAATTGAACACATAGCTAAGGCGTTCTTCTACTTTCACACATTGAAAATGTTTTAATACGCTTTATTGTTGAAAAGGAGCGTTCACATTCAACTGTTGTCAAAATCATTATCAGAGAACATAATACGTTCTCCGCCTATAAGCACTATTCAATTGGCACCTAATCTCAGTCTTGGCTAGCATAGAAAATTGTATGTGGTTATTTAAATGAGTAGCACTGTTTCTTTTTAACTTTTTACTAAAGTGCTTGATATCGCACATTCCCTTTGCCACCCACGCAGGATCACTTGGTGGATTTTTCATAATAAGACAAATTAAGCAAAAAAAAATTTTTTTCACAACCGCACAACCAGTTTTTAGCATCATATTATTTTTTTATGAAATTTTCTATTATAAGTTTTTTTGGAATACCCTCTGCATGCATTACTTGCACTAAAATTTTGGTTAATTTTTAGGTCCGGTCTAAGTGGCTGTAAACATTTTATTTGTAATCGAAGTTATGCATATGTCAACGTATTTAAATTTGCATAATTATATAATCGACGGACGAAATCGAAATCAAAAACAAACAATGGATACGCGACCGGCAAAGCTTTTAACTACTTCACTAAGAATAGAACCGGCAACGCGTAGAAAGGGCACCGAACGTTTGCGCACGATGAAGATGGCCGACGTTACCTAAAACAAACATTCCTTCCGCCCCCGTGCTTGACCACCATCCGACACACCGGTAAAAAAACGGGTGAAATTGAAATCTTGCCGCGCGCAGTGCTGCCGGCTTGTAATTATTTACGCAAAAAAAGTTTACCGAATTAATCGCCTCTTGTTAACTACATCCTAAAAAAAAGAGCTAGACATGTCGTAAGGAAAGATTTAACTTTTTTTAATTAAATCAATTAAAAATACTGTTTGTTGTCTATTTTGGGAGGGTACTGCCCGGTTGGCCTCCCTGTAGCAGCTGCCACTGTCCATAAACTCATATAGTGGGTGGAGTGCTGTATTTCGATGACTCGTTTTGTTAGGATTTTGATGGCAACTGGTTACAGTGGCAATTATTAAAGATGATTTAAACCAAGGGCGTATCCAGCCCAAAGCTGAAGGGGGGACATGTTTCTGTTTTCCTTGGCCTTCTTAACTCAAGGGGGCAAATTAGGGGGGACAGCTGCTCCTTTGCTCCCCTTTGTATACGCACTTGGTTGAAACCCTTCATATCTGTTAGGTTTGGTTCAAAATATTTATATTTTTTTTTCAATTCATTCGAAAGCAGGAATACCCAGGAATAAATTTCGCGGGGGATAAGAAGTTTAAAATATAATTTTGGAGAATTTGCGTTTTGTGTTGTGAAATGCACAAATTGTTAATTTCTAGCATGTTTCTTAATTTAAAAATCTGTCAATTTTGCTCCCTGTCACTTGTGTCAATATTAATGTTAATCCTGGATTAAAATACAGAAACGGAGTATAAGGGATTACATACCTTCCCAACTAAAAGATATTGAAATTGAAGAAATAGTCCATAATGGGTGAAGAATATTGCTTTAACTTTTCGTTTCTTTTAATATCTCGAAAATCAAATTTTTGACTGTATTTTTAGTTGTTAAAAAAAGGGTTGCAAGAAATTTTATCCAACGCCGAATTTTAATATATAATTTTGTGTTTCTAATCTGCCCTAAAAAAGATATATAGTTTAATGATCTGTATTTAGTTAAATAAAAAAAATGGCGTCAGCAGGCGCGTACATCCGTTAATAAGAATGTTAATGTGTAAATATTACGTTATTTTGGCGCATGCCTAATTAAAGAGGGTTTTCTCAAAAGCTAAAGAATAAATTAAAGTAAAGAACTATTTACTAGGTAGGTTCATTGAATAACTACCTACCGAATTTAAAAAAGTAATAAAAAGGTTGTGTTTTTGATCATTGTAATATCCCGCGAAAATTCAAATTATGACAATTGATGCTAGCAGCCATGTTGGATCCCTCTCTTCCTTTTTAGACACGCAGCGTTCATATCGTGTACGTAATTAACGGCATTTTATTAATTAACGGGCGCGAGTATTCGCCCTAAAGATATCCCCAACTAAGGGATATTAAAATTATAAAAAATGTAAAAAGGATAAAAATTAAATTGCAAATTTTGTTTTTTTCTTAAATAAAAATTATGAAAGTAAAACTATCTAAAAGTTTTCAAATTTCCTAATTACTAAAAATATTATTATATTATTATGTATACAGTGAGAACGAGCCGTTTGGAATAAATTTGCTAGGGGATTAAATTTAAGTTTTTTGAAGTGATCCAAAAACACGTTAAATTTTGGATGAATTTGGCATTCAACTCAAGTAATATTATTTAGAACACAACTGTTTTTGAAATTGAAAGAAAAATATGGGGGCCATGAGTTAAATTTAAAAGACAAAATTATTTTGCCACTCACTTTACATGGATTTCTCTATAAAAAACGCCTAACATTTTAGTTTTTTTAGAAAATAGAATAATTTACCAAACTTTGATCTGAGCATGTTTTAGCTGTTAAAGCAAAAACCTATAATATCAGTCAATCAGGGGCGGCTAGTGCAAAAGGGCTGCAGAGCTGCAGAACCCCCAAAATTTTTACATTTTTTGACTATTTTTCAGCCGCTGCTTCTAAAATAATTATTTTATTTTTAAAATTATTAGTATATTTTCGGTCCGGTGTTGGTATAGTAGGCCTTCAAATCGTGTACGTGTGTTGAGTATGACGCCGCGCGCCGTCGTTGAAGGCCGCATTTCACAGTCGCACAGTGGAACGTTTTGAAGATCTAGGTGGACAACCCCTGAGCAACATTAACACTTTTTAATGCTTGATGATTGTTTTAGCTTTAAAATAACAGAAAATATTTAAAAGCATTTAGTATTTGCAATATTATCTACCTCTTATATAGGGTGATTCAGATTTTAACGATTTTAAGATTTGTAGTCATATTGTATGTTTTTAACCAAAATTGTTTCAACAAATTTTATAACAATGAAGTAACGGTATATATTTTTTTTAGTTTTTGCAAGAAGGAATTTAAATAAAACAGTTTTGCAATATACAAGGTGTTGAAAAATTTAAATAAAGACGTTTTAGGCGGTGAGGGACGATCAAGAAAAAAATTCCGCTCTCATCTGTCACTATATGAAAATTAAATGCATTAAAAATTTTAAACCTCTCACCCCTTGCCCGGGGTGAAACCAACCCCTAAAATTATAATGGAAACTGTTCATCGGATGGCATTTTCTTTAAAATGGTTTAATGTGAGAAAATTTGGATTTTAATTTTATATAACTAAGAAAGTTTAAAAAATATTTATTCAATTGAAAAATTCCATTTTTATTTGAAAAACATAACAAATAATAGAATAATTAACACAAATCCATTTTATTATTATCTTGCAAACTAAACTGTGTTAATTAATTTCTCAATCTGACACAAAAAAGGCAAGAAAAATATATTATCATATTTCTAAAACCGTATAATAATAACTCGCTCCGTTTAAAACTTAATTTTTTGGATTTTTTTAACCTCAAAAAACTTCCCTTGGGGTTTGGTGCAGATGCATTTTTATTAAGCTTGGTTAAGCTTGTGACAGAGTGAAAAGTTACTGTTTACAAAAATTCGTGAAAGTCGAGAGTTTCAAAAAACCATCCTACAGACATACATAGGCCATATTCTTAAATTACGTAACCCCTCCTCCCCCCTCCGTAATGCATTTTTAAGAAAAAATATATTCAAGAATCATGACAGTGTAACGCCAGGTTAATAACCCTCCTTCCCCCTTGAGCGTTACATACTTTAGGAATCGGCCCATAAACTACAAGGGGGTTTATGAGGATTTAGGAGACGAAGACATACCAATTTGGGTAAAAAAGTGGCGCTATTCCGAGCTGTATCAAAGAAAACATTTATATGCGTTTTCAAAATATTGAGAAATAAATGGATCCATGAGGGATCTGATACCTAGCTAGCCTATTAGCACACTTCAAGTGAAGCCATGATAATATATCAGCTTTGAAAAGTTTTTTGTATATATCTGAGGAACTGAAGCTCTTACGAAGTTTTTAGTTATAACACGAATTATTGAGCAAAATATAGTCTACTATATTACGAAAACTGTATATTGATACGATGCTCCGTTAAAAAGATTTTAATTGTCGAAAAACTGTCATTAGCATTAATAGATTTTGACCAAAATCTAATCAGCTCGTAAGAGTGTCGAGCACTATTTTACCTGAAAATTTTATGAAAATCGGTTCAGCGGTTTAGGAGCTATCGAGTTACGGACAGAAATAATAAACACACACAGACAGACATCACGACGATATTGCTAGATAGGTCAAAATACACCCAAATAACACATTTTCGGCGTTATCTAAAAAATACTCTGCCAATATATGGGCCCCTAAGCTCACACTAGGTACTATAGTTATAGTGTACGTGTGAGCTAATATAACTAAAAACTGAAATATATTTTATTCAACTCCGGACTAAATTACCTTTTGTTTGATACCACACAAGCCATGTTTTGACTTAAACTCAAATTTTTGAAATCTACCCCCACCCTTAAAAACACAAAAACTAAAATGTATTTTGTTAAACTCCGGACTCAATTACCTTTCGTTTGATATCACACACGCCATATTTTCACTTAAACTCTAATTTTTAAAATATACCCCACCCTTTTTTTAAATAAATTAAAATGTATTTTTTTCAACAGCAGACTCAATTACCTTTCGTTTGATATCACACACGCCATTTTTTCACATAAACTTTAATTTTTGAAATCTACCCCCACCCTTTTATTTGGTTTGTGTTCGGTGGATTTTGTTCATTTTTAAATGGGACCATCTCGAGCCAAGCCCAGCCTAGGTACTAAATTTAATTAAAATCAGCCAAGCGGTTTTTGAGTTATGCGCGTTGGTCGTTACAGACAGACAGACAGACATACAGACAGACATACAGACAGACAGACAGACAGACAGACAGACGGCGCAACAAAAAAGTTTCAAAATCATCTGAAACGCAAAGATATATAAAAATTTTTGAAATCGGAGCAACTTTTTTTTTCTCGAAAAAATTAGGATCACCATAGCTCACACTACTATAGTATAGTATATGTGTGAGCTAAAAAGAATATAATACCTATTAATAATACCATTGCTATGCGGGCTAGGAAGGCAAAAACTAAAAATTGTGACTTTTTGAAAAAAATAAAGTCCTAAAAAAATTGTTCATTTTATTGATTGATTTATATAGTTTTATTCAATTTGTTTAAAAGAAGGCGACAATATTTTAATTTCTCGAATAACACAATTTTTAAGCATTATTTTGAAACCCCCTGTAGATATTTTTAACTTCGACACTGCATCCGATTAAGCTCGCAATAGCGCCACTTTTTTCCTTCTGAACGAATATCGTAAGTGTTACCGTTTCTGAAAATCCCACAAAGCCCTATGTACTTACTTTTATCTGGACAACCTGTAGACAAACAGACACATTGACTCATCGTGATATAGAAAAATGCACGAAGATTGACTAATTTAGATTAGAAAATCCCCAAAGGGCACATTTGTGAATGTATCAAAAAGAAAATGTCATTAAATACAAATAATACGTTTTCTATTTTTAGAGTTGCAGGCTAACAAAATAATTAAGTACAAGTTTACTCAAAAAAAAGGACAAAATTTCAATACTGCGTCAGAAAGTAGAGATTTCGGTTAATTAGAAAATAATAAAACATCAACAAATTCTATCAAACTAAAGTTACAGTCCAACAAGGACTATATAAAAATAAAATTTTCCTTACCAGAACACCAGCGAATTCATAAAATCATAGCAAGTAAAACACTGCAACAATGACAGTCAAAATGCTTCCCTAGTCTTAAGGACATGTCACTCTAAAAATGCCTGGCACTTGTTTTACTCCAGCGCCTACTACGCGGGAAAAAACAATATTGTTTTAAAGCATTGCCCATACATAAGATTAAAATGTCCAAGCAGAAAATTTTTAAGAGGCAACTTTGAATGCAAATATCTTGACAACCAGAGGGGATAAAAAAATTATATTTTGGATCTAGGATGTATGGAATATGCTGTTTAATTGTAGGTAGCTGAAATGTTAATTTATAGTACTTAACCATGTCCACCTAGATTAGTCAAACGTTCCACTGTGAGTCGGTCAAATGAAGTTATTGGCATTGTTGCGCTACTAAATTGCAACACAACGTAGCTGGGCGGCTAACGAGATCTGTGCTCGGCTAGGAACCCCTTCCTTCGCCCGCTCCTGGGTTTAGATAGCGAAATCTGGGCAAAAATAGAGCTGCAAAACTTGCAGTTCCAGTACAATTCCGGGCGGGCGGGCTCAGCGTTGCGTATTTGCGGGCGCATTTATTTATTTAGAAGACGCCAAACGCATGAGCGGGAGGTTATGGTCGTGTTTGTTGTTTGTTTTTGTATAATTGTGTCACAATGAATGTGGTGGATAAGTGTACGAGTACGAGTTCTCAGATGTCTAGAAAATACGTGCAGGCAAAACATTGGTGAGTACATATGATGTTAAGGTAGTGAATGTGAATTAAATCTTTTGTAAAAACGCTATTTTTTCCTAGGCATTGTAATTTTTGCCAAACCAAGCTTTGCAATTTTTTACTTTTTATAATAGACACGTGATCTGGAGACTGTAAAAAAATAGCAATTTTTATACCCTATCGGCAGAACTCACAAACTTTACTTTCACGAGCCGCCACTGCAGTCAATTCTGCCATAAAAAAATACGAATTGCTCATATTTCTACTCCTTATCACTACTAAATATTTTATTATTTTTGAGTCGTAAAAATTTCGGGGGAGTATTGATCCCCCTTGAAGTCCCTCCCCAGGTACGGCCTTGTTCAAAAGTATATAAATACCGATATTATCTTATTCTTAAAAAAAAACAATAATTGCTTTTTTAGCAATTGTTCATCAGCCGAATGGAGGGCTCTAAAACATGGATCAATGATTCTGCAGGCGCATAGCATTACAAATAATTTTGCGTTTTCTCTTTTTGGAATGGACCTGGAGCAGTCAGATTTTTTCTAACTATGCATTTGAGTGAGACAGTCCTAGTTTTAAATCATTAGCTAAACAAAGATAAAATTAATTTTAATTGGTCATAAACAGAAAAGATTCGAGTTCAGTTTTTATCTTGCTGTGTTATAAATGATTTTATTACAAAATTTATTGTTCAGTCATCGTTTGTTTGTTAACAATTCAAATAAAAGTTAAAGCAAATTAAGTGAATAAAATGCCTGGACCTTGTGATTCCTGCACAAAAGGTATGTAAGCATGAAGGCTCCCTCCACACCAATTCGGAATTACATTAATCTTTAAATGTTCCTGCAAATTGTTCCGTCACCAATACGCTGCGATATAATCATGTTGGTGTCCGGGAGCACCATTATTTATGGTAACAATTTGGTAACGAACAGTGGCGGATTCAGGATTTACCAGGGGGAGCAGAGGTCAAAGAGACAACTAACATCAAAAAATATTTTGTCTTTATGGTTTCTCATAAGCAAGGTATGATATTTTGCATAGAAATGAGATTAATTGCCCCTGCAGGACTATCAAAATTAAGTTCTATGTTGGCACCCCTCCACTCTCCTCCCCCCCCCCGGGATTCGCCACTGGTTACAAATGCTATAGACCAGTGCATCAGATATGGGAGAGTTGGGTGAATTTTAGGATTTTAGTTTTTTTGGTAATATTTCGTTAGACATGATCAGCAGTATTTACTAAAGGGTGCTAAGTGCTAAGTCCTACAATCCTAGGTTTAAAAGTCTACATTTTGGTTGAAGGTTTAACTCATTTTTCCCGTAAATGCAATAGTTTTTAATATTTATATAAATTGTTCATAAATACCTTGGGATATGGGTCATCTTTTTTCGTTGTAACAAAGACATTATTTCCACACAAAGGTTATAAATAAATAAAAATAATAAAATATTTTGGTTTAACAATGGTTCGGTTGTTCGGTTCGTTTCGGTTCGGTTCGGTTCATAAACCTCCAAATGTCACTAGGAAATGTCGAATAAAAACGGTGTAAGTCAGTGTCAGCTGTCCGCTATATTTTACATGTTAATTTTTTAGAAAAGTTAGCGCCGATTAAACCGATGGTCGATTGATTTAGTGAATGAGTAATTGAAAAGGGATTCTAATATATCTTGTGCTTTTTACAGTATTTAAATATTGATAAGTATTTAATACGGTAATGCATCTACAGATATAGTTTTAAGTTTTTTATGTATTATTTAGCTTTGAATATTTTTCTATGTAAGTTTTTTTGTCAATCATGGATTATTTCTATTGTTTTTCGAACTTTAAACCACCCCTCAGGGGTGGTACTATAATTTGAGACTATTTTTAACGGGAATCCTACGACTGCACGGATTAAGTTTCCAAAACATGACATTTGGTTACAAAATTTTTATGTGGTTTTTCTTTATTTCTAAAGTTAATTTGAATTTATATGAGATGAAACTCACTGAGAAATGCTTACTATCATATTTCACATTAGGGTGAACCAAATCTTTGCAGTTATTTGACCAGTCAGTATTAAAAAAATACACCTAAACCGGTCGGTATCAAGTCTATAGACTTGATACTTAAACCCGGTCTACAATGCTAAGTCTTAAGGTCTTAGTAAATACTGGTGGATATGTTTAACGAGAACCACAACTGCAATAGCAAAAATGTCATATCTGACATATAAAATAACGCTCATAGTAATTTTTTCCTATTATGTAATTGAAAAATGTGTTTTTTGAACATAAGTGTCCAATCTTTCCCCTGTACTAGGAACACATTGGACACTGCATGGAAAGTTATTAAAAAGTAATTTAATGAATAATGAACTTGAAAAACTTATCTTTTACTGTTAAAATATTAGATCAGCGTCGTGAAAATCATAAAATTTTCACAAATTCAAATGCAAACTGAAACAAGGGCTACCAAAAATCTCTGCTGAAAACTGAGAAAGAATGACAGTCCATAGTCGCCGCGTGTCCAACTTCACCCCACCTTCCCCTCCCTTCCTTTTCTAAAGAAAAAAATTAGTGGGCCCCTAAGCTCACACTAGGTACTATAGTTATAGTGTTCGTGCGAGCTAATATAACTAAAAACTGAAATATATTTTATTCAACTCCAGACTAAATTATCTTTTGTTTAATACCACACAAGCCATGTTTTGACTTAAACTCAAATTTTTGAAATCTACCCCCACCCTAAAAAAAAACTAAAACTAAAATGTATTTTGTTAAACTCCGGACTCAATTACCTTTCGTTTGATATCACACACGCCATATTTTCACGTAAACTCTAATTTTTGAAATCTACCCCCACCCTTTAAAAAAAAACTGAAATGTATTTTGTTTAACTCCAGACTCAATTACCTTTCGGTTGATATCACACACGCTATATTTTCACATAAACTCTAATTTTTTTATTTGGATTGTGTTCATTTTTAAATGGGACCATCTCGACCCAAGACCCAGCGTAGGTACCAAATTTCATTAAAATCGGCCAAGCGGTTTTTGAGTTAGGCCCGTTAGTCGTTACAGACAGACAGACAGACAGACAGACAGACAGACAGACAGACAGACAGACAGACAGACAGACAGACAGACAGACAGACAGACAGACAGACAGACAGACAGACAGACAGACAGACAGACAGACAGACAGACAGACAGACAGACAGACAGACAGACAGACAGACAGACAGACAGACAGACAGACAGACAGACAGACAGACAGACAGACAGACAGACAGACAGACAGACAGACAGACAGACAGACAGACAGACAGACAGACAGACAGACAGACAGACAGACAGACAGACAGACAGACAGACAGACAGACAGACAGACAGACAGACAGACAGACAGACAGACAGACAGACAGACAGACAGACAGACAGACAGACAGACAGACAGACAGACAGACAGACAGACAGACAGACAGACAGACAGACAGACAGACAGACAGACAGACAGACAGACAGACAGACAGACAGACAGACAGACAGACAGACAGACAGACAGACAGACAGACAGACAGACAGACAGACAGACAGACAGACAGACAGACAGACAGACAGACAGACAGACAGACAGACAGACAGACAGACAGACAGACAGACAGACAGACAGACAGACAGACAGACAGACAGACAGACAGACAGACAGACAGACAGACAGACAGACCAGACAGACCAGACAGACCAGACAGACCAGACAGACCAGACAGACCAGACAGACCAGACAGACAGACAGACAGACAGACAGACAGACAGACAGACAGACAGACAGACAGACAGACAGACAGACAGACAGACAGACAGACAGACAGACAGACAGACAGACAGACAGACAGACAGACAGACAGACAGACAGACAGACAGACAGACAGACAGACAGACAGACAGACAGACAGACAGACAGACAGACAGACAGACAGACAGACAGACAGACAGACAGACAGACAGACAGACAGACAGACAGACAGACAGACAGACAGACAGACAGACAGACAGACAGACAGACAGACAGACAGACAGACAGACAGACAGACAGACAGACCAGACAGACCAGACAGACCAGACAGACCAGACAGACCAGACAGACCAGACAGACCAGACAGACCAGACAGACCAGACAGACCAGACAGACCAGACAGACCAGACAGACCAGACAGACCAGACAGACCAGACAGACCAGACAGACCAGACAGACCAGACAGACCAGACAGACCAGACAGACCAGACAGACCAGACAGACCAGACAGACCAGACAGACCAGACAGACCAGACAGACCAGACAGACCAGACAGACCAGACAGACCAGACAGACCAGACAGACCAGACAGACCAGACAGACCAGACAGACCAGACAGACCAGACAGACAGACAGACAGACAGACAGACAGACAGACAGACAGACAGACAGACAGACAGACAGACAGACAGACAGACAGACAGACAGACAGACAGACAGACAGACAGACAGACAGACAGACAGACAGACAGACAGACAGACAGACAGACAGACAGACAGACAGACAGACAGACAGACAGACAGACAGACAGACAGACAGACAGACAGACAGACAGACAGACAGACAGACAGACAGACAGACAGACAGACAGACAGACAGACAGACAGACAGACAGACAGACAGACAGACAGACAGACAGACAGACAGACAGACAGACAGACAGACAGACAGACAGACAGACAGACAGACAGACAGACAGACAGACAGACAGACAGACAGACAGACAGACAGACAGACAGACAGACAGACAGACAGACAGACAGACAGACAGACAGACAGACAGACAGACAGACAGACAGACAGACAGACAGACAGACAGACAGACAGACAGACAGACAGACAGACAGACAGACAGACAGACAGACAGACAGACAGACAGACAGACAGACAGACAGACAGACAGACAGACAGACAGACAGACAGACAGACAGACAGACAGACAGACAGACAGACAGACAGACAGACAGACAGACAGACAGACAGACAGACAGACAGACAGACAGACAGACAGACAGACAGACAGACAGACAGACAGACAGACAGACAGACAGACAGACAGACAGACAGACAGACAGACAGACAGACAGACAGACAGACAGACAGACAGACAGACAGACAGACAGACAGACAGACAGACAGACAGACAGACAGACAGACAGACAGACAGACAGACAGACAGACAGACAGACAGACAGACAGACAGACAGACAGACAGACAGACAGACAGACAGACAGACAGACAGACAGACAGACAGACAGACAGACAGACAGACAGACAGACAGACAGACAGACAGACAGACAGACAGACAGACAGACAGACAGACAGACAGACAGACAGACAGACAGACAGACAGACAGACAGACAGACAGACAGACAGACAGACAGACAGACAGACAGACAGACAGACAGACAGACAGACAGACAGACAGACAGACAGACAGACAGACAGACAGACAGACAGACAGACAGACAGACAGACAGACAGACAGACAGACAGACAGACAGACAGACAGACAGACAGACAGACAGACAGACAGACAGACAGACAGACAGACAGACAGACAGACAGACAGACAGACAGACAGACAGACAGACAGACAGACAGACAGACAGACAGACAGACAGACAGACAGACAGACAGACAGACAGACAGACAGACAGACAGACAGACAGACAGACAGACAGACAGACAGACAGACAGACAGACAGACAGACAGACAGACAGACAGACAGACAGACAGACAGACAGACAGACAGACAGACAGACAGACAGACAGACAGACAGACAGACAGACAGACAGACAGACAGACAGACAGACAGACAGACAGACAGACAGACAGACAGACAGACAGACAGACAGACAGACAGACAGACAGACAGACAGACAGACAGACAGACAGACAGACAGACAGACAGACAGACAGACAGACAGACAGACAGACAGACAGACAGACAGACAGACAGACAGACAGACAGACAGACAGACAGACAGACAGACAGACAGACAGACAGACAGACAGACAGACAGACAGACAGACAGACAGACAGACAGACAGACAGACAGACAGACAGACAGACAGACAGACAGACAGACAGACAGACAGACAGACAGACAGACAGACAGACAGACAGACAGACAGACAGACAGACAGACAGACAGACAGACAGACAGACAGACAGACAGACAGACAGACAGACAGACAGACAGACAGACAGACAGACAGACAGACAGACAGACAGACAGACAGACAGACAGACAGACAGACAGACAGACAGACAGACAGACAGACAGACAGACAGACAGACAGACAGACAGACAGACAGACAGACAGACAGACAGACAGACAGACAGACAGACAGACAGACAGACAGACAGACAGACAGACAGACAGACAGACAGACAGACAGACAGACAGACAGACAGACAGACAGACAGACAGACAGACAGACAGACAGACAGACAGACAGACAGACAGACACATTGACTCATCGTGATATAGAAAAATGCACGAAGATTGACTAATTTAGATTAGAAAATCCCCAAAGGGCACATTTGTGAATGTATCAAAAAGAAAATGTCATTAAATACAAATAATACGTTTTCTATTTTTAGAGTTGCAGGCTAACAAAATAATTAAGTACAAGTTTACTCAAAAAAAAGGACAAAATTTCAATACTGCGTCAGAAAGTAGAGATTTCGGTTAATTAGAAAATAATAAAACATCAACAAATTCTATCAAACTAAAGTTACAGTCCAACAAGGACTATATAAAAATAAAATTTTCCTTACCAGAACACCAGCGAATTCATAAAATCATAGCAAGTAAAACACTGCAACAATGACAGTCAAAATGCTTCCCTAGTCTTAAGGACATGTCACTCTAAAAATGCCTGGCACTTGTTTTACTCCAGCGCCTACTACGCGGGAAAAAACAATATTGTTTTAAAGCATTGCCCATACATAAGATTAAAATGTCCAAGCAGAAAATTTTTAAGAGGCAACTTTGAATGCAAATATCTTGACAACCAGAGGGGATAAAAAAATTATATTTTGGATCTAGGATGTATGGAATATGCTGTTTAATTGTAGGTAGCTGAAATGTTAATTTATAGTACTTAACCATGTCCACCTAGATTAGTCAAACGTTCCACTGTGAGTCGGTCAAATGAAGTTATTGGCATTGTTGCGCTACTAAATTGCAACACAACGTAGCTGGGCGGCTAACGAGATCTGTGCTCGGCTAGGAACCCCTTCCTTCGCCCGCTCCTGGGTTTAGATAGCGAAATCTGGGCAAAAATAGAGCTGCAAAACTTGCAGTTCCAGTACAATTCCGGGCGGGCGGGCTCAGCGTTGCGTATTTGCGGGCGCATTTATTTATTTAGAAGACGCCAAACGCATGAGCGGGAGGTTATGGTCGTGTTTGTTGTTTGTTTTTGTATAATTGTGTCACAATGAATGTGGTGGATAAGTGTACGAGTACGAGTTCTCAGATGTCTAGAAAATACGTGCAGGCAAAACATTGGTGAGTACATATGATGTTAAGGTAGTGAATGTGAATTAAATCTTTTGTAAAAACGCTATTTTTTCCTAGGCATTGTAATTTTTGCCAAACCAAGCTTTGCAATTTTTTACTTTTTATAATAGACACGTGATCTGGAGACTGTAAAAAAATAGCAATTTTTATACCCTATCGGCAGAACTCACAAACTTTACTTTCACGAGCCGCCACTGCAGTCAATTCTGCCATAAAAAAATACGAATTGCTCATATTTCTACTCCTTATCACTACTAAATATTTTATTATTTTTGAGTCGTAAAAATTTCGGGGGAGTATTGATCCCCCTTGAAGTCCCTCCCCAGGTACGGCCTTGTTCAAAAGTATATAAATACCGATATTATCTTATTCTTAAAAAAAAACAATAATTGCTTTTTTAGCAATTGTTCATCAGCCGAATGGAGGGCTCTAAAACATGGATCAATGATTCTGCAGGCGCATAGCATTACAAATAATTTTGCGTTTTCTCTTTTTGGAATGGACCTGGAGCAGTCAGATTTTTTCTAACTATGCATTTGAGTGAGACAGTCCTAGTTTTAAATCATTAGCTAAACAAAGATAAAATTAATTTTAATTGGTCATAAACAGAAAAGATTCGAGTTCAGTTTTTATCTTGCTGTGTTATAAATGATTTTATTACAAAATTTATTGTTCAGTCATCGTTTGTTTGTTAACAATTCAAATAAAAGTTAAAGCAAATTAAGTGAATAAAATGCCTGGACCTTGTGATTCCTGCACAAAAGGTATGTAAGCATGAAGGCTCCCTCCACACCAATTCGGAATTACATTAATCTTTAAATGTTCCTGCAAATTGTTCCGTCACCAATACGCTGCGATATAATCATGTTGGTGTCCGGGAGCACCATTATTTATGGTAACAATTTGGTAACGAACAGTGGCGGATTCAGGATTTACCAGGGGGAGCAGAGGTCAAAGAGACAACTAACATCAAAAAATATTTTGTCTTTATGGTTTCTCATAAGCAAGGTATGATATTTTGCATAGAAATGAGATTAATTGCCCCTGCAGGACTATCAAAATTAAGTTCTATGTCTAGGAGGAGGAATGGTTTACGGGTCGCTTGGCACCCCTCCACTCTCCTCCCCCCCCCCGGGATTCGCCACTGGTTACAAATGCTATAGACCAGTGCATCAGATATGGGAGAGTTGGGTGAATTTTAGGATTTTAGTTTTTTTGGTAATATTTCGTTAGACATGATCAGCAGTATTTACTAAAGGGTGCTAAGTGCTAAGTCCTACAATCCTAGGTTTAAAAGTCTACATTTTGGTTGAAGGTTTAACTCATTTTTCCCGTAAATGCAATAGTTTTTAATATTTATATAAATTGTTCATAAATACCTTGGGATATGGGTCATCTTTTTTCGTTGTAACAAAGACATTATTTCCACACAAAGGTTATAAATAAATAAAAATAATAAAATATTTTGGTTTAACAATGGTTCGGTTCGTTTCGGTTCGGTTCGGTTCATAAACCTCCAAATGTCACTAGGAAATGTCGAATAAAAACGGTGTAAGTCAGTGTCAGCTGTCCAGACAGACCAGACAGACCAGACAGACCAGACAGACCAGACAGACCAGACAGACCAGACAGACCAGACAGACCAGACAGACCAGACAGACCAGACAGACCAGACAGACCAGACAGACCAGAAGACCAGACAGACCAGACAGACCAGACAGACCAGACAGACCAGACAGACCAGACAGACCAGACAGACCAGACAGACCAGACAGACCAGACAGACCAGACAGACCAGACAGACCAGACAGACCAGACAGACCAGACAGACCAGACAGACCAGACAGACCAGACAGACCAGACAGACCAGACAGACCAGACAGACCAGACAGACCAGACAGACCAGACAGACCAGACAGACAGACAGACAGACAGACAGACAGACAGACAGACAGACAGACAGACAGACAGACAGACAGACAGACAGACAGACAGACAGACAGACAGACAGACAGACAGACAGACAGACAGACAGACAGACAGACAGACAGACAGACAGACAGACAGACAGACAGACAGACAGACAGACAGACAGACAGACAGACAGACAGACAGACAGACAGACAGACAGACAGACAGACAGACAGACAGACAGACAGACAGACAGACAGACAGACAGACAGACAGACAGACAGACAGACAGACAGACAGACAGACAGACAGACAGACAGACAGACAGACAGACAGACAGACAGACAGACAGACAGACAGACAGACAGACAGACAGACAGACAGACAGACAGACAGACAGACAGACAGACAGACAGACAGACAGACAGACAGACAGACAGACAGACAGACAGACAGACAGACAGACAGACAGACAGACAGACAGACAGACAGACAGACAGACAGACAGACAGACAGACAGACAGACAGACAGACAGACAGACAGACAGACAGACAGACAGACAGACAGACAGACAGACAGACAGACAGACAGACAGACAGACAGACAGACAGACAGACAGACAGACAGACAGACAGACAGACAGACAGACAGACAGACAGACAGACAGACAGACAGACAGACAGACAGACAGACAGACAGACAGACAGACAGACAGACAGACAGACAGACAGACAGACAGACAGACAGACAGACAGACAGACAGACAGACAGACAGACAGACAGACAGACAGACAGACAGACAGACAGACAGACAGACAGACAGACAGACAGACAGACAGACAGACAGACAGACAGACAGACAGACAGACAGACAGACAGACAGACAGACAGACAGACAGACAGACAGACAGACAGACAGACAGACAGACAGACAGACAGACAGACAGACAGACAGACAGACAGACAGACAGACAGACAGACAGACAGACAGACAGACAGACAGACAGACAGACAGACAGACAGACAGACAGACAGACAGACAGACAGACAGACAGACAGACAGACAGACAGACAGACAGACAGACAGACAGACAGACAGACAGACAGACAGACAGACAGACAGACAGACAGACAGACAGACAGACAGACAGACAGACAGACAGACAGACAGACAGACAGACAGACAGACAGACAGACAGACAGACAGACAGACAGACAGACAGACAGACAGACAGACAGACAGACAGACAGACAGACAGACAGACAGACAGACAGACAGACAGACAGACAGACAGACAGACAGACAGACAGACAGACAGACAGACAGACAGACAGACAGACAGACAGACAGACAGACAGACAGACAGACAGACAGACAGACAGACAGACAGACAGACAGACAGACAGACAGACAGACAGACAGACAGACAGACAGACAGACAGACAGACAGACAGACAGACAGACAGACAGACAGACAGACAGACAGACAGACAGACAGACAGACAGACAGACAGACAGACAGACAGACAGACAGACAGACAGACAGACAGACAGACAGACAGACAGACAGACAGACAGACAGACAGACAGACAGACAGACAGACAGACAGACAGACAGACAGACAGACAGACAGACAGACAGACAGACAGACAGACAGACAGACAGACAGACAGACAGACAGACAGACAGACAGACAGACAGACAGACAGACAGACAGACAGACAGACAGACAGACAGACAGACAGACAGACAGACAGACAGACAGACAGACAGACAGACAGACAGACAGACAGACAGACAGACAGACAGACAGACAGACAGACAGACAGACAGACAGACAGACAGACAGACAGACAGACAGACAGACAGACAGACAGACAGACAGACAGACAGACAGACAGACAGACAGACAGACAGACAGACAGACAGACAGACAGACAGACAGACAGACAGACAGACAGACAGACAGACAGACAGACAGACAGACAGACAGACAGACAGACAGACAGACAGACAGACAGACAGACAGACAGACAGACAGACAGACAGACAGACAGACAGACAGACAGACAGACAGACAGACAGACAGACAGACAGACAGACAGACAGACAGACAGACAGACAGACAGACAGACAGACAGACAGACAGACAGACAGACAGACAGACAGACAGACAGACAGACAGACAGACAGACAGACAGACAGACAGACAGACAGACAGACAGACAGACAGACAGACAGACAGACAGACAGACAGACAGACAGACAGACAGACAGACAGACAGACAGACAGACAGACAGACAGACAGACAGACAGACAGACAGACAGACAGACAGACAGACAGACAGACAGACAGACAGACAGACAGACAGACAGACAGACAGACAGACAGACAGACAGACAGACAGACAGACAGACAGACAGACAGACAGACAGACAGACAGACAGACAGACAGACAGACAGACAGACAGACAGACAGACAGACAGACAGACAGACAGACAGACAGACAGACAGACAGACAGACAGACAGACAGACAGACAGACAGACAGACAGACAGACAGACAGACAGACAGACAGACAGACAGACAGACAGACAGACAGACAGACAGACAGACAGACAGACAGACAGACAGACAGACAGACAGACAGACAGACAGACAGACAGACAGACAGACAGACAGACAGACAGACAGACAGACAGACAGACAGACAGACAGACAGACAGACAGACAGACAGACAGACAGACAGACAGACAGACAGACAGACAGACAGACAGACAGACAGACAGACAGACAGACAGACAGACAGACAGACAGACAGACAGACAGACAGACAGACAGACAGACAGACAGACAGACAGACAGACAGACAGACAGACAGACAGACAGACAGACAGACAGACAGACAGACAGACAGACAGACAGACAGACAGACAGACAGACAGACAGACAGACAGACAGACAGACAGACAGACAGACAGACAGACAGACAGACAGACAGACAGACAGACAGACAGACAGACAGACAGACAGACAGACAGACAGACAGACAGACAGACAGACAGACAGACAGACAGACAGACAGACAGACAGACAGACAGACAGACAGACAGACAGACAGACAGACAGACAGACAGACAGACAGACAGACAGACAGACAGACAGACAGACAGACAGACAGACAGACAGACAGACAGACAGACAGACAGACAGACAGACAGACAGACAGACAGACAGACAGACAGACAGACAGACAGACAGACAGACAGACAGACAGACAGACAGACAGACAGACAGACAGACAGACAGACAGACAGACAGACAGACAGACAGACAGACAGACAGACAGACAGACAGACAGACAGACAGACAGACAGACAGACAGACAGACAGACAGACAGACAGACAGACAGACAGACAGACAGACAGACAGACAGACAGACAGACAGACAGACAGACAGACAGACAGACAGACAGACAGACAGACAGACAGACAGACAGACAGACAGACAGACAGACAGACAGACAGACAGACAGACAGACAGACAGACAGACAGACAGACAGACAGACAGACAGACAGACAGACAGACAGACAGACAGACAGACAGACAGACAGACAGACAGACAGACAGACAGACAGACAGACAGACAGACAGACAGACAGACAGACAGACAGACAGACAGACAGACAGACAGACAGACAGACAGACAGACAGACAGACAGACAGACAGACAGACAGACAGACAGACAGACAGACAGACAGACAGACAGACAGACAGACAGACAGACAGACAGACAGACAGACAGACAGACAGACAGACAGACAGACAGACAGACAGACAGACAGACAGACAGACAGACAGACAGACAGACAGACAGACAGACAGACAGACAGACAGACAGACAGACAGACAGACAGACAGACAGACAGACAGACAGACAGACAGACAGACAGACAGACAGACAGACAGACAGACAGACAGACAGACAGACAGACAGACAGACAGACAGACAGACAGACAGACAGACAGACAGACAGACAGACAGACAGACAGACAGACAGACAGACAGACAGACAGACAGACAGACAGACAGACAGACAGACAGACAGACAGACAGACAGACAGACAGACAGACAGACAGACAGACAGACAGACAGACAGACAGACAGACAGACAGACAGACAGACAGACAGACAGACAGACAGACAGACAGACAGACAGACAGACAGACAGACAGACAGACAGACAGACAGACAGACAGACAGACAGACAGACAGACAGACAGACAGACAGACAGACAGACAGACAGACAGACAGACAGACAGACAGACAGACAGACAGACAGACAGACAGACAGACAGACAGACAGACAGACAGACAGACAGACAGACAGACAGACAGACAGACAGACAGACAGACAGACAGACAGACAGACAGACAGACAGACAGACAGACAGACAGACAGACAGACAGACAGACAGACAGACAGACAGACAGCGCAACAAAAAAGTTTCAAAATCATCTGAAACGCAAAGATATATAAAAAAATTTGAAATCGGAGCAACTTTTTTTTTCTCGAAAAAATTAGGATCACCATAGCTCACACTACTATAGTATAGTGCTCACACTACTATAGTATAGTATAGGTGTGAGCTAAAATGACAGAAAATCTATCGCAGCCAATAGAAAAATAAAATTAGTCTCGATTCGAGTTATTGGGGTGAAATTTGGTGAACTTTTATGGATGGATAATGGTGTTTTACGGTTTCAGCGTAACTACATCTTTGAAAAAATTTAAAAACAAAAGTTATGGGTATTAACAAGGTCTAACTTTGGTATACATTTTTTTACCTAACTAAAAATTTTCTGAAAAAAAAATAAAAGGTTTTCAGTTTTTTTGACAAAATATGGTAAAAACACACCTGGGTATGTTGTGTACTTAAACCTTGTTATTTTATTAAATCAAAATACTGATTTTTACATCTTATTTTGAATTTTAACTGGAAGCAGTTTGTTTTTAAAACAGTGGGTATAATTTTTGTTAAGCTATTTCGTTCCGGAGCCCTAGTCTGGATGGCTTAAAAAAATAAACATTACAATTGACAAATTCGACAGGAAAGATAATTTAAGCAGTTCGTTGTTAAAATTAAATTACATTTTATCTCGTTAGTACGCTATTATTGAGTTTCACCGTTCTTATTTCGCATTTTCTAATAATCTTTTTCGTATTGATTTTTATTATACCAAACCATCTAAAATCTGAGGGCACGGCAGTGCCTCGCCAAGTTCGCGCGCCGTAACCATCTTTTCTGGAAACATTTCAGCGGATATTTGACCTACCTAAAACTCTACTTCGGAATGAGCTACGAATCTCAAACTTTGCACAGTCGTAGATCTCCATGGAGTTAACAACCCCTCCAAGTTTTATGGAATTCCATAAAGTTGTAAAGTAGTTACGAAATTTCAAAAAACGTCGAAATTGCCACTCACTCACTGACTCACACATGTATAGATCATCAATATTCTACTGAACTTCCAGACAAACTACAAAGCTGAAATTTGGCAGACTGATAAAAATTATGACCAAACCCCTGGGTAAAATAAAAAAAACCCAAAATTTTAATTTACTTCCCTCCCCTATACATTTAAATTTATATAAAAGTAGCATAGCCCGCTTCCAGCAATGCTAGAGAGTTGAGCTTTGGCAGACTGATAGGAACTATGATAAAACTGTAGGAAAAAATAAAAAAACCCCAAAATTTTAATTTACTCCCCTCCCCTATACATTTAAAGTTATGTTAAAGTAGCATTGCCCACTTCCAGAAATGCTAGAGAGTTGAGCTTTGGTAGACTGATAGGAACTATGATAAAACTATAGGAAAAAATTAGAACACCCCAAAATTCTAATTTACTTTCCTCCCCTATAAATGTAATGTTAAGTAAAAGTAACATTGCCTACTTCCAGGCACGCTAGAGAGCTGAACTTTTTAAGACTGAAAGACAATATGATAAAACTATATGAAAAAATTTAAAAACACCAAGATTTTAATTTACTTCCCTCTCCTATAAATGTAAATTTATATAAAACTAACATTGCACACTTCCAGAAACGCTAGAGAGCTGAGCATTGGAATGCTGATAGAAATTATGATAAAGTCATGGGAAAAAAATAAAAAAGTCCAATATTTTCATTTACTCTCCTCCCCTATAAATGTAAAGTTATGTAAAAGTAACATTACCCACTTTCAGAAACGCTAGAGAGCGGAGCATTGGAAGACTGATAGGAACTATGATAAAACTAAAGGACAAAATTTAAGAACACGACAATTTTAATTTATTTCCCTCTCCTATAAATGTAAATTTATATAAAACTAACATTGCCCACTTCCAGAAACGCTAGAGAGCTGAGCATTGGAATACTAATAGAAATTATGATAAAACCATAGGAAAAAATTTAAAAAGTCCAATATTTTCATTTACTCTCCTCCCCTATACATGTAGTTATGTAAAAGTAACATTGTGTACTTTCAGAAACGCTAGAGAGCTGCGCTTTGGAAGGCTAATAGGAACTACGATAAAACCATGGAAAAAAATTAAAAAACCTCAAAAATTTAAGTATGGCATTGCAAAAGTTTGAACAATATTCCGCATATTTTACTACTTTAAAAATTAAGTATTATCCAATTCCTTTAAAAAAGAAGTGAAATCATAACAAAAACATTTCATGTAAAAAAAGGCCAAGTACGCGAAAGTGGCATTCCGTAAAACGAATTGAGATAAAAGTAAAGTTCTCCAATACAAGTTTCAAAATGAAAGGTTCTTACTAGTTTGGAAATATTTTTCTAAACTTGGCTATTACGGCTGTAAATGACCCTTAGGCAAAGTGCTAAATTGAACATAAAGAAGTTTGGCTGTAATAGCAAAGTTTAAAAAAATATTTCCAAACTATTAAGAACCTTTCATTTTGAAATTTGTATTGGAGAACTTGGCTTTACTTTTATCTAAATTCTTTTTACGGAATGCCATTTTCGCGTACTTGGCCTTTTTTTACATGAAATGTTTTTGTTATGATAGATGTTTCGACGAAACATTTCGTTTTTTTTTTTCAAAAAACTGCAAAATAAAATTTAAAAATAAATATATTAATTTAAAAATATTACAACGTTTTAGCACAAAGTAAGACACTTTCTTTGTGGTTTTAGAGAAACAAAAGTTATGTTTTTACAAATTTTATGAAAAGCAAAAAGAAACATTTTTTTTATTTTTCTTTATAGGTTTAGGTTAGGTCAGAAAATGGATAAAAAAGGTTTAAGATCTGGTGAGGTCAGGCCTTCGGTAGAAAATAAAATATACCGAAGGACCACTCGAGATAGCTCGAGAAAAACGTGTGGGAGTTAAGAGGGACTGTATCTTTCCACAGGGCTCCGACAGGGAAAAAAAGAGCCTAAAACTTATTTACTAAAAATAGCGTAGCAATAAAAAATTATCAAGAAACGACTTACCCTTAGATGTCTTTTGTAGCTACTTGGCTGGCCAGCCCGATTATACGCGAAGTACCAGACTCTCCATTGTTCTATAGTTCAAAATGTTCCAAACACTAATATCTAATAAACTAAAGCGTAAAATTAATAGTTTCCACAATTTTAATATAAAATAATAGCGGTGCGGTGAACTTAGTTGCACGTGGCGCGTGGTTGAGTTGTTCTCGCAGACAATCGGCGTTTTCGTCTGCTAGGCCGAATTTAGCCGCTTATCTCAAATCCTTCATTGCTGGGAGAAGCGCGCGAAGTTTAAATTTAAAATATGGAAAGATATAGCGTAAAGTAAATCAAAATAATATTCTAAAAACGCTTGTAAGCGTAGAAAATGTAACCCAAAAATATTTAAAAACTAAGAGAGATAGCTTCTCGAATTTTAAGTGAAAATTAGAGAATATAATTATTTACAAAAATAAAAACAAGTTGGGAAACTTGTTCATTCGGCCCACCAAAATGAGCATCATTTTTCGGTAGGTGAATCTGAATCAATTGGAAGGGGGCAAAGCTTGACTAAAGGTCGTTTAAAGATACCGGACGCGGTACGAACATTTGCCACCCTAGCGTGCCCATCAGGCCCTTTAAAAATTTCAATAATGCGACCTACCCGCCATTGAAGGGGCGGTGATAACTCGTCTTTGATAAGAACGACGGTACCTATTTTTGGCTCGGCGCATGGTTCCAACCATTTATTTCGTACTTGAAGGGTATGTAAAAATTCTTGGCTCCAACGACGCCAAAAATCGGCTTCTATTCGTTGGACCAAGTTCCATCGCGATAACCGATTCTCAGGTTTACTTGAAAAATCTTCATCAGGAACAGAAACTAAAGGTCCATGTGTTAAAAAATGTCCCGGTGTTAAAACCTGTAGATCGTTACAGTCGGTAGATTGCGGGGTCAAGGGGCGAGAATTTAAAATCGCCTCAATTTGACAAAGAACCGTGTACAACTCCTCATAACTCAGAATCTGCGAGCCAATGGTACGAATTAAGTGAGTTTTTACTGATTTTATCCCTGACTCCCAAAGACCGCCGAAGTGGGGAGCTGATGGAGGGATAAAATTCCAGGCGATAGCTTGTTGCGTGCAAGCATTTCTTGCAAGATCAAGCAATTCTTTGCTGGATTTAACGAAATTTGTGCCATTGTCTGAAAAAAGAGTTTTTATGTAACCTCTTCGGGCAACAAAGCGACGTAGCGCAGCTAAAAAAGCGTCCGAAGTTAGATCTGACACTAACTCGAGATGTAAAGCTTTAGTATTTAGACAAATAAAAAGGCAGATATATGCTTTTTGTGTTTTTACACCTCTGTGTTTACTGAGAGTGATAGGTATAGCACCACTAAAATCTACTCCACTAAAAGTAAAAGGCTTTTGTGGAATCAAGCGGTAGGACGGAATTTGTCCCATGATTTGCTCATAAGAATGCGGTTTGACGCGAAAGCAACGAACACATTTGGATAAAACCGTTTTAATTAAGCGTTTGGCAGATAAAATCCAAAAAATTTGACTAATGAGATATTGGACTGTTTGCACTCCGACATGCAAATATTTTTTGTGCATATATTCAATAAAAATATAAGAAAGTCTACTTTCCTTGGGTAAAAGAAGAGGATGTTTTTGTCCGTAAGAAATAGTCATGGCTTGTTGAATGCGTCCTCCAACTCTTATAAGACCATCCTGGTCTAAAAAGGGATTCAATTTTTGTATGGGTTTTATGCATTTTTTCTGGTTTTGAAGGTTAAGAATTACTTCAGAAAAGTATTTTTGTTGTTCGTGCTTAGCCAAACATTTTAAAGCGTTAAAGAGATCGATATAATCTATATTTGTCTTTTTTCTGACGTCTGCGGATAGTCTACAATTATTTATGAATCGTAAACTGCGGGCTAAAAGTAGTTGAATAGCGTAAAAATCGGATTTATTATTTAAAAGCGAATCTAAAAAATTTTCCGTTGTTCGGTCACAAGAAATCAGAGCAACATTTTTTCGTTCCTCAGTCTCTAAACTGTCATTTATTTTGACTTGCGGGGTTTTTGTTGGCCATTTATCGAAAGATTCTTGTAAAAAACTAGGGGCGGCCCACCATAGGGGATGATTTAAAAGCTCACTCGGCGAGCAGCCGCGGCTGGCTACATCGGCACTATTGAGAAATGTGGGGGTATATAACCAACATTCTGGATTAATATTATCTTGGATAAGACTAACACGATTTGCGACAAAAGTTTTCCATTTACTTGGATGGGATTTTATCCAGTGTAAAACAACCATTGCGTCCGAAAAAGCGTAAATATTATTTATTGTGAACCTTTTTATGAATATATCATATGTGTATTTTAAGACCTCAGATAAAAGAGTAGCGGCTAGAAGTTCTATTCTCGGAATACTAACAAATTTTTTAAGTGGAGCGATGCGACTTTTCGCAAGAACAAAATATATGTGATATTTAGCGTTTCGTAAGACACGTAAGTATATTACGCATGCGTACCCTCGTTCACTCGCATCACAAAAACCACAGAGATCGATGGATTCGGCGTTGGTGATGTCAATGTGGCGGGGTAAACTAAATTTTTCTAAAACTTGAAATTCAGATTGATAGAGTGTCCACTGACGAACTATTTCTAAAGTAGGCGTGGCGTCCCAGGAAATACCAAGTAACCAAATTTGTTGAATCAAATATTTTAAAGTGAATGTTACTGGGGTAAGATACCCATGGGGGTCATAGCAGCGTGCTAAAAAAGAGAGAAGCGTCCTTTTAGTACAGCTTTGCTGATTAGGTAATATGTTAAATCGAAACTCGTCATAGGAAGGATGCCAGCACAGGCCTAAGACCTTAGTGACGTCATCCGAATCGAGAGATAAAACTGCGGGGTTGACTAAGGAGGGATCTAAATGAGAGATCACTTCTGAGCGATTGCTAGACCATTTGTGTAATTTCAAGCCAGCGTTTCCTAACAATTCCGTAAGCTCATGCTGCAAATTTAACGCCTCTTGAACCGTTTTACATGAAGTAGTGACGTCATCAATATAGGTATCGTTAAGTATAACTTTAGCAGCGTGAGGGTAGTTATCATATTCGGACTCAGCTAAGTGCTGAAGGGTGCGTAAAGCGAGATATGGTGAACAGTTCACTCCGTAAGTGACAGTTCGTAGTTTAAAAACGGAAACTTTTTCATTAGGGTTAAACCGCCAAAATATTTTTTGGTATTTTTGATGATCAGGGTTGATATTTATACCACGATACATTTTTTGAATATCGCAGGTGAGCGTCACAGGGTTAAGGCGAAAATGTAATAATATTTGAATAATATCTTTTTGTAGTTTTGGACCCGATAATAATACTTGATTAAGCGAAATATGCGTAAAAGGGTCAGTAATACTCGCATTAAAAACTACCCTTGTCTTAGTAGTGATAGCTTCATTTTTAACAACAGCGAAATGTGGAATAAAATAGCTGTCTGAATCGTCTTCTTTTTCTGAGTCATAGTCCATATGACCCAATTCCAAATATTCATTCATAAATTTAGAATATTCACAATACAAGTTTTTATCGCGAAGTAGTTTTTTTTCTAAAGATAAGAAACGATTTAGCGCGACTTGTTTTATTCCGGGAAACTGTGGTGGATTGTCAAATGTGCGAAAGGGAAGGGATACTGTGTACCGGCCGTCTTGATTACGCGACACGCTCTGTTTAAAATAATTTTCACAAATTTCATCCTCTGGTTTCAAATGAGTTTTTTGGGGGACGCAGTCGGTTTCCCAAAATTTTGAAATTAATTGCGAAAGCGAGTCATTTTCATTTTGACAAAAAAGAGCATTAATTGGCGGGGTAGAAATTAAGGGTTGATTTATTTGTCCCATCAAAATATAGCCGAAAATAGTTCCCATAGCAAAGGGATGATTTGGATCATCGCTAGCGATTTTTTCACCCTGTATAATTAGTGGAAATAGATCCATACCAATTAGTAAATTTACAGGCGAAGGGTTGTAAAAAGTGGGATCTGCTAAGGGTAAATTTTTTACAAAATGCCAATTTTCTGTATTTATTTTTACTGACGGTAAATCAGTACAAACTTTTTGCAAAATAATTGCTTGCGTAGACACAAAAATATCTGGTTTTTGAAAATTACAAATTTTAATAAAAATCGATCCTAGATCAGAAGTAAGAGAGTTGCCTCCAACCCCCTGTATATTTGAACATAAGGGTTGTCTTGGAAGGCCCAATTGTTGCGCTAATTTTTGAGAACAGAAAGTGTTTTGCGAACCGCTGTCTAACACCGCTCTAACTGTTTGAAAGTTACCGCGGACATCTTGAATTTTTACTAGGATAGTTGACAATAAAACTTGCGATTGCGCAGAAATAAAACCACAATGCGTGGGGTTAGAACCCGAAGGAGTTGCGATTGGTACTTGTGAATTAGAAGACGTCGAAGTAAAATTTTGATTATTTTGAGAAGAGGCACTTTGAGGGAACTTATTTGGAGTAGAGTAATTTGGAAGCGGACAACCAGTAGCCGGGGATCTAAAACTTTGCTGACTGGCCAAGTAACCACGTGGTGCACTACTTGGAGATGCGTTGGAAGACATATTAGAGAGATTTTGTGAGAAATTCACGTTAGCATCAAAATGTGATTGATTTTGAGAATTAGCGCAATTATAATTTCGCTCAAAATGAATTAATGAGTGATGTCTTTGATTACCAGGGCAATAGCGACATGAGCGCAGACTTTGACAAGAATTTGTTGAATGTATTGAGCTTAAACAATTTAAACATAGTTTCTTATTTTTAGCGTAAGTATAGCGTTCGTAGGGAGATTTACCTTTAAATGCGTGACATAAATATATTGAATGTGTGTTAGAATCACAAAAAGCGCATCTATCTTTAGAATGAGTATTTTCCGTACCAAGTAGCGTTTTTGTATAATAAGGCGAAGCGTTATTTTTATAAAACTGTTTATTATTTTTAAATCTATTTTTAGATTGTAGCGAATAAAGCGAATTACATTGAGTTTCAAGGAAATTATAAATTTCTTGATATTTGGGCATTTCATTAGACCTAGAATTAGCTAGTTCAAAGCGCGAAAGTAGTACCTCAGGCAATTTATCTAGTAAAATGTTGGCGAGCGGAAAACACCATTGATCAGTGTCGTAATTTAGAGTTTTTAAAGCCTCAATGTTTTCTGAAAAAACATCAAGCAGCGTGCGCAGCGTTTCTGGATTGTCGTCTTTGAGAGCGGGAAAATTATACACGGAGCGCCAATAAGTTTGAGCCGATAAGCGGGGGTTATGATAGCGTTTTAGAAGCGTATTGTAAGCGATTATATAATTAGCGTCGGTTATTTGTAAATGTTTAACTACGTTTAAAGGCGGTCCTTTTAGGTAGGACAGTAACAAATTAAATTTAGCGTTTGTAGGAATACTAGGATTATTGTGTACAGAACTATTGTACATATCTAGAAAGGTTGGAAACTTAGTGATGTCGCCATGAAATTCGACAATGCGCAGTCTGGGCATTAAAGACGCCATAAAGCGGTCTGGATCAGAAGAGTTTGAAATTTGCGTTAAGTTTTGAGGTTGAGGAGCTTCAATTTTCACCTCAAATAGTTGTTTTTGAATTCTTTTAATATCATAGAAGCTGTCGTCAAACTCAGTGAGGCGTTCATTTTCTTCTTCCAGTCTCTCCGGACTTGCCGAATAAGCCTCTATTATTTGATTTTGATAAATAAAAAATGTTTCTTTCATCTCATCAAAGTCGATAAGTCGAACCTGTAAACACGGTTTTTTTGTATCATCCGTTAGGCATGCATTAGCTAAGTTATGAAGAGTATTAATGCGATTATGTTGCACATTACGGAGTGCTTCTAACTTCTTAAGTTGCGTACTCATTGTAATGTTTTTAAAAAACTCCGTTAAAACAGGTGAACGATTAGTTTTCGAAATTTTTAATATTTAAAAATTAAAAGCGTTTAAAAAGAAAAGAAAATAGGCGATAAACAATGTAAACAAGTCTCATTTACCTCTCTAAGATCGTGTGTTGGAAACTTTTCCTACGTGCAGTCGACGCCAAACCAAAAAGAGGTAGGAAATGCGCGAAAACAATGCGCGTTCGGTACTTTTTTACTTGTTATTTTTACGGCGAGCACAGCAAAAAGAGCAAGGTCATGCGTATTTATTAAATATTTTATATTTAACAAAATGCGATTTAGACTTTAATTTTTCCCGGGGTCCTGTTATCAGGCTCGAACCTGGACCAAATGGTGAGGTCAGGCCTTCTGTAGAAAATAAAATATACCGAAGGACCACTCGAGATAGCTCGAGAAAAACGTGTGGGAGTTAAGAGGGACTGTATCTTTCCACAGGGCTCCGACAGGGAAAAAAGAGCCTAAAACTTATTTACTAAAAATAGCGTAGCAATGAAAAATTATCAAGAAACGACTTACCCTTAGATGTCTTTTGTAGCTACTTGGCTGGCCAGCCCGATTATACGCGAAGTACCAGACTCTCCATTGTTCTATAGTTCAAAATGTTCCAAACACTAATATCTAATAAACTAAAGCGTAAAATTAATAGTTTCCACAATTTTAATATAAAATAATAGCGGTGCGGTGACTTTAGTTGCACGTGGCGCGTGGTTGAGTTGTTCTCGCAGACAATCGGCGTTTTCGTCTGCTAGGCCGAATTTAGCCGCTTATCTCAAATCCTTCATTGCTGGGAGAAGCGCGCGAAGTTTAAATTTAAAATATGGAAAGATATAGCGTAAAGTAAATCAAAATAATATTCTAAAAACGCTTGTAAGCGTAGAAAATGTAACCCAAAAATATTTAAAAACTAAGAAGCTATCTTCTCGAATTTTAAGTGAAAATTAGAGAATATAATTATTTACAAAAATAAAAACAAGTTGGGAAACTTGTTCAAGATCTTTATATTACCTATTACATGTTTATTTAACTTTTTTCTATAGGAAGTCTGAAAAAAAAGTTCACTGAATTCAGCCTAATAACTCGGATCGAGTCTAATTTATGGCTTCGATATATTTTCTTTCATTTCCACTAGTTTTCATGGTGTTATTATTTTTTTTTCAATTTTTTGCTTTTTTTTGTATCTGCACTGGATTTTGCCTATTTTAAATAATAATGTGTGTCTAACAGAACTGTTTTTTTGTTATTATTTTAGGAAACTGTGGTTGTGGAAACGGAAAATGCAACTGCGGAGACAATTGTAAATGCGGCTCTGGGTGCAAATGTTCCGGACAAAAAGGTACAGGTCAAATCTCCTTTCCCTTAACACAATTATATTAATAAATAAAAAAATCTTTAAGACGAAAGACGGAACACACTGTATTTTTTTTAATTACATTTATCTTCCTGATTTAAAAAATACTCATTTATTTAGGTAGTTTCAACGGTTATTGAATTAAATTAATAATTATTCTGTCATATAATAAGACAATGGGTATACGAGACGAAAAAACTAGAAGGAAGTTCACGAGGTGAAAAGTCTTAATGAAAATGTTCCACGAGCAAATCCTCAATTCCACCCTAGTATAACCACAAAATACAAGTAAAGGAGAAGGAAATGATGATGTGGGTATCTGAAAAAGACAGATAAAACATGGTGTTTACTCAAGGTCTATAGAGGATAGGTTACCTGGTAACTTTCTGACCAATCAATGCCAGTTGTTAAAATGGGAAATGACGTCACCCGAAGTGCCCATTTAAATAAAAAGCATTTAATATAGTAGGAAAGCTTCAAGTTTTCTGTGTTTCTTTATTGATTTAAATGTAGACTTGTCAAACATAGTCTTAATCTAGTAGCGTTTTAGAACATGTTGTGAAGGACTTTTCAAGTGTGAATTTGATACATGAAAATAACGAGGGTAAAAAACACGTTTTATACACAGCACCAGAAACTTCAGCAAAAAGTACATTTTTATAGCTTGATTTCTCCTTGTTTTTAAGTTATCTTTAAGCATGTAGATTTATCAAAATAAATATTACATGGTATGAGGTTGTTTTTAAGTTAAAAAAAACTTTGTTATTTCTGTTCACGTGAATTTAACGTTGATGTGATTTTTGTGCTATGTGGGAAATTGTTAACAATCCTTTTTTACTGAACTCCTAAACTATTTAAAAAAATAATCTAAATTTATCATTGTTTACATTTTACTATAAAGCTACCGCGGATCTGGTCCAAAATATAGAGAGGAGGGAGGTGTAATATGGTCGACGAAAACACTACTAGTGTATTGATTTATTTTGGTAAGGATGGTAATCATCACGTAAGCCCTTAAATTTTTTAGGTGAAATTCCATATTTTTTTCTAGGGTGTAGGGGTCTAGGGTCCAGGGGGTGCTTGATTTCATTCATTCATTAGACGCCAAAAAATAACAAACAAAAACGTTAATCCAATTTTTCAGCATAATGAGCCACCGTCTCGTCAAAATCTCTGCGTCGTATTTCATGCTTATTTTTGAGTTTATTTATAAATTATGTGGAAAATATCTAAAAAATAAGTAGTTAATTATTACTTATAGGTATTTAATCAAACAAACAAACAAAATCCAGTTTTTGTTTCATGCCGATAGCTCAATCCAGTGACGAGATATGGCTGGTCCCCCTAACTTTACCAAAACTTGTTTTTTGCATATTTCTCGAAAACGGCTAAAGCAACAAAATTGGTTCTTCCGCAACAAATTAGTACTAGTTACCCTCTATTTAACGGCATATGAAACTCTTGGGCCCCCTAGTTCATTTTTGAGTTATGACCCCTACAATGTGCGAAATAACAACTTTTTCCAAAATAAGGCCGCAACAAAATGGATTTTGCCACAACAAATTCGAACTACGCGAGCAACAAAATCCAGTTTTGGTTTCATCCCGATAGCTCAATCCAGTGACGAGATATGGCTGGTCCCCCTAACTTTACCAAAACTGTTTTTCGCATATTTCTCGAAAACGGCTACAGGAACAAAATTGGATCTTCCGCTGCTAATTAGTACTGGTTACCCTCTATTTAACGGCATAAGAAACTTTTGGGCCCCCTAGTTAATTTTTGAGTTATGACCCCTACAATGTTATGAAATAACAACTTTTAAAAAAATAATGCCGCAACAAAATGGATTTTGCCGCAACTAATTCGTACTAGGCGAGCAACAAAATCCAGTTTTTGTTTCATCCCGATAGCTCAATCCCGTGACGAGATATGGCTGGTCCCCCTAACTTTATCAAAACTGGGTTTTCGCATATTTCTTAAAAACGGCTACAGCAACCAAATTGGTTCTTTCGCAACTAATTAGTACTCGTTACCCTTTATCTAACGGCATATGAAACTTTTGGGCCCCCTAGTTCATTTTTGAGTTATGAACCCTAAAATGTTACGAAATAACAACTTTTTCACAAATAACGCCGCAACAAAATGGATTTTGCCGCAATTAATTCGTACTAGGCGAGCAACGAAATCCAGTTTTTGTTTCATCCTGATAGCTCAATCCAGTGACGAGATATGGCTGGTCCCCCTAACTTTATCAAAACTTGTTTTTCGCATATTTCTGGAAAACGGCTACAGCGACAAAATTGGTTCTTTCGCAACTAATTAGTACTCGTTACCCTTTATCTAACGGCATATAAAACTTTTGGGCCCCCTGGTTCATTTTTGTGTTATGACCCCTAAAATGTTACGAAATAACAACTTTTTCAAAAATAACGTCGCAACAAAATGCATTTTTCCGCAACTAATTCGTACTATGCGAGCAACAAAATCCAGTTTTTGTTTCATGCCGATAGCTCAATCCAGTGACGAGATATGGCTGGTCCCCCTAACTTTACCAAAACTTGTTTTTCGCATATTTCTCGAAAACGGCTACAGCAACAAAATTGGTTCTTCCGCAACTAATTAGTACTGGTTACCCTCTATTTAACGGCATATGAAACTTTTGGGCCCCCTAGTTCATTTTTGAGTTATGACCCCTAAAATGTTACGAAATAACAACTTTTTCACAAATAACGCCGCAACAAAATGGATTTTGCTGCAAATAATTCGTACTAGGCGAGCAACAAAATCCAGTTTTTGTTTCATGCCGATAGCTCAATCCAGTGACGAGATATGGCTGGTCCTCCTAACTTTACCAAAACTTGTTTTTCGCATATTTCTCGAAAACGGCTATAGCAACAAAATTGGTTCTTCCGAAACTAATTAGTACTTGTTACCCTCTATTGAACAGCATATGAAACTCTTAGGCCCCTAGTTTATTTTTGAGTTATGACCCCTACAATGATACGAAATAACAACTTTTTCAAAAATAACGCCGCAACAAAATGGATTTTGCCGCAACTAATTCGGACTAGGAGAGCAACAAAATCCAGTTTTTGTTTCATCCCGATAGCTCAATCCAGTGACGAGATATGGCTGGTCCCCCTAACTTTACCAAAACTGGTTTTTCGCATATTTCTCGAAAACGGCTACAGCAACAAAATTGGTTCTTTCGCAACTACTTAGTACTCATTACCCTTTATCTAACGGCATATGAAACTTTTGGGCCCCCTAGTTCATTTTTGAGTTATGACCCCTACAATGTTCCGAAATAACAACTTTTTCAAAAATAACGTCGCAACAAAATGCATTTTGCCGCAACAAATTCGTACTAGGCGAGCAACAAAATCCAGCTTTTGTTTCATGCCGATAGCTCAATCCAGTGACGAGATATGGCTGGTCCCCCTAACTTTACCAGAACTTGTTTTTCGCATATTTCTCGAAAACAGCTACGGCAACAAAATTGGTTCTTCGGCAACTAATTAGTACTGGTTACCCTCTATTTAACGGCATATGAAACTTTTGGGCCCCCTAGTTCATTTTTGAGTTATGACCCCTACAGTGATACGAAATAACAACTTTTTCAAAAATAACGCCGCAACAAAATGGATTTTGCCGCAACTAATTCGTACTAGGCGAGCAACAAAATCCAGTTTTTGTTTCATCCCGATAGCTCAATCCAGTGACGAGATATGGCTGGTCCCCCTAACTTTACCAAAACTGGTTTTTCGCATATTTCTCGATAACGGCTATGTACTCGTTACCCTTTATCTAACGGCATATGAAACTTTTGGGCCTCCTAGTTCATTTTTGAGTTATGACCCCTACAATGTTACGAAATAACAACTTTTTCAAAAATAACGTCGCAACAAAATGCATTTTGCCGCAATTAATTCGTACTAGGCGAGCAACAAAATCCAGTTTTTGTTTCATGCCGATAGCTCAATCCAGTGACGAGATATGGCTGGTCCCCCTAACTTTACCAAAACTGGTTTTTCGCATATTTCTCAAAAACGGCTATAGCAACAAAATTGGTTCTTTCGCAGCTAATTAGTACTCGTTACCCTTTTTGGACCTCCTAGTTCATTTTTGAGTTATGACCCCTACAATGTTACGAAAAAACAACTTTTTCAAAAAGAACGCCGCAACAAAATGGATTTTGCCGCAACTAATTCGTACTAGGCGAGCAACAAAATCCAGTTTTTGTTTCATCCCGATAGCTCAATCCAGTGACGAGATATGGATGGTCCCCCTAACTTTACCAAAACTGGTTTTTCGCATATTTCTCGAAAACGGCTATAGCAACAAAATTGGTTCTTTCGCAACTAATTCGTACTCGTTACCCTTTATCTAACGGCATATGAAACTTTTGGGCCTCCTAGTTCATTTTTGAGTTATGACCCCTACAATGTTACGAAATAACAACTTTTTCAAAAATAACGTCGCAACAAAATGCATTTTGCCGCAACTAATTCGTACTAGGCGAGCAACAAAATCCAGTTTTTGTTTCATGCCGATAGCTCAATCCAGTGACGAGATATGGCTGGTCCCCCTAACTTTACCAAAACTTGTTTTTCGCATATTTCTCGAAAACTGCTACAGCAACAAAATTGCTTCTTCCGCAACTAATTAGTACTTGTTACCCTCTATTTAACGGCATATGAAACTCTTGGGCCCCCTAGTTCATTTTTGAGTTATGACCCCTAAAATGTTACGAAATAACTTTTTCAAAAATAAAGCCGCAACAAAATGGATTTTGCCGCAGCTAATTCGTACTAGGCGAGCAACAAAATCCAGTTTTTGTTTCATGCCGATAGCTCAATCCAGTGACGAGATATGGCTGGTCCCCCTAACTTTACCAAAACTAGTTTTTCGCATATTTCTCGAAAACGGCTACAGCAACAAAATTGTTTCTTCCGCAGCTAATTAGTACTCGTAACCCTCTATTTAGCGGCACATGAAACTTTTGGGCCCCCTAGTTCATTTTTGAGTTATGACCCCTACAATGTTACGAAATTACAACTTTTTCAAAAATAAGGCCGCAACAAAATGGATTTGCCGCAACAAATTCGAACTAGGCGAGCAACAAAATCCAGTTTTTGTTTCATCTCGATAGCTCAATCCATTGACGAGATATGGCTGCTCCCCCTAACCTTACCAAAACTTGTTTTTCGCATATTTTTCGAAAACGGCTACAGCAACAAAATTGGTTCTTCCACAACTAATTAGTACTCGTTACCCTCTATTTAACGGCATATGAAACTCTTGGGCCCCCAAGTTCATTTTTGAGGTATGACCCCTACAATGTTACGAAATAACAACTTTTTCAAAAATAAGGCGGCAACAAAATGGATTTAACCGCAACAATTTCGAACTAGGCGAGCAACAAAATCCAGTTTTTGTTTCATCTCGATAGCTCAATCCAGTGACGAGATATGGCTGGTTTCATTAGCTTTACTTAAAAAAATGGTTTTTGCCTATAAAAAAATAACGGTTAACTTTTTTGACCATATTACTTTTGATTGTTTATGGGCCTTCCGAGCAACAAATAATGCCGCAAAATTGACCTTTCTACTCCTTATCAAATCGGAGATACGCGTGGTCCCCCTGGCTTTACCGTAAAGCTAGAGGGACCGCCGTTTTTATAATAACCACTGCAGCAACCAAATCCGTTTTACCGCAACAAATAGATAGAATTATATGCCAGTAAAAAAAATTGCTACCGGTGGCCAGAGAAGTTCTATTTAAAAAAAAACAGTTTTTTGTCAATTGGAAGAAAAACTGTAAGTGATTTGAAAATGTTATTATTGATTATTCTTGGGCCTTCAGAGCAACCATTAATGCCATAAAAATTAGTTTTGTACTTGGCCCCAAATTGAAGATATGCGTGGTCCCCTTAGCTTTACGGTAAACCTGAGGGGACCACAATTTTCTCGTAAACGGCTACAGCAACAAAATTAATTTTGTCGCAACAAATTAGCAACAATTAATGACATCAATTGTTTTTGGGCCCCTTATCATGGTCCCTCCAGCTTTACCGACTCGATACATTGTCAAGTAAAACAAGGCACAAGCGAAGTTTTAATAGACAGATAGACATGACAATTTTTTTAGTCAAAAGTTGCCAATTCTGAGGTTTTTGCGGTTTTTCCAATTTTAAAAAATGTAGTTTGCTGAAAGCAATAGACCTAAAAATTTTTCTTTTGCCTTGTATGATTGTCAAGCTACTGAGCTTTAATGTGCGTATAGACTTTTTTTTGATGGAACATATTCCGCACCGGTGTAAATAATTAAAAATCGAGAAAATCATAAAAGTAACTATTTTTTTTAAACTATTTTTGCCATGTCAAAAAAGTGAGGTTAATTTTTTTTCTGTATAGGATTATCCAACCAATATTAAAGATTTCTTCCGTCAAATTTGTTTTTACATAAGATTTAATACAATAGAAATAAAAAAAAATAAGGCCACAACTGATTTTCTTCTTTTTTTTACTTTTAAAGTGGCCTGTAAAATACGGGAGGCGATATTAAAAATTAAAATTTGTTAATTTGGTATTCCTAAGGACACTAATACATGTTATCAAAATTTGGATTTTTTTCGTGACATGGCAGCTACCCCCATTGGATGATTTGGCGTGGAATTACTCGTATGCATAGTATTTTTTTTATAAAGTACGTCTTTCTAAAATAATGACCATGATTTCAACTAAAGGACACTTAAAAAAACTTTTGCATTTTTTTCTTATTAGTCCGTGGATTTATTTACAGATATTTTACTTCCAATTACCAGTTTAAAATTTTGCACCATGTATGTCCATAAAAATACGTTGGGAGACGAATCGATCAGAGTTATTTTCACCCTCAACCTAATTTCATTTTAGACAGACCGACAAACAAATACATAAACAAACTTTACAACGAAATCGTTGCTTTAGTTTAGGAAATAACTAAATAATACGTTTTTGTTTGTTTTCTATTTGAATCATCTTAATCAGCGAGAAAAATACTACTAGTTTGCTACTCTAATAACCAATCTAGTAAATCCAATAAAAAAAAGTTAGCAATGGTGCAGAATTAATAAAAATTTTACATAATAACAAAAATCAATAGGGTTAGGTAACAAACTGTATTTTTTTAATAATAATATGTTTCCTTTACTTAAATCATAAGTAAACAACGGTGTAGATTTATTGAAACACTTTACTTAAGAACAAAAAGAAATGGATTTACGTAATAAAGTTTTTTGTTTAAAAATATAATGTTTCCTTTATTAATATCATAAGTTAGCAATGGTGCAAACTTAAAAAAACAACCTGTATATAAAGATTACTATATTATATTTCTAAAAAATATTTAATATAAAATAATAAAGCTGTTTCTAAACTATAAACAAAACTAAAATATATTTTTGTAATTGTTTTAACTAAATCCCTCTAGATCATTAAAAGGACACAATGTGCGTCGCACTATGATCTGAGGGATCAATATTTTGGCCAAAAATAGACTTTTGAAGTGAAACTCTCTAATCACAGAAACACAAATCAATAAAGAAATCTAAATCGCTAATATACCATTAAAAGCTATTTATTATTACCCCCCACTCTTGTCACCTGCATTTTTGTGAATTATACTGCCTAAAAGCTCTTTAAAAAAGTGTATTATTTTTAATATGGTCTACAAATTACACCGCCTCACAAAAAAATATAAGTTGCAAAACTCAGAGGGTAGACCCCCCAAATCCTCCTACTTTTGGTGCGCCAAAACCGAGTTCTCTAAAAAAAAAGTTTCAATTATCGAATTTCCCCTATTACCCCCTCCCCCACTGGGGGGGGGGTAAAATTTGATCTATTATAAAAATTCAAAATATTATGTATATTCTTAAGTATTTTGGTCCGCAGGACTGAAATATAAGGAATAAAAAGTTTTGTAACCATTCAATCACCCCTTCCCCCCTTTTATTTGGAGGTCAAAACTTTATCTTTTTAATGGAAATGCACAGTTTATCATGGAAATAGTTTTATTTGCTAAATTCAACCAAGACAATAAAAATCCATAATAATTTACTCAATTATCCCCTAAGTCACCCTTAGCAAATGGCGTATCCAGGGGGGGGGGAGAAGGGCAGCTGTTGAGCTGTCCCCCTCTTTAACCAAGTTTTTTAAAATCGGACATTGAAATTAAATTATATTATAAACTCCCTCCCTCCTCCCTCTCTAAATTAAGAAGACCATGGAATTCAGAAACCTGCCCCCTCTTCTGTTTTGGGTTGGATACGATCTTGCCCCAGCACCGATCTTCCCTCCCTGGGGAAGCGGTACAGACTAAAATAAAAATTCATATAGAAGTTTAGTCGTGCCTATAGTAATCCATACACAATTTATTTATAAACTCCCACGACTTCCCTCCCCATGGGGATGCTAAACAGTTTTTCTCTCGTTCGTTTTTTTTTCAAAAAAATCGTGCCTACCCCATATTAGTCGACTTTCTTCTAATTTAATTTTACCTTCCTAGCCCGCGTAGCAATGGGTAGGAAGGCTTAGCAATTCGTCCTGATGTCTGTCTGTATGTGTGTGTGTGTGTGTGTGTGTGTATGTGTGTATTATTTCTATCCGTAACACGATAGCTCCTAAACCGATGAACCGATTTTCATAAAATTTTCAGGTAAAATAGTGTTCGACACCCTAACGAGCTAATAACAATTTTTAAAAATGCTAACTTTTTAACGAAGCATCGTATCAATATGCAGTTTTGAAAATATAGTAGACTATATTTTGGACAATAATTTGTGTTAGCAAAAAACTTGGTAAGAGCTTTGGTTACTTAGATATTTACAAAAAACTGTTTTCAAGGCTTATATATAATGGCTTCACTTGAAGTGTGCTAATAGGCTAGCATAGATCCATTTATTTTAAGCATTATATTTGGATTCAAAGTACAAAAAAACCCCTTAATCGATGTATCACGTGACAAATTTTATTTTTTTCATCTAGCGAACCGAACCCCCACCCCCCTACCGATATAATTTATTCTATATTTGAATTTATATGCTCCAAATACCCTAAAACAGATGTGTCTGCTTTAAATATTTGCAGTTTCTATTAATTTCCTATGTATTTTGGCGGCCATCTTGAATTTGTCTTTTGTTTTTTAAAGTTCATTGCTAAGACAGAAGGTTTCATATCTATGATTTATTCTACTTCTTTTAAGGTACTTTGCTCATTACTATCTGTATAGAAGACACACGGAAACACACATTAAAATGCACTAGAATAGGTACTTTGTGTCTATCAGAATATGTACCGTCATGTTTAATAACCAATTTGGAGACTATCGCACTTTTTCGCACCAACAGTGTATGTACTCCGGAAAGTACATATTAGGACGAAAATATTTTTGCAAAAATTAATTTGAAAGTTCTTGAAAGCTTTTTTGTTAGTCCAATGAAATATCGAAAAGAAAAAAATTCATGCATTGGTATTTAAAGAATACTCTGCCAATCTATGGGCGCCTAAGCTCACACTAGGTACTATAGTCATAGTGTACGTGTCAGCTAATATAACTAAAAACTGAAATATATTTTATTCAACTCCAGACTCAATTACCTTTCGTTTGATACCACACAAGCCATGTTTTGACTTAAACTCTAATTTTTAAAATCTACCCTCACCCTTTTAAAAAAAATTAAAATGTATTTTGTTTAACTCCAGACTCAATTACCTTTCGTTTGATATCACACACGCCATATTTTCACTTAAACTCTAATTTTTGGCATCTACCCCCACCCTTTTTTTTAAATAAACTAAAATTTATTTTGTTTAACTCCAGAATTAATTACCTTTCGTTACCCCCACCCTTTTATTTGGCTTGCGTTCGGTGGATTTTGTTCATTTTTAAATGGGACCATCACGGCCCAAGACCCAACTTAGGTCCCAAATTTCATTAAAATCGGACTAGCCGTTTTTGAGTTATGCGGGTTGGTCGTTACAGACAGACATACAGACAGACAGACATACAGACAGACAGACAGCAAAACAAAAAAGTTTCAAAATCATCTGAAACGCAAAGATATATAAAAAATTTTGAAATCGGAGCAACTTTTTTTTTCTCGAAAAAATCACCATAGCTCACACTACTTATATAGTAGTAGTGTGAGCTAATAAATTTAAAATGCCTGTGACCCAAATTATCAAAAAATAATCTTAAAAAAGTAATTCCTAAAGTTTTTTATAACTCTTCGCATTTCTTAGAAATAGCACATTAAAGTTAGTGAAAAATAATGAACAAAAAAAAAACAATTGCTCATTTTCAGGAAATGTCAAATTCAGACAACGATATTTCAAAGCCTGCTTTGGCAATAAAGCCAATCATGCTGGAATTTTAAGGTGCCGTTATTTTGCTTTAAAAAATATATAACCAAACAGTTTTATTGTAAAGTAAGTTTTTGGTATTTTTGGCCAAAATATTATGAGCGGCTAGTTCACAACTTGCATTCCGTTTGCTATTGGTCGAAATAGTCAGCTGACTTTTTGATGTTGAACGTTGCCGTTTAAGATTATTATTATATTATATTAAGAGATGGTGCCACCAGTCAAGCATTTAACAAACATTATGTTTACAGCTTTCGGCGTAAAATACGAATATATACTAGTTGTAAGTGATTAAAAAGTGTAGTGGTTTGTGCAGTACATACCTATTGAATTTAACTAAATCTATGCATATGCCGATGAGTTTTTTTTAAATTGTTTTTTAAAAACATATATTCTTTTACAGTTCATGTCATTTTTGGGACAACTTTTTTTTGTTGGCCTATGCTTTTTGTTATGGTAAACAACTGATAACTGTCAAAAAGTTATCTCAAAAATTATGATATATATAGTTTAAATTAGCTTCCCTATCCTGTTTTCCTGTCGAAATCGGTGTTAACCTAACCCTGATAAATTATTCGACAACGTATCCTAACCTGTCCAGAAACGCCCCGGTTAGGATACGTTTCCCATCAATTGACCACGGTTAGGTTTTGTTTCAGTTTCGTTTAACACCGATTTCAACCTCCCAAAACGAGGACAGGAGAGTTTTAATTTTAAAAATCCCGCCTGACTATGTCAACCAATAGCAAATGGAATGCAAGTTGTGAACTAGCCGCTCGTAAAATATTGGGGTTTCAGACTAAAGTGGTCGCGAGGGAGGCATCGAAGAAATTGTTCTCTGACGGAGGTCAATGTGATTCGTGTCGATTTAATGCGCTCCTATACCGTTTTCCAGCGAATACCTAGTATTTACTAGTATTTACGAATGGTGTTTAAGCGGCCTTGGTAAATACCACTCCTTGAAGAGTGACGTCACGAATGAGCCCTTTGTACGTCATCGTTTATTACCGGTAATTACCACACTTTTGAGGAAGGTTATTGGGTCTTCTAACCTCACAATCATTTGTTTTGTTTCTTCTTGCATCAATTTTTGCAATGAGTGGAATTTATCGTGTGTGCCTCAATTGTGAAGGAAAATTATACAAAGAGATGGTCTCCTCTATATTGACTTGCCAAAATTTTTTCCGTTTCATCAGCCCTTGGCTGTTTATTATATTTAAGTTTTTTTTTCCAAATTAAACACAACTTCTTTAAAAAAACGCAAAAAGCAACAACCAACAAGAACCGGTTATAAAAAAAGCTATTCAAGCGGTGTTTCTGTGGTAATGGGCTAAGGGCCTAAACAGCTGATTTTAAATGCCAACCAAGGGATAACTAGTTATTTGCTTGAAAACGGCTCTAGTAAATATGAGCCTGGTTTTTTTTTTAAATTTGATGAAGTTCACGAGGTGAAAAGTCTTAAAGAAAAAGTTTCATGGGCAAATCATCCGAGGTAAAGGTAGATCGGGAAAGCCGTGTTTCCGCCTCATTAGACTTCATTCGAAACGTTTTCGTCAAGAAAAAACTAAGTACTTCATTTCAATAAAATATGTTATTATTTTAATATTTTGCAGTATAAAAACAAATATAACAAAAAGTGGGTATTTTTAAAATATAAAGGAGAAATGCTATTTAGAAAAAAATATATACAGGCTTCTTGTTCTGTTAGAACTAAAGAAATTTCTATTAAAATTTGACATTTGAAAGCTTGGATAAAAATATACTTATAACTTTTGCGTTCAAAGTTTCTCACTATCCCTGACCATAATCGAGTTAGTGGGAGAAAATTAATGATGCATGAATCACCCAGTAGATAACACTGTTCTACACGATATTTTTTTTTGGGGTTCTAATGTTTGATCCTAAATGGCAATTTCGTTCTAAAAGAGAATCTGTAATTTAAATTGCTGTATCAGACACAGATTTTGAGATATAGTATTTAATGGTAAAACTCAGGTAAAAATTACCCTAATTAAAATGCAATTATCTAGGATAATATCTACCTAGTAATTTCCACCAAATTAGTAACCGAGGGCAAAAATATACATAAAACTATATTTTCGGGAATATTATAATCCTCAAAACACACTAGAAGAGATAAAGGGGATGGATCTACCAATAATAGCAGTTTTACCGGAATGGGACAACTGGGCGCCGCCAACTCGGCCAAGCGACTTGAAACACCGCCAATTTCTATATATGGTACACATCGGTTCATAAATAAGAAAGTCCGCCATTTTGGATCCGCCATTTTGATTTTTTTGTTTGAGTAAAAATTTTTGTTAAATGACCTCAAGCAATGTAATATTTCAAGTTTGAGACAAATCGGTTAGTAAATAAGAAAATCCGCCATTTTTAATCCGCCGCGCCATTTTGATTTTTTAAGTTTGAGTAAAAAATTGTGTTAAATGACCTCAAGCAATGTAATATTTCAAGTTTGAGACAAATCGATTAGTAAATAAGAAAATCCGCCATTTTGGATTCGCCATTTTGAATTTTTTAAGTTTGATAAAACTGTAGTTAGTGATCTTAGGCACTGCAAACTTTCAAGTTTCAGACAAATCGGTTTAAAAATAAAGAAATCCACCATTTTGGATCCGCTATTGTTGTAATAAAAAACGTAAATTGTAGTGTTACCAGGTAACCAAACACTACAACTACCAAGATTCAACAGTCGACTTAATGGACCTAACTTTACTTAACAAAAACAAATTTCAAAAAAATTGCGTAAAGGATTTTTTAAAGAAGCTTTTATATAAATAATATATTTTGTTTTTTATCTATAAATTTTATCAAAAAAAAATTTTTGGCGGCGCCGAGTTGGCCTGGCGCACAGTTGGCCCGGCGCCGAGTTGGCGGCGCCCAGTTGTCCTAGACCGCAACCAACCACGGAAAACTGTGCTCGTTATTTCTTTCTCTTCGGAAGTAAAGAGCAAAATGTTCCACAGTGCATAAAACGCGTGGCGCCATCTACCAAAAAAAAATACCCAAAATACGGATCTGTTAGATTATACCTGCATTTCTTAACTTTTATTTTTTATTTTAGGAAACTAAGCCGATCTTCGATGATTAGTCAAAAATGCCTTAAAATAATCGCTAACAATTTTTTAAATTATATTAGATTTTTTTTTAAAGTGCTGTGAAATTATATTTTAAATTATATTTGTTTAGACAGTAATAATAAAAATAAAGTTATTCGATAAATCACGTTTTATTGTTTTTTTCTATAGCTAAGCACGTTGTGCTATGTGCTTATCAAAAACTAGCTGAATTAGCTTTTTATGTACAGGTTACATTTGAAAACGGATAATTTTAGATTTCTTTACGTACAAAAATATTTGGTATTACATACATACAGCGTCGCATCCAGAAATATGTCTTGGGGGCCCCAAGGCCTCATGATGGCGTATTTTATGCTATTTTATATTTTCATTCATGAAATATTATGTCGGTTCGGTTCCCCCTGTGTGCGCGCATGATACATATAAAAAATAATATAAAAACAAACTCCTTAAAAACTTAACACACATAATCACTCATGCTATGATTAAGAAATGCATTTAAGAGATAATATTTTTTTACAAAAATAAACTGGTTTTTTCTTTTTAATAACCTCGAATTAAAAAAAAAATTAATTGACTATATTTTTTATTTTCTACACTAGGATCTCCAGGATGTCTTTAAAGGCGGGCACAAACGACTTGTGTACTTGGCAAATACACCATTATTTGCGTACTTGGCAAGTATACCAGCTTTGCGAATTGCGATAGCAAGCAGGGCGCTCACACGACGTGTACAATTAAATTTGTAAATTGTCAATTTACAAGTACAAGAGAGATGTACTTGGCAAGTGTACGAATAATCGTGAGCCCTTTGACAACGAGTGACAAATAATTGTACAAGTAACCCACTCACACGACATGGCAAGTATACGCAAGTAACAATTATTCGCCAAGTATACGAGTAGTTTGATCCCGGCTTAGACTTAGGCTTGATTTGTTGTAAATACTTCGCTACTCATATTTTTAAATTCATATTTTTGTTCTGATTTTAAGAAAATAGATTTTCTCTATGCTGCGATAAAGATTTTTTAAAATATAACGTATAACCTTGTCAATACTCATATGGTAAAAAAAACTTCTGTTACCTACATTGTGGTAACTGATAAAACCAAATAAATGTAAATAGTTTGAGCAAAAAATTTGAAAAGGCACTCAGTTTTCGGTCTAGAAGCAAATCATATCACTTTTTGGCAACAGACCATTTCCCCGTAATTCGACCCCGCTGAATCCGAATGTCCCAGCTCGAAATATCGACAGGGACAGAGAAAATCCCCCTCCCCCAAACCCTCACAAACCTTTTTTTTTAGTTTTATAAAATTTTCTCGAAAACTAACCTTTTTATCGAAAGTTGCAACTTTTTTGTAGAGAACAGGATTCCCTTTCTAACGATGTATGGGTAAATAAGGTGAGGAAAAGCAAGTAGCTCTTCAGTGGCGGCATTCGTAAATTGGGATTATTTAAAAAAAAACTTGTTTATTTAAGGTTTTATAAAATTTTCTCAAAAACTACACTTCTTGGGAAAAAATGTATAATATACATTATTGTAGAAAATATAATTTCCTTCCAAAAGCTGTAATATAATGTTGGATTTATGTCACAAGAGAGTCTCCAGGGGCGTACTTATAAAAATAAATTTTCAAAAATAACCACAAATAATCAATGTTTGTTACAAATTTTATATATTTTTAAAGAAAAATAAGTTTATTAGGAAAAAAAATACTTTTTAATTTATTCTATCCCACAGACCGTCGTTTGTAAGAAAATTTTACAAAAATGTTTTTTTGGAAATTTTTGAGTTTTTTTATCACATTTTGTGATACACCGTTTAAAAGGAAATGTCATTATCTTTATTTAGTTAGAAAGATATTTTGTCGTAAGAAGCTTGGTTTTTAGGAAAATTGTCGGCGGCGAATTGTCCCCGCGTCGAACCGGCCAGCGGCGAAGTGTCCCACTCCCCGGTACGTATAGTATGAATGGTGCGTTATGCTTGTAGTATTTAGTTACACCGGGACATAAAATAAATAGTGATCTATACATTTCTGTGGCTATTTATCAAAAGTTGATAAGGGTCAAAATTTATTTACAGGCCAATTCCAGTCCCTGGCCAAAAAAGAACTGTTTTTCAACAAGCGTCAGGGAAATATAAAAAAAAATTATAAGCAAAATAAACCAAAAACACCGCATCACGGCACTTCCCCCAAATAAAACCTAGTGTTTTAACGAAATATAACATCTTACTTTTACACCATAGTAACCAAAGCATTTTACAGCAGTGGCGGCCCTGCTTCACCTCTTTTTTCCAGACTAAATATAATAATCTAAGAATCTAAGAGAGGACAAAAACATAAAAATCTGTGCCGCGCCGCGTTAGCAAACCGAACGAGTAGGTTTTCTTATTGCGTATTAACCGATAAAAAAAACCGTGAACGTTCCTCGCCGCGGATTCTGTGCGAGCCCAGCGTACAGTTAAGCATTGTTGAACCGATTTTTGACTTTCGTTCGCCTGTGTTCAGGGGTGGACGGGGAACGATGTAAACCGGCCCGTGCTAAAATAGACGACCGGTCCACATTTTAAAGAAAGGCAGAACTACAACGATAATCGAAGAGCATTTTTTATTAAAACGACTTAAATTCCTAAAAAATTATACATTATCAGCCTTGGGGTTGTACCTAAGGTCAGTGGCGGATTTCCGAAGGAAAGCGCTTCAAAAACCTTTTTTTTTTATTTGTTATTTTTAGTAGATCTGAACGTTAAAATTTTTTACCATCATCAGAAGATACAATGCCCCTCAGGCGGTTTTTAAAAAATAAAGTAATTTTTGTGAAAAATCTGGCACTCCAAATACATTTTGTAAGAAATTGCGGTTTATGCATTTCTTGTAATGTTTAACCATACTTTAAAATAAGTTTTATTTCTGGGAGAACGGGGCGGGCCCACTCTGGCCCCCCCTTGATCTGCCCAAGATAGAATACTCCGGTTTATGTAGCAAACCATATTTTTTTTTGGGGCAGTGTTACTAAATCAAAATTTAACTTCCAAAAGATTACTACTAATGCATGAATTAGCCAGCTCATTAAGATTTTTTATGCATTTTTTAAGCACAAGAAGATTCTCAAAACTATTTTTATAATGGGTAAGTAGGTATCTCTCTTAGCCCGCGGACTCTCTAACTCTAATGCCCAGCGCTTAAAGTCCCTTAGCCCCCTTAGTTTGCCACTGCTGAGAAAGACTGCTTGTCTATGGATTTTGATTACGTTACTATTTTTTTTTGTTTTGGCTGTTAAAAACTGTTTGTACTCTAGTTAGTCTTTTGGCAGCCGGTTTCCTCAAAATTACGCATACAACGTTTTTGTTTTTTTTATCACACCACAGGACTTTTTAATAAATATTAAATTCGTTGGCTGCCAGCTTATTTTAATTCTAAGTAGTAAATGCATATTTCTTTGCCCCATGACCGGTACCGGCCTATGAGGTATCAGCCCATAAGTCATCGGCTCACCGCAATTTTTTTAAATTTCCTACATAGTCGATCCACCCATGCCTGTGTCTATTCGTTATCCCACGGGGTGAAAGCGTCCATTGGTTGATTTGGCAGGGCAAAGAATCAGGTGTTGAACCTGCGCAGATTATTGAAATCGTTTCCGGTTACGGGCGTATTGTTTACATTCAGTTCTGATTCGGTTTTTCTTTTAATTATTTTGCACAATTTTTCCTGTTTACGATACAGTGTGTGTTTTACTGGAAAACCCGTTTTCGAACCGATGTGAATTATGTGCAGTAATTGTCGTAAATTTGTCGTGAAAGAAAAAATGTGCCGCGCCACCCGTTTGTCTAGAAAGGGGTGGTAATGCTTAGTTGAGTCTCAACTTAGCACCACGGATCACCACGGATCACCTAACAAACAGATAAATAAGCCGGCTGGCGGTCTTTGATCTCGGAGAATTCAACGATGGCTGAGCATTGGGAATCAAACTCAGAGCCGGACTAAAAATAATGTGTCATAAAATATGAATGTTTCAGACTGATGATGCTAAAAAATATTTTTACTGCCAGAAACAATAAAAATATTAAAATAGTTTTGTACTGCTAAAAATGGGAGCTAAAATGAATTTTAGAGTCTCGGCCGCGTAAAAAAATTATATGTTGTTCTCTGTAGGGGACTATGGAAATAATGTGTTTTATTGAATGAGAGATAGGGGAATAACAAAAAGAGGTCGTCTTCTTTGTCCAGAATACGTTAGCACGTTTCCAGCATACAGCCAAGCACAAAGAGAAAAAAATTGATTGCTTTTTTTGTTTTATTGGGATAACATTTATTAAGTTTCAAGAGGAGTAAAATTGTGAATTTTAAATATAAGAAGTCTGATATTGTAGAGTAATTTCTTAATTTACTGGAATCAGATTATTTATTAGTGACCAAATAATCTTTACAATTCGCACAAAATTGCTTCACGGTAAATTAATATTTTAAAATTTAGTAAAATCTAATATTTAAAAAAAAATAGTTTTTTATATGTATTCTTAAAAGTGTAAATAGTAGCATAATAAAAAATGATAACAAAACAAATTTGTGTCAAAAACTTTTGACCAAATATTATATAATAGTTTATTATACAGGGTGCAATTTAAATGATGCATGAAACTTTAAGGGGTTGTGGAAATGCTAAAAACAAAGATTTTTTCGCATTACATTTTGTTAGACGTCTTTCTTTTTACAGGGTATTAAACTTAGTATTTTTTTCGATTTTTTGTTTGTTTCTTAAAAATTATAACAGACCATTAAAATTTTGTGGAATTATGCATTACCAAAACGGTAATAATTATCAAAGCATCGACGCGTTAAATATTTTTAAAATCAGTAAGGAACAAGGGATCTTATATAAATCTTATATGATGTTCTAAAAGCTTACGTCAAAATTAGACATTTTCTAAAGAATGTTGGAGCTTTAACCTAAAAATTTTTGAGGTGCATAAAAACATCAAATTTTTGTATTATTTATATTGTTATACCTACTAAGCTCAAACAAACTCTTGTGATAGTATTTTTAAAAAACCGAAAAAAAACTCCCTTCGATTTCATGGTGTGTTTAACACTTTAGCAGTAAAATTTATATTAGTTGCAGTTTTAAGCTATTGAAAACACACATCATGAAATGTACCAAAAATATTAAAAATGTGTTGGTGTTTTTGAATACCTAATAAACAAAAATGAAAAATTAACTTAACGTTTGCCACACCTACCATTTTTTTAAGCGTTAACATTTTCGTTGGTGCACTCTTTTGTTTTAATATTTTAAATTGAGAGATGGGACAACTCGCCGCAGCCGATTTGCCGCGGGCCGATTCGCCGCGGGGACTATTCGCCGCGGGAAATATTTGCCGCCGGCCGATACACCGCGGGGACAATTCGCCGCTAGATTTTTTGTTTCATGCCAGTGGCAATTGTTTAAACAGTTTTATTTAGCTTGACTTCATATAATATATTTGTTTGTTCGATTTTCGCTTTTTTAAAACTTTTTCAACAGAATTTTCTTAAATTTTAAACTTTGCAGTGATTAAGGTCACTTAATACAGCTTTTTACTCAAATTAAAAAAAAATACCAAATAGCAGATCCAAAATGGTGGATTTTCAAATTTATTAAACGATATGCATCAAATTCGGAACTTTAAGGTGTTTCAGATCGGTTCCCATTTTGACTTTTTTTAGGTTAAAAATTAAAAATAATTTAAAATTTAATAAAGTTTCTATTTTGATGCATATCGGTTCATAAATAGCAAAAACCGCCATTCTACATTCGCCATTTTATTTATTTTTTCCAATTAAAAAAATACTGGATTGTATTGTTACCACCAAATACCTAGTTGAAAAGTTTGAAAACATTATTTTTATAAAAAAATATTATATGAAGTCAAGGTAAATAAAACAATGGTAATATCATGAAACAAAAATCTCGCGACGAATTGTTCCCGCGGTAAATTGTCCCCGCGGCAATTTGATTGACGGCGAATTGTCCCCACGGCAAAACGGCCCGCGGTAGAACAGCCGCAATGAATCGGCTGCGGCGAATTGTCCCCTACCCTTTTAATTTGTGAACCTGTGCTTAATTTAAGGATTAAAATACCAATCTACAAATTTCCCTTTTCTACAACTGAGCTTACGCCGCTGTATTATACAAAACACCAAAAACTTTCTAAACAAAGCATAGTTTATATGTTGTTTTTTAGGATCTAATGAAAGCGCATTTTCAAATTTGAGATAAACATAACAAATCCTGCAAAAGCATAAAAAAATAAAAAAACAAAATCAAAGGGGTTGCAGATCTGTATATCCTTAAGAACTCTTTGTACTTAAATCATTTACAGATTCATCTCATAAGACATTTGATTATTGAACACCCTGTATAGGATATGGCAAAAGTTTTTAAAAAATCGAAAGATAAAAGAATGTATAAGCTTACTTTATAGGATCCTGCGGAAATCGAAAATAACTTCGATTTAGGGTATACCGTCGCGTGAATTTACAGTCTCTTACGGCACAAACCGTTCCCATTGTTTAAAATCAATCATCACATATATCAAACACAAAAATCACATCTACACACCACTAACGCTCAACATACGTACTAAAAGTTAAAAAAATATTAAAATACAGAATGCGCCCCTGGAGTGGTTGACCCCAACATGGCAGGCTGCGTGAAAGATGCGCGTAGCACCACCCACCACCGGAGTTCCCTATCTGTTTGTTAGGTGATCCGTGTTAGCACTATCACCCAAGAAGAAATGAAAATTTTCAAAAACCAATCTATGAAATAATTGTCCTAAATTTGTCGTGAAAACAAAAATTTTCTCGCGCTACCCGTTTTCCTGAAAAGGAGGTGTAATGCTAAGTTGAGCCTCAATTTAGCACTACCACCCCAGAAAAAACTAAAATTTTCAAAAACAAATCTATGAAATAATTGTCGTAAATTTGTAGTAAATTTGTCGTGAAATAAAAAAATTGTCCCGCCATCCGTTTTCCCGGAAACAGGCAGTGAGCAATTTTGAGATTTGTCATCCATATCTTAGTGATCTATAAGTTCTTTCACACAACTTGCGTAGATGTAGGTGACGATGTTTAACCTTTTTTTGCAATTGTAAATTTTTCGTGAAACAATCATTATATTACGTCCCGCTTTTACTTTTTAATATAACCCTTGTTGTTGCTAATTTTTTAACGGAGCATCGCATTAATATGCGGTTTTCTAAGTACACTAAACAATATTTTGCGCAATAATTCGTGTTATAACCAAAAACTTCGTAGGAGCCTTAGTTTTTAAGATATTTACAAAAAACTGTTTTCAAGGCTGATTTATTATGACTTCTTTTGAAGTGTGCTAATAGGCTATAGCGAGGAAAGTATCAGATCTGTCATAGATCCATTTATTTATATTCATGCACAGTGCAAACATTTAATACAGTACCACACGTACAAGTAATATTTTTACCGGAACACTAATCTTTGAACTCTACCCCCACCCTTTTTTTCGGCTCATGTTGGGAGGATTTTATTTATTTTTAAATGGGACCATCTAGAGCTAAAACCCAACCTGGGTATCAAATTTCACTAAAGTCGAGCAAGTAGCTTTTTCAAACATACAGACAGGACAGACACATATACAGACAGATGGCGCCGAAAAAAAGTTTCAAAATTATTTGAATCTCAAAGATATATAAATTTTTTTGAAATCGGAGCAACTTTTCTTCTTTTTGACACGATCACCAGTGGCGCAGCCAGGAGTATGTCTTGCGGGAGCCCGAGGCCTCATGTTGTCATATTTTATGGTATTTTACCTTTTTATTTACGAAATATGAGGAACATATCTAAAAAAAATCACTTAAAGGCGCGGCGACGCCTGCTTTCAAAGAATATTTTAATTTTCTCGATTTCTAGTTTTGAAAATAGAAGCAATATTTCTAAACAAAAAACTCTTTTTTAATCAAATCCTTTAGTTTTCTTGAATATATTGATTTACTTGAAGAAAAACCTTTCTTAAAATTAAACAATGAATTACTGAAACTAATTTTTTTAACTTGACAATGGGACATAGACCGTACACAGTACGTATAGTAGATAAAAAAGTTCATACTCTATAGTTTTTTTAATTTAACCGCAGCATACTGGATTCACATAAATACTTCCACCAAAACTGCGCGCTGTTATATTGCCACGGGCGGCGAAGTTCCATGCCCGGCAAAGAACAACATAATATTTCTTGAGAAGGTCGCTTTTTTTTTATAATTTCTAAAACAACGCAAAATCCTGGCGTTAGCTTAATAGATGAAAATAGTGAACAACGAATATTTATATAAACACCACAAAGGGTTATAGTGAAATGTAAAAGCGGCAAGTAGTACAATGATTGTTTCATAAAAAATTGACAATTGAGCGAAGAGGTTAAACATCATGACCTATATCTTCGCAAGTTTTGTGAAAGAACTTAAAAGGTTAAAAATCATCACATATTTTTCGCAAGTTTTGTGAAAGAACATAAACATCATTGAGATATGGATGACAAATCTCAAAATTGCTCACTGTGTGTTTCCGGGGAAACGAATGACGCGACATTTTTTTTCTTTCACCACAAATTAACGACAATAAATGCATTTATTGGGAATATCCAGTTCTTAAGTGGTGAGACTCAACTTAGCATTAACACCCCTTTTCAGGGAAACGGGTGTTGCGAGAAAATTTTTGTTTTCACCAAAAATTTACGACAATTATTCCATAAATTAGTTTTTGAAAATTTAAATTTTTTCTGGAGTGGTAGTGCTAAGTTGAGACTCAACTTAGCATTACATTCCCTTTTCAGGAAAACAGGTGGTGCGAGAAAATTTTTGTTTTCACGACAAATTTACGACAATTATTTCATAGATTGGTTTTTTAAAATTTTCATTTTTTCTTGGGTGGTAGTTGAGACTCAACAAACCACCTCCTTCTAGGCAATCGGGTGGTGCGGCAAATTATTTTCTTTTACGACAAATTTACGACAATTAATTGTATATTGCGAATATCCAATTCTTAAGTAGTAATGCTAAGTTTAGAGAGGTCGTTTTCGAGGTGAAACGACGATGACTTAAAAGATTTTTTGAGCTTTGAAAAGCCGTCCCCTATATTAAACGTAAATAAACCGCCTAAGGTTAAAGACAAAGTATACATTCGACATTTTAAACAATCGTGGTACAAAAATTTAAAAGACAAATTTGCCTCCCATACAAGCAGTAAAATTTAAACTAAATTGCAATTGCATCATCGTGAACCTACTACCGTTGTTTGAGGCCATCCAACAACGCTACTACCTACCTGATTTCGCTGATTTTAGTTCCTTATACGAGGTGTGATAATAAAATTATAAGACTATTGTAAAAAATCTACTTTATTTATATACTTATACTCTCTATCGACGACGCAGCGTTGCATGCGTTTTTTTCCAATGTTGGAAGCAATTTTAGAAATCATCAAAAGTGAGGCTGTTAAGAAGTCTTGCCGCTTTTTCCTTGACGTGTTCTAATATTTCAAAACGGGTTCCTTTTAACGATTTTTTCACTTTCTAAAACAGGTTGAAGTCGGTGAATATGGAGGGTGGTTAACGACGGGGATATTCTTAATAGCTAAAAACTGCTTAATGGATAGGGCACTGTGGTCCTGGTAGAGCAGCAACGCAACGCGTTGTTCTTCCATAAATATGGACGTTTTTTCCTTACACGTTCCCTTAACTACATAAATACTTCCAAATATAAATGTTGGTTCACTATTTGACCCTCACGCGCACATTCAATAATATTAACACCCCTAATATCGAAAAAAAAAACAATGAGCATCGGTGTTATGGATGTGCTGGAGCGCCCTTCTCGTTTATCATCTTTAACTTCTTCACGAACCTCGAAAAAGCTTTTATGCCACATAAAAATCATTGCACGAGACATATACTGCTTTCCGTAGACATCTTTTAGCATTTAAAAGTATTTAGTAGCCCTTTTTTTGAGTTTTACTTTAAATTAATACGTTGCTCAATTTTTTCGTTTGTCATAATTAGACGAGGAAAGGCGACAAGATTGCGCGCGGTAGTAGAACGCACATCAAGGTCAATAACTCGAACCGCCCTAGGCGTGGAGATTTAAACCCTGTGAGTACGGGGGCCAGTCTTAAAATTTAATTGTCACACCTCGTAGAATTGGTATTTATATTATGAGCATATTATTATATTTTAATTTTTTATATGTGTGTATAAAAAAGGGGGGAGGAAAATGCCGCGTCACCTATTGCGAAAGTCATGAAAAAGTTTCACAGGCAATCTTATCAATAAAAACTAAAAATCTATACAGGTTTTCTAAAATTTGACATTTTGGCGTGGAAAATTTTCTCAAAACTAGTGCGGCAAAGGGGAATTTTCTGCATTAAGAATAGTGTGGAAAATCACAATTTCCACACGCTTGTAGAAAAAATACATTTTAATTTCTATTTGTTAGACATTAATATAAACAATGCAGTCGGTGTTTTTTTGTAATTTTTTTTCTACCTACCCACGTTATACTTTTAAAATACTAAAATACATAGATAATAAAACTTTAATTACTTAGTGATTTAACATCACACTTTTTATTTACAATTTACATTTGACAATGGTTAATTTTAGATTTATTTAGGTACAAAAATATTTGGTATTATTAAAAAATATATATAAAATCAAAATCTTTAAAAACTTAACACACATGATCTCTAATGCTATGACTAAAAAATGTTTTCAAGAGAAAATGCAACAATTAAAAAAACTGGCTTTTCATTTTTATAAATAAATTATCTCAAAAATGTTCACCACTTGACTTTTTTTATTTTCTACACTAGGGTATCTAGCATCTCTTTGGTACTTTGTCTTGAATTTTTATAAAAATTTGGCTGATTACCTTGTTTGAAATTACTAAACATCAATGCCTGAAGCATGTCATATTCATGGTCTTCTACCGATAACTCCTTGTGAAGATTTTCTAAGTGTTTTCTTCGTTTTTCTAGTTGCTCTAAGGTTTCTTCTAACACCACTTCATTGTGTTGCATTTCACATGATGATTTCGCCATTTCTGTTCGCAATTTTGTTAAATTTTTAACTACTTTGTCATCTTCTTTAAGTTTAGAGAGCTCTTTTTTACTAGCTTCGCCAGATTTTTTTATATTTTCATTTAATTTGACTAGGTTTTCCTCCTCTCGGAGTATGGTTTTGTTTATTTTGATGATTTTTTCTAACAGGTCCAGTTGTTCTTTAATAACAGTCTCGCTACAACTCGAACTGGCGTCGTCATCTTGAAGCTCTTGTAGATCTTGCGAGGTTGGTGAGAATCTTTCCAGAGGAGTCTAAAAAATTATTTTTTCTAAATACTGGATAGTAGGATGTTATTTTATAATATTATTGAACGTTACCAATCTTGAAATTATGGCGTTACCACGTTAGGTATTTGGTAAGAAGTGATTTAGGCTGACGATTTTTTTTGTCGTTAAGTTTTTTCGAAGCAAATTTTGAAATTTTTTCCAGGATCAAATAAAAAACTCATATTTGCACTTTTATTTGGTAACGTTATTTCTGACGGCAATCTGGGCAACGTTATTAAAAAGGACCCGTTATTCCCATAGGAAATTCAGGATAGCATACGTACAGGGTATCCCCATTGAATTTTTTAGCATGACTATTTGCATCTCATTGGTTGGTATTTTCCATTCGACGGCCAATAAAATATGTACCTCTAAATATAGTTTCCACTAAAGCAACATTAGGCAATATTTTTTACAATTTGTTTCTATTGTTGCCGTCAACATAAATCATTCTACTTTCAGAAACAGTAATAAACCTTTTGTTTCCATTAAACCAACCAAAATCGTTAGTTGTTTACTTGTGTTTCCGGTTATTCAAGCAACATTGTACAACTCTTTATTACGATTTGTTTTGCCTTGTTGCCGTATACATGAAACTTTTAGCAACAAAATAAACTTTTCATTCTAATTGTTAAAATTGCTTTGTTACTAGCTCATTTCCACCGCAACGGCAACGTGTATTTGTTTTGTCGTGTTGCCGATTTTTCTGTGAAGTTTACCGCCTAAATTGAAAACCGGTGACAAGAAGAAACAGCTGGCATTTCTTTGCAAAATATAGAGAAACATTTCAGGACTTATGCGGACATTGTTGGAAACAAGCAACAGAAATACAAAATATGCTCAATACATGTTTCTTCAGTGGAATGGTTTAAGAACAGGACCAGTTCCGCAAACAGCGATAGCTTATGGTATACCATAGGATCTAAAATGCTCTCAGGTGTTGAATATGGAGCTGTTAGTACCTAGGAAAAAGTCGAGCTTTAATATAATCTCGGCCAACTGGCCAAACTGGTAGCGCTAACAATGTATTGTAATGAGGACGACAAGACCAAAAAGCGAGGGAAGCGGCACCTGCCGCCTTTTTCAGCCCTGTGCTAGACCTGGGAATGCAAAAAATATTGCTAAGTCAATCGTATTGAAAAAATTGATGGGGAATCTATTAAAAATAGCACACTCAAAAGAGTTCACTAAAGAACCTTGTAGAAAAGGCGCCAAGAACATCATAAGATCTAAAAAGACAAGAGATCCGTAGTGACTAGACCTTTTACGGGTGACTGCCGATTAAGAGTACACAGAATGGGACTAACAGAACAGACCGAATGCAGGCTCTGCCTGAAGGATGACTTGTTGTAACTATTGTGCGGATATCCAGCTGGCCTGGCCCCCCCCCCCCGAAGCTAAATTTTTTTTAGATATTTTCCACATATTTCATGAATACAAACATAAAATAGCATAAAATACGGCCTCATAAGGTCTCGCCCCCCCCCCCCCCCCCCCCGAAACTGTGTCAGGCCTCCCCCGAAACTTTTTTCTATATAAGCCACTGCTTTTGGTTAATCTCATGCTTGGCATCAAAATAGGGTTCCCTGTAATGGCATCTGCACAATCTCCATTAAAATATGCTATGCATGTTCTAAGCATGTATAATTGCTATGGGGTAGACCGACTGGTGGTCACACTGGAAGACCTGTGAGTCTCACTCACATATGAATCACGTTGAGGAACATTTGTAGAAACATGCAACAGAAACAAAAAAGTTACTCAATATTCCATCAGTGGAAACGACAAAACGGACACAGAAGCCAAGGTTGGTAACACAGAAGCTAGAGCCGGCTTTTGTTTCCAAAGCATTGAGGAAAAAATGTAGAAACAGGCAACAGAAACACAAAATTGGCTTAATTTTGCTATAGTGGCAACGTAGCTTAACTTTGACAAACTTACCTCTTCAGTTCTACTGGCCTTCCCACTGGCATTGTGACTTTGTTCACTGTCTCCTTCCGTAACAACTCCACTATCGCTGTGCTTATCTCGATGATCATTGAGAGTTGGGTCGTGGGTGATATGATCGCTTTCCGGCTCTGTAGCTTCGCTGAGGCCTTTTAGGTAAGTTTCTAGGAGGTAATTGCTGCCATGCTTCTTCACTCGGGCCTTGTGAGTCTTCTCTTCGAGGTAGCCGATTTGATGTTCGCTGTGTCTATAAAAGAACAGATTTAATGGTTTGCGTTTTTTCAAAAGACAGCATAATGCAGTGGCGCACCCAGACATATGTCCTGGGGGGGGGGGTAGGTTCGAGAGGGGGAACGAGAGTCTTAAGGGGGACCCAAGAAATATGTCAAAAATGCTTTAAAAAATTTTAGGCTTGGCAAGTCGAATAGTTCATAGCACGAGCGTAGCGAAGGCTTTAATTCGTTAAGAGTTACACGCAATTTTTCGCACTTTTGAGCTTGTCCGAGATTTTCCTTTTTTATCCCTGATCTGCCGTTCTTTATTCCAAATTATTACTTTTTATCCCGGATCCCTATTTGTTCAGAAACACATTGATCGAAAACAATTGGTTCCAAAACATCTTTAACCGAAAAGCTTCGAAAACATTTCCTTCTGACGAAAATTTGTCAACTAAACTAGGTACACTTTTTCCCTTAATTTGCTTCCTTGTCCTTCTTGTGAAAGTTCAAAATCGGAGTTAAACCTTTGTCTCGCAAATGTATTCTTTTCTGTCCAGAAACACCCTCTGAGCTTTTTCCATTAAAAAAGGACAATTTGGATACTGCGATCAATTACAAACGGTTAGTTTTATACCGATTTTGACCTTCCAAAAGAAGCACAGGGGTGCTAGTTTAAAAAAATATTTAAAAAAAAATTTTTTTCGAAAAAAATTTGTTTGAACAAATTTTTTTTTAAAGAAAATGTTTTTGAACAAATTTTCTTTTGAACAAAATGTGTGTCAGTTTTTATCCAAAGGGGAAAATTTTCAAACAATTCATCTCGGGAGTAAAAAGTTACTAAAATGCGCGATAAAAAGTGAACTTTTTATACTTTAAGTCTAAGAAACATTGGTGACATTAATCCGAATATCATTTATTAGTTTTGAAAGTGGTAAAAATCGAAGTTGCAGTGAAGGTAAAGGTTGTCTAAATGGTTTTGATTAGTTGTGCTTATGACCCACATCGACAAAACTACGATTGCACAACAAAGGTATTTTACTCAACTGTTCGCGACCTTTTCATTCAAACCCAATATTTGAGGAATTTTTTTCGTTGTGATGACGTTTACAAAATGTTTTTCACACCAAAAAATTGTATATGGTACTACATTTTCTATTTTAAAACTTATTGTTGTTCCCCAGTCGTTGACTAAGCATAGGTATGCCATGGTTTCAACAATTATTGATCTGCGCGTAGGGCGATCATAAAAACAAACATAAAAAAACTGATTTCTTGATTTTCTTGGCCAAATAAGGCATGTATAATAAAAACATGGTTTGAGTTAGATGGGATTGAAATGTAAACAAGTATTGAAGCTGTCTTGTTGATGCGTTGCTAAGGTTTCAAAGAGGTGCGCGTGCGGTAAAGTAATTTACTTTTACCGCACGCGAGTAGGCCATTTTCAGATCGTGTTCTCCGTGCGCAAAACCCCCTTTTACAAGACAGTCGTATAAAAAGTATATTTTCGTAAATATACGTCAGAATGTAGGCTCGCGATTTTTGTATGCCTAGAATAGCTAATAGATAGTTTTTGGTCGTGCCAAATTTAGGCCCGATAACTTCGCCGACAACGATAACCAAGGCCAACAAAAATATACAGGCCACGACCCTGAAAAAATCAGCTGTTCTCTGGGGGCTGACTTTTACATTGGGTCTTATGGGAGGTCAGACGTTTTTTTAGGATATTTTCAAAATGGCACTACAGATTTTCGTGAAATTTCAGTGAAATATTCTAAGACATTATCCCGATATTCTACCAAACTTTTGTAAGGATGCAAGATGATTAAAAGGTTAAAATCTTCAAGATTTAGCATTTCTTATTTTGAATTCAAATTACCCGCCATATACCGCATGCCAACTGTTATATTTGACATGTATTTGACTTTGTCATCTGTGTTTGTCACATTCGCGTCTGCTTTAAATTTAACTTTTGTGTGAGCTTATGAAGCGGCTCTGTAAAATTAAGGATTACTACACATTAAAAAAAAATTGTTCTGCAAGAATATAGTAAAAACAATCTCAAAACCGGCTTTATTTTTAAAAAAATTAAATATTCATGAACCGTCATTCCAACTTCAATATTTTGAAGACAATCAGCTGTGTCGTGATGTGTCCATCAAAAAAAAATCAGCCCCGGATGTGACGTCAACAAAGTGGAGGATCGTGGCCCGTCCGTTTTGATAGCCCTGCGATAACATTAACAGTATTTGACAGTTCGAAATAGCATTTTTGGTACCGGTTTTAGTCGACGCCAACGGTGCGGTTATTTGTCGTTTGGTGTGTAAAACCCGGTTCCCACCTACGACTTTCTCGTGCGTGCCCGCGCACGGGTCACATGACTGTCATAACATTTCATATTGAGATCACGTGACTCATGAGCGGGCACCCACGCGAAAGTCGTAGGTGGGAACCGGGTGTAAGACTATTAAAATCGAGATATTCAATAGATGGAATATTTTTTGTCTAAAGAAAAACTTTGTCTGCAGTGTTAATATTTTGTTTGTGGTTTTTCTTGTGTTAAACAAGTAGTTTACAATGGAAATGTTTCGTATTACCCCTTCGTTTTGACTATCGTGGCATAAAGGAAACATCGTAATGGGGCAATAAGAAATATTATCTTTGTTGCACTTTGATTTGAGTAGTAATGTTACAGTCAAATTTGACAAAAATGTCTCATGTAAAGCTGTAGAATTGGCAAGTTGCAGAAATATTAAATGGCATCTAACGCATATAGTTCACAGTACACCGGTCTATTTTTTAATTGATGACTAACAGACTGAATTCTTGTACATAGCTTTGTTCAGCCGAAATCTCTAACTTTTTCCTCTGCAAAAATTTTTAAAAGTTATTCTAACAGATCGCGCGGGCGCAGAAATCTATTGAGCTTTGGAATAACTAAACCAAGCAGATGAGTTTGGGGACAATGTCGCCATTTACTTTGAAACACATTTTTTAGGCAAGAGAATAAAAAACAGGTATTAACTCTCAAATTATCTCAAAGTTATAAATTACTGAGGATATTGCTGCCCAGGCCAATCTTACTCGTCTCTTGATTTCAGCTGTTTGGTTTTCTTTTTAGTTTAATAACTTGTCCCAGGTGTATATTCCTCTACTTGTTATATTTTCTTTTGGTTTATTCTGATCGTGAAAGCTTCATCTGTGTTTCTTTTCTCAAGCCTATATTTTTAGCTGCTGTATCCAGTTCTTCCAGTATTTTTATCAGTTCTTCTTTCTGATCTGTTATTAAGGAGATATCATCAGTATATCTTAGATGGTTCAAGTATTGTCCGTTTACTTTAATGCCTATTTCTTCAGAGTCTAATTTTTTTATGCGGATTGTCTCGATTCCTTCGTGGATTTTGATTAAATCTGTGTATTCGACTATTAATTAAAGATGCTTCCCACTAAACACAAAACATTTGAATAATGCCAAAATAATGTTTAATGTTAATACATAACGTTAGGTTGTTTAATGTTAATACATAACGTTAGGTTGGATGTTAGTTCTAAAGTCATATTCATAGTGAAAAAGAAGCTTAATAACCCGTTTTCTGACGTTAGAAAAATAATCTTATGTTTTTATAACGCTTTTTTTAAGTGTTTTTCAAACGTTAAAAAATATTGATTTTTAACAGTGAAAAAGAAATGTTTTTTTAACAATGAAAAAATGTATTTTTTTCAAACATCTCTAAAGATAATAAAGAAGATAAAGAAGAAGAAACTTAAATAAGGTAAATAAAATTATTCTATTTTGGAAAAGCAGAGCAGCAAGAGTCCGTTGAGGTTTTCGTGAACTCGACACTCAGTAAAGGAAATTCAGATCCGTAGCTTCTGAAAATAAAATTTAAAATTATACGTAAACAATAATTTTGTAGTACGTGCCTCGCTTTCGTTCTCATTAATGCTCAAGTGAATACAAGGCAAACAATATTCAACTGAATGCTCGTTTAAAATTCGCCCTCTGATCGGATGGGGTTCATTCCCGCTGCGAGGCTTGCGAATTCTGCCTCAAATGAATACGCGGTTTAAGGTCCGGCGGCTAATCATTCACGGTGAATTGTGGCATTTCCTTTTCTGATTAACTGTAACGTAGGTATGGGATATTCCATACAAAACAATTTTTTTACTTTTGTTTACTTTTCTTACCTAATTTTGTGATGCTTCATTTAAATCATTGCATACATATTTGGTATTCTTTAACTATACCATCTTTTCCACACAACTGGTGTATATTGGTATCCAAATATGTATTCACTATCATTATTAATAATTGTGCTTTTAATTTGCCATTTGTTTCTACAAAAGGTAAATATTTTACCCAAGATTGCACAAAGCATATCTGTACCTGTATCTGCTACCGACTCGTATGAACTCGCAGCGAAAAGCAACTAAAAATGGCGATGGCCCGTTCTGGTAGTGGAACTATGCGGCAGCGCCCTCTATAGTATAATTTTTTTAATGTTTAAATAACAAAACATTTATTAGCTTCATATATCTTAAATTCAACGTTAGAAATGAGATCTAGGAAAACATTATAAAAATAACCATATATTGATGGTATTATTTTTAATGTTATTAAAATTATGGTTTTTTAAATATTGGTTTCTTAACGTTATTAAGAAATATATTTTTGGTAATGCTTTTACATGAAAATGTTAATTTTAATTTTAACACAAATTTGTGCTAGAGAAAAACATTTTTTTTACAACATTTATTTAACGTTTTTTACGATTTTGTGCTTAGTGGGTTTTACTGCCCATAGTGCTCAATGCTATCGAAAGTTTTTTTAAATTCTATAAACGCAATATATAGTGAAATGTTGGAATCGTGGGCTCGTTCTATTAAAGAATTAGTAACCGGCAATTTTTTTTTAATTATGTTTGAAAGTTAATGGCAATATTGTTCTACAAATCATATGCTTGGTTTAGTCAGTCCGATGCACGAAGCATGTCTACGCCTGCACACTCTGTTAGGAATCACCTCCAAGTATTTTTGCGGGGAAAAAGTTAGGCGTCTCGGCCAAATAAAGCTATGTACGAATTTTTAGCCTGTTAGAAATCACTTAAAAAATAGACCGATGTACTGTGGACTATTTGAGTTAGATGCCATTTATTATTTTTGCAACTTAGCATTTCTAAAGCTCTACATACGTTACTTTTATCAAATTTAAAGGCAACTTCACTAAGTACTTAAATTAATATGCAATAAAAAATAATATATTCCTTTTTGCCCCATTACGATGTTTTTTATTACCCCACGATAGTCACCAAACAACCAAATGGTGCGAAATTTAATAGAAGCTCGCTAAAACACAATCGCGCACGTTCTACGTACGTCAGAATTCCTCTCTTAACCGTCCTTGAGTTTGCGGCAATAATATTATATTAGATAGTTTAAGTTGTGCTACGTATTTTTACGTAAGCATGAGATTTGACTGTTACGCACGCGCACTTCGTCACACCGTCGTCAAGGTCACGTTAGGAGCTTACGTATTTACGTTAGCTTACGGCAGTCTGCGGGCACCTTAACGTTACCAAAGAATAGAATTGGTTGATTGACCGATCGAAAAATGAGGCCTAGACGATAATTTCCGCTTCCAGTACAAACAATCCTTTTCAAATATATTCCTACTGTAGTTGAAAAGACAAAAAACAAAATTGTAACATCAAAAAATCACAGTGATGAATTCCATATTCTCTGCTATTAGTAGACTTGTTATGGTAACGTAAAAACATTCAACTTAAACTCAGATTTGGAACAAAACGTAGAGCGCTTAACGTGCAGTTTTACGTAAAAATACGTAGCACAACTTAAACTATCTATTATATTCTATAATCTTTGTTTGCGGCGTTCCACAGAAGCCGCTTAAGACATGTGACGTTCAAATGTCAACAGTGTCAAGTTGCGTTAGTCGTCAGTCGTTTTTTGGTAGAAAATTACAAAAACTTCATCATCATCATCATCATCATCTAGATATTTCGACGCAACCGTCATGACGTTTACCCGCCCAAAAATTCGTCCAGCAGATTAAAAATAGGGTTGAGCTTGCCTCAAAGTTACCGTTTAGCAGCAACGTTGGCACGCGATTCAAAGCGTTGAACTACAACGGCGTAGCTAGAACTCATGGGGCACCGGGGCAAACAATTTTTTGGTGGCCCTTATAAGGCAATAAGAATATAAAACGATAAAACGCTTGTCAACAAAAACATGTCTTTTCCCATAATAACAAAATAAAATCTCTTTTTCTTGCTTTTAAATTTGCAAAATCATTATATTCATCATTGTTATACTGCTTATTTTAAAGCTAGCTTTTTTAAAGCTAGCTTTTTTAAAGCAAGCTATTTTATAAACGTGCTTATGAACCTTTACAGTGTAAGGTCACTATATCACGAAGTTCCTTCTAAGAAGGAACTTCGTGATATAATGACCTTAATGAACTTCGTGATATAGTGACCTTAAGGAACTTCGTGATATAGTGACCTTAATGAACTTCGTGATATAGTGACCTTAAGGAACTTTGTGATATAGTGACCTTAAGGAACTTTGTGACATAGTGACCTTATTACAGTGTACGGAGGAGAGACACCAAAAAAGCAGTAAAAAGAAAAAAAAATTGTGGTTTTTCATAAATCTAAACTCTAAACTTAACAACCAGAAGAAAATAAAATGCACCGCAGGGGAAAATTTTTAAAAAAATTAATAATTTTTGTTAAAAAAATCAAAAAATTTTGATTTTAGGGTAAAATCTCAGAGTAATAACATATAAAGAGAAGTAGTAGCCCCGGTTTCGGAGGTCATTCATTCATTTGTTGGTAAACAATGTAGCTTTTCCGCTGTTGCCGCCTCCTCTGCCTCTGTAAAATTTTATAAATAATAAGTAAGTTTCAACTTCTTACCTTACCAAAATATATACTGCTTTGGGTTGGTTAGGCTATTCAAACCGTGCGATAATTTGTCATGCGCTTATTAGCCCGCGTCGCGTCGTTTTATGCTGTGTATTTCTTATTACAATCTGTGATAAAAACTCATTTAGACAACATAATTTATGAACGGCCCCTTTTCCCACAATTTTTTCAGGACCTGGCAACAGGTGTATGACATCATATTACGGATTTCTTGTTAGCAGGGCCGGGTATCGTTTTGAGCTACTTGGACTATATCCCCAGGTAAAAAGGGAATCCTTTTTCCTATTGTCGAGGACGATTAACTACAGTCGAACCTCTATAACTCGAACCTGAAGGGACCACCAAAACAGTTCGAGTTATGGAGAGTTCGAGTTATAGAAACTCGAGTTACATAGGTTAAAATACATGTAAAAAGTGCAGGGACCGCTTAAAAGGTTCGAGTTATAGAGGGGTTCGAGTTATAGAGGTTCGAGTTAGAGAGGTTCGACTGTATTAGTCATTGTTCCAACAGTTTTAACCGGTATTAAGGATATTCTATTTTATTATTTTAAAATGCGGCTTTTCTTTTTGGAGAGTTGGAGCACTATTAACCATTCAAACGAAAATTTCATAGGATTGTTTTAATGTTCTCTAAGTATTTAGTAGTTTTGTAGTTTTTCTGTGTGAAACCACACCTTAAGGAAAACAAGCGTCTTGGAATTAAATAAATGGAACCATGACGGATCTGATACCTTCCTAGCCCATTAGCACACTCCACGTAATATCAACCTTGAAAAGAGTTTTTTGTAAATATCTCCGAAATAAAAGCTCCTACGAACTTTTCGGTTATAACATAATTTTTTTCAAAAAACGCGTGCTACTATATTCCGAAAAGCGCATATTGATGCGACGTTCCATTAAAAAGTTAGCATTTTTTAAACTTTTTAACTGTCAAAAAACAATCATTAGCATTTACCAATTTTTACTAAAATCTAATCAGTTCGTTCCAGTATCGAGTACTATTTTACCTGAAAATTTCATGTAAATAGGTTAAGCGGTTTAGGAGCTATCGCGTTACGGACATATATACATACATACACACACAACACAGACAGACATCACGACGATATTGCTAGGGTAGGTCAAAATACACCCAAATACCAGATTTTCGGTGTTATCTCAAAAAAATTTTTTTGTCGAAACCAATACGTTCTCTAGCCGTGGCTGTGCGGGCTAGGAAGGTAAAAAGGGGGCGGGCCGACTGCACACCAAGTAGTATAAGTAGTAGCCTTTAGACTGGATTGTTTAGTTTACACTTGAAAACGGTTAGATATACTTACTTACTGAAACGTCCTGTTTAAAATAAACCAACACAAAAACATTAGTAGTAGGCTTAAGCGGGTGCTGGACCACTTTTGAGGAGGGAATGACCGTGAATGACCTTGACGGTCGTTGCCTTGTTTTATGTAGAGACGAATAGTTTGAGTAGTATATTTGACCTTGAAAAGTTGTGAAGGTCATTATGTTGACCTTGAATGACCTTGACGATCGTTGCGTTTTTATATGTAGAGACGAATAGTCCAAGTAGTATTTTTGACCCTGAACGACCTTGACCTTGTCTGACCTTAAGCACAAAAAATTCCTCTATCTTTGACTCTGATTTGTTTTACACTTTTGAAAGATTTACATTATCCCCACCCTAATCACACTAATAATTGTATTTAAACATATAAAAAGGAAAAACAAACCCACTTGAAGTATTAGTAGATTTCTGTATCTCAACGTGTCAAATCACTCTCTAAAATAAAAATAAAGAAAAAATAGTTTAATTTGTGGAAAAACAATAATTTAAAGGTAATAATATGGATATTTCAAAAACCAAACTTGAACAAATAAATTTTGAAATAAACAATGAAGCAAAACTTCAATTAAAATCTTTAGATTCATTAAAAGTTAATACCACATATGTTATTAAAGAAATGTGCACCATTGATACCCGTTATGGAAAAATCTGTTTTAATAACATTGGCTGAAGATGCTGATGTATTTAAAACGTTTTTACCAAAACGTGTGCTTAAATCAATAGATGATGATTTTATCGATCTAGTTAATAAAAGTAATCAAAAATATACTCTAACCTATCTGAGGCAAAGTGAACCCACATACATCGGTGCAAAACGTAAATCCATATTTGAATTTGGAATATACTAAATTACCTTAAAATTATTGTGTGTTAAAATATTATTCTTAAAGTATTAAAAATATGAATCGTTTGGAAGAACAAATTCACGATTTAAGATTCTGGTTGTTTGAGAAGTCGGACGAACTGATGGAGGGTGACCCTTCACTAAAAGATGTAGCTAGAGCAAATAATTTTATGGATGGTGTCATTCAATGCCAAATGTTTTTTATGGGTAATCAAACACTTCAAGAGTTTTGTAAAAATATGAGATGGCTGAATTTATTGTATCTTCTGAGGCCCTTGGAAGACAGACACTGGAGTTACTCTTTCCACCGCTCGATGAAGATGAAGATGAAGATAGTGGATTCAGTGAGAACGATGATTAAATATAAGACATTTACCAAAAATGTGTATTTATAATTAGTTTATGGATTGTAGTATGGATGTAGTTTTAAATTGATAAAAGCTGTAATAAAATATATTATAATAAGAAATGAAAAACTATTTTTTAATTGGATTTGTTTTATTGCAATATTATTTTTATCTTATTTTTTTACAAAATTTTATAATAAAGTAACAATATTAGTATAAAACCCAAAATAAATATATTATAAAAATTAAAGAAGTGTAAAAAACCTATATTGATTTTCATTTGATGTGAATTTTAAAAAATATATTAAAATTCAAATATTTTTTAAACGATATCCGATTTATTTATCCATGAATTATGTCTATCTGTAAAACCTAACCACTTAACAAAGTATTGCTCTAGTTTATTACACTTCCTTTTCTTAATAATTTTCTCTACTAAATATATTGATGGCACGCTGGTTTTTTGTAGCTCCATTTCATAAAAAGCACCAAGTATAGGTTCTCCGTCAAAACTTTCTATTTCATAAGTGGGTGGATTCGTTATATTTACTTTTACAATTTTAAATTGTTCCGCTGACCACGATGGTGTGTACCCTTTTTTAAAAATTGACTTATATTTGCTTATACGAACTACGTCTCCAACTTTGAAATTAATTTTTTTAGGTACAATTTTTATATTTTCAAATGCGGTAATTCTAGTGGTGGGTTTCACATCAATTCGTCTCATTTTAATAGTTGTGTGAATTGTTTTATTATATTTATCAACAACATCCTGTAAAATATGAAACCACTTATAGCTTCCTAATGTAGAGAATTCTTTATAAAGATTTGTTTTTAAAGTTTTGATTACTCTTTCCACAATGGCTGCCTTCTTTACACTATATGTGTGGTACAGACTTCTTTTTCATAAGTGCTTGGAAGTGTTTATTAAAAAATTCCGTTCCTTGATCAGATTGTATGTTATGGGGGTAATAACCAGCTTGCTTAAAAACATCCCGCATTGCTGCACATATTTCAAGTCCTGTTTTATTTTTTATTGGTCTAGCCCAGACAAATTTAGAAAAGCAATTTATGCATACTAAAATGTATCTATACCCCAAATTATATTTTGATAATTGTTGTATTTCAGCTAAATCAATCTGCCATAGATCCTTAAAACCTTTTATTAAGGTTTTTCTTCGCAGGAAATTTTTCCTTGCAGGTTTATATAGCTCATTAACCACTTGAACTTTTTGCTCACTAGCCATCGTTAAAATAAATACTTTATTTTTTCAATTCAAATGGGTGTATGATATTCTATGCGTCCATCTGACCAAATTATTGGTTACAAAGCGGATTCAAGTGGCTGATGTTTCAAAACTTTTCTTTCTATGGCACTCAATCTCCCATGTAAATTTAACAATAATTTACCACTTGTCGATTGTTGCGTTTTTATTTTTTCTAAATTGGTTCTTACTTTTTACAATTGCTGCATTTTTAAAATTTTCTGAAATTTTTGATAATGGTTTTGAGATGGGTTCATAAAATTTCTCAAGATTTGTTTGATTTTGCGACTCTTCATTTTTTAAAAATTTAAATTTTGTTCTTACTGCATCAGTCATAGCAACAAGATCACGTTTTAAATCGATCGATCGATCGATCGAATTTGACATATTTACAAATAAGATGTTTGGAGTTGTTCGTTCTAAAAGCAACTAAAGTTGTTGCTACACATTTATTAAACATATATGTAACTATCAAATCCTTTTCTATATCTGCCATTGTTTAAATCTGCATATTTAACAATAACTAGAAAACCATATTTATCGTCCCAACATTTTCCACAGATTTCTTGAAACTTAGTAAAAGTAAAGTCTGGAGAAACGTGATCTGAAAAAATATGTCGCAGATTCATTTCATCTTGTTTAAATACTATTATGAAATTTGAATTATCTCGAACTAGCTGTTTTGGTACTCTAGAGTAAGTCTGTGCTAGGTAAAAATTTTCTATATTTTTATGCCTCCCCATACTGTAGTATGATTTTATTACACTCTGACCATCGCAAATTACATCATCGAAAATAAATATCGAATTTGGTTTTGCCTCAGATGGTGGTATAACGCAGGATGTATCATTAAATGTGTAGTATCCAAGCCCCTCAATTGGCGAAAAAATTTGCTTTAAAAATTCATATTTTGATTGAAACAATGATTTGGAATATATATATACATTTTCAAATTTTAATCCTAGTGGGTGTGTAATAAGAGTGATAAGCAAGCACATTGATTTTACCACAATTTGATGGCCCAATTATTAATCCACGTATGGAATTGGGTAGTAAAGATCCATGACGTTGATATGTAATACCACAACCCGTCTTTTCATCCCAATTTTCAAAAAACGCGCGCTACTATATTCCGAAAAGCGCATATTGATGCGACGTTCCATTAAAAAGTTAGCATTTTTTAAACTTTTTAACTGTCAAAAAACAATCATTAGCATTTACCAATTTTTACTAAAATCTAATCAGTTCGTTCCAGTATCGAGTACTATTTTACCTGAAAATTTCATGTAAATAGGTTAAGCGGTTTAGGAGCTATCGCGTTACGGACATATATACATACATACACACACAACACAGACAGACATCACGACGATATTGCTAGTGTAACGTGTCATTTTTACGTTTGGGACAACGTTACATATTTGTTTATTTGGGTAAATGGTCAAGGCTCTTTGATTCGTCTTTCTGTACACAAGTAAGGGTATTTTATAGAGCTAGGTTTGGAGGTTATATAGGGTCTAGGAAGTTACCTTAAAAGGAGGCATTCCATCGAATTACTGTGGACACTACGCACATCGCATTATCTGGACATCGTAATTGGAATTTAAGATCACAGGCTTCGGGAAAAATCACATAAAAATTTTGATTGTTTTGTTTTTATCTGTGGAATTTTGTGATTCACTTGACGTTCATAAAGTTAAACAGCTGTTATGCTGGGGAATGGCGGCGTTGCCGCATCACAAATGGTTTCAGTAACAGGAAGGAAACATTTAGATGAACATTTCATTCCCTTACGTTTATTCTCGAGGATATTGGGACAATCCGAACCCCATATTCTTCACGGATTAGCTAGTTCTGATAGCACGAAAACATATTTAGGTTCACGGTTTGACCAGTAACAACCGAGGCTCCGCCACTTTGATATCTTTATTAATTTGATAGGGAAAGGATAAAATAAATACGAGTTATGCACTGTTGTAAATGGGAGATAAACGAGGGATAAAAACCAAGACTGAAAGAATGAACGAAATCGTGTGAGTTAACATCTGAACACTCTTGTGCCTTTAAGCAATGGTTCAGTGTGTATTTTTGGGTTCAGGTTCAGAAACAGCTTTATTACTGTAGAAATGTTTTACAAAAATGGCGTTAAACCATATGAATATTAGAGAAAACATTTATAAAGAGCGACGGAAACTTTTGACGAAGACTGTAACTGGAGTGCAACTAAATTCTGCGCTCAGTATAGCTTTACTCATATGGGAATTGGTTGAGTGTTCGAATATTAATAATGTGTATGGAGGGTGTCTCGACGTCCTTGTTATAAAAATTCCAACCGTGGAAATAGATCCGACAACACCTCAATGTACGTTTTACCGGATTGCAATGTCCACTTGGTCGGTGCTGCCCCTATAGACCTGTATAGAACTATTGCTGTACCTCATTGGTTACTTTGAAAACCCCGGGTTTTTTCCTTCCAGTCTGGCCACTGAATGTAGAGATTTATTTTTGGCGGAAAAGTTTTTTTAATAGGTTTGCCTCCTTTATTTGAATTTCACCGGGAAGATTAGGTTGGTACTATTGCGTTTTACCGTCCCCACTCCCCACCAAATTTACAAAACGGTTTCCGGCCACTTCGTTTTTTGTGTTCTGCCTGGTCTCTCTTTGCGAACGAATTTTGGCTGGGTCGACAACAGTTTCTGGGATCGCCTTTGTTTTTGGTGATTGGCACTACAGCGATTGTAGGAGATATCCCAGAAACTGTGGAAGTGAGTCCGTCGTGTCTAGGCAATCTGGAGTGACGCTCGCACCCTTTTGAGGGGAATTTTAAGTCGGCCTACGCCATTTGCACGGAAAGAGCATCGGTAAGTTCGATTTTATTTTTTTTTTCATTTTTTTTTATTATTTGAGTACTCTTCAAGATAATAATTGCCTCCCAAATTGTAATTATTTTTCGTGGGAAATGTACTTTTTTTGACAAAGGACGTGGGGATTTGTTGGCGTTTTTATATTTTTCTTTTAACCACGTGTTGGATAAAAACTATATATTGTTTTTCTCCTTTGTCTACAGCCCTGTCAATTCCAGCGACGGGACAGTTGGGCTGGACGCTGGTGGGAAGCCGGACGGGCCAGTTATAACCCTGAGAAAGGTACGTTAGGATTATTTTAGTTCATCTGTTTAAATCTACTTTGTTTTATTGAGTCGACATGGGATTATCGATTTAAGTTACTGTGTAGGGGAACTTCGTGCAAAATTGACGAATTCCAGGAAACTGAAACATTTCATTTTCCACAGGGTTTCTACGCTCGGGCAAGAACCAACATTTTGACCACCATGTGCTGCCCTAGCGTGATGTGCTAAGCGGGCATTAGGGGAGGCGCGGGCAAGCCAGGAGCAGCGAGAGCAGTGAGAGGATGTCTGGACAACTCCAGGTTTACTAAACAAAACACCAACAATTAAATAATTGCAGGACCAAGGTAGGAGCAAGCCATAACTATAATTTTTTTCCATATATAATCTTTTTATATAATTTTTTTTTGCTATAATTTCCATATAATTTTTTTTTTAAAGTATAACTTTTGAAATTCTTGTAAACGCAAGGTAAAGGTATGACGTCATAACCCCAATTTTGCGGTACTATTAAGCTAAATTTTATTGTGAAATTACTATTGCGGTTATTTTGGCGCTGACTCGTTCCCACCAATTTCATTGGTTTATATTTCATGTTTCAAGTATTTTCCTCAGATTTCAATACTTTTTTTTGTACTTTAATCAATTTCATTTTCATCCTCCTGTGAAAATAAACAAGATGAACTAAATTTTTGTGTTATTTGTGCAACCCAATGACCAACTTTGCGGAGACAAAAGAGAGATGAGATTATATGTTTTAGCGGTTTCTTCACACTGTTTTACCTCATGGGGTAGATCTCGGACTGGGTTGCTGTCTGTCTCATTCGACCTAGCGTAGAATGATGACAGCGGATATTTGGTCCAGATCTCCCCTATGACAGAATAACTTTGGAAGTATATTTATTTTTTTTTTTTCAATCATTTATGTAACCGAGTCTCACACTACTGACTCAGGTGTAGGTACACTATGACCTGTTAAAGGAGTCCATCTACCTGTAAAGTATTTCTGTTTTGTCATCTGAATTCGATCTAATAGAATTTTATTCTGTTTATTTTTTTTTTTGGCTTTTTAATTACACAAATATTCTGGAAGCCTCGGAAGTATAGAATTTCATTGTTTGGCTACCACGTTTGGGTTGAACTGTATTTTATTTAAGATCTTCTTTGTAAAACATTGGTATTAAATAATGTGGCGCACTTAAAATTTTCTTATTTCTGAACCCCCCCTTCTCCACTGTATAAAAGTTACCGGGCATATCAATGTTTTACCTAGCTGGAAAATACAGTTCTGCTTCCAGATATTTGTTTAATTATTCAATGGGTTTGTTGTGTCACAAAATGGCGGCAACGTCTTCAAGCTGCCACAAATGTCACACAACGCATTTTAATAGGCCACAAATTGGCGCCCAAATTTTTTTTTAACTTTTTTTAAGGCCACACTAGGGTAGGTCAAAATACACCCAAATACCAGATTTTCGGTGTTATCTCAAAAAATTTTTTTTGTCGAAACCAATACGTTCTCTAGCCGTGGCTGTGCGGGCTAGGAAGGTAAAAAGGGGGCGGGCCGACTGCACACCAAGTAGTATAAGTAGTAGCCTTTAGACTGGATTGTTTAGTTTACACTTGAAAACGGTTAGATATACTTACTTACTGAAACGTCCTGTTTAAAATAAACCAACACAAAAACATTAGTAGTAGGCTTAAGCGGGTGCTGGACCACTTTTGAGGAGGGAATGACCGTGAATGACCTTGACGGTCGTTGCCTTGTTTTATGTAGAGACGAATAGTTTGAATAGTATATTTGACCTTGAAAAGTTGTGAAGGTCATTATGTTGACCTTGAATGACCTTGACGATCGTTGCGTTTTTATATGTAGAGACGAATAGTCCAAGTAGTATTTTTGACCCTGAACGACCTTGACCTTGTCTGACCTTAAGCACAAAAAATTCCTCTATCTTTGACTCTGATTTGTTTTACACTTTTGAAAGATTTACATTATCCCCACCCTAATCACACTAATAATTGTATTTAAACATATAAAAAGGAAAAACAAACCCACTTGAAGTATTAGTAGATTTCTGTATCTCAACGTGTCAAATCACTCTCTAAAATAAAAATAAAGAAAAAATAGTTTAATTTGTGGAAAAACAATAATTTAAAGGTAATAATATGGATATTTCAAAAACCAAACTTGAACAAATAAATTTTGAAATAAACAATGAAGCAAAACTTCAATTAAAATCTTTAGATTCATTAAAAGTTAATACCACATATGTTATTAAAGAAATGTGCACCATTGATACCCGTTATGGAAAAATCTGTTTTAATAACATTGGCTGAAGATGCTGATGTATTTAAAACGTTTTTACCAAAACGTGTGCTTAAATCAATAGATGATGATTTTATCGATCTAGTTAATAAAAGTAATCAAAAATATACTCTAACCTATCTGAGGCAAAGTGAACCCACATACATCGGTGCAAAACGTAAATCCATATTTGAATTTGGAATATACTAAATTACCTTAAAATTATTGTGTGTTAAAATATTATTCTTAAAGTATTAAAAATATGAATCGTTTGGAAGAACAAATTCACGATTTAAGATTCTGGTTGTTTGAGAAGTCGGACGAACTGATGGAGGGTGACCCTTCACTAAAAGATGTAGCTAGAGCAAATAATTTTATGGATGGTGTCATTCAATGCCAAATGTTTTTTATGGGTAATCAAACACTTCAAGAGTTTTGTAAAAATATGAGATGGCTGAATTTATTGTATCTTCTGAGGCCCTTGGAAGACAGACACTGGAGTTACTCTTTCCACCGCTCGATGAAGATGAAGATGAAGATAGTGGATTCAGTGAGAACGATGATTAAATATAAGACATTTACCAAAAATGTGTATTTATAATTAGTTTATGGATTGTAGTATGGATGTAGTTTTAAATTGATAAAAGCTGTAATAAAATATATTATAATAAGAAATGAAAAACTATTTTTTAATTGGATTTGTTTTATTGCAATATTATTTTTATCTTATTTTTTTACAAAATTTTATAATAAAGTAACAATATTAGTATAAAACCCAAAATAAATATATTATAAAAATTAAAGAAGTGTAAAAAACCTATATTGATTTTCATTTGATGTGAATTTTAAAAAATATATTAAAATTCAAATATTTTTTAAACGATATCCGATTTATTTATCCATGAATTATGTCTATCTGTAAAACCTAACCACTTAACAAAGTATTGCTCTAGTTTATTACACTTCCTTTTCTTAATAATTTTCTCTACTAAATATATTGATGGCACGCTGGTTTTTTGTAGCTCCATTTCATAAAAAGCACCAAGTATAGGTTCTCCGTCAAAACTTTCTATTTCATAAGTGGGTGGATTCGTTATATTTACTTTTACAATTTTAAATTGTTCCGCTGACCACGATGGTGTGTACCCTTTTTTAAAAATTGACTTATATTTGCTTATACGAACTACGTCTCCAACTTTGAAATTAATTTTTTTAGGTACAATTTTTATATTTTCAAATGCGGTAATTCTAGTGGTGGGTTTCACATCAATTCGTCTCATTTTAATAGTTGTGTGAATTGTTTTATTATATTTATCAACAACATCCTGTAAAATATGAAACCACTTATAGCTTCCTAATGTAGAGAATTCTTTATAAAGATTTGTTTTTAAAGTTTTGATTACTCTTTCCACAATGGCTGCCTTCTTTACACTATATGTGTGGTACAGACTTCTTTTTCATAAGTGCTTGGAAGTGTTTATTAAAAAATTCCGTTCCTTGATCAGATTGTATGTTATGGGGGTAATAACCAGCTTGCTTAAAAACATCCCGCATTGCTGCACATATTTCAAGTCGTGTTTTATTTTTTATTGGTCTAGCCCAGACAAATTTAGAAAAGCAATTTATGCATACTAAAATGTATCTATACCCCAAATTATATTTTGATAATTGTTGTATTTCAGCTAAATCAATCTGCCATAGATCCTTAAAACCTTTTATTAAGGTTTTTCTTCGCAGGAAATTTTTCCTTGCAGGTTTATATAGCTCATTAACCACTTGAACTTTTTGCTCACTAGCCATCGTTAAAATAAATACTTTATTTTTTCAATTCAAATGGGTGTATGATATTCTATGCGTCCATCTGACCAAATTATTGGTTACAAAGCGGATTCAAGTGGCTGATGTTTCAAAACTTTTCTTTCTATGGCACTCAATCTCCCATGTAAATTTAACAATAATTTACCACTTGTCGATTGTTGCGTTTTTATTTTTTCTAAATTGGTTCTTACTGCATCAACAGATTCTGCTATAGCTAGCTTTAGTTCTTCAACTAGTTTGTTTATACGATTTTCCAGAAATTCTAGATTGATAGCGTCTTTATGATCTACAGCATCTGCTATATTACATAAACGTTTGTTCTCAATGTCGAAATCATTTTTAGCGGTCAACTTAAAACCATTACCCTTCAATCCTTTTATATATGTAATTTTGGAAGTTTTTTTATACGACCAAACTTGTCAATCGTGTTCTTTACACCTCCCATGTTAGATAGTAACTGAACAATATATGCTACAATCAAAAAGTGAGTCCTAATATATAACCCCTTCTTCTCTTAATTCTTCAATTATAGACAAAATTTCACCATCATGACCAGTACGCCCAGCCATTTTTGAGCTCCATAATAATCGCAAGCGACTAACTAATTCTTTAGCAGTATTCCAATATACATAGTTTACTTTATTATTATTGAATTTTTTGAGATTTGAAATTTTATTTCTGGTAATACCAGAACCTTCTTTACTTCTACCATGTTTCGGTGTTAGAAGTGGTTTTATAAAATTTGTAAATTTTACAGATCGGCTGGTATTTACCCCATATATTTTATTATATTCATTGTAATAGGCATTTGACAAATTAAGTATTTGCTTATAATCGCTGAGTGCTTTTGGGCTAATGTCACCAATGTTTGACACACTTGGTTTTTTAAAAATAACAAATCGTATAAATCACGATGAGCAGAAAATGCCCCAATCATATTTTTTTTACGCCAAAGAGATATTAGTTTATCTGGAAATTTTATTGTAGCATTACCTATCTGAAAATTATCATTGTTGGAATTGTACCTAACACCATATATGGTGTCATAGATAGATGCGTTTGATTTAAGCCCCTCCATATAGATTGTAGATATAGAATTTAAATCTTCCCCTATATCTTGTCTCAGTGATTCATCCATAGCTTCATTGTTGACACTCTTTTTAGGTGATAAATGAGAACTTGCATCTGCATTAAATGATTTTTGACTTTGATTAGAGTATGAAGATATTGGTGTATCCGGAAAGGGTGGTGAAGCTGAGAGGTAATCCATGATGAGATTTATTTCCACCATCACCATCTTCCGAATCATCAACCAAAACATTGGATGCAAATCTCTTTGCTTTTTTTGCTTCCACAGCTATCAAAGGTGTTGCTATATTACTTCTTGTCCTTTTTACAATTGCTGCATTTTTAAAATTTTCTGAAATTTTTGATGATGGTTTTGAGATGGGTTCATAAAATTTCTCAAGATTTGTTTGATTTTGCGACTCTTCATTTTTTAAAAATTTAAATTTTGTTCTTACTGCATCAGTCATAGCAACAAGATCACGTTTTAAATCGATCGATCGATCGATCGAATTTGACATATTTACAAATAAGATGTTTGGAGTTGTTCGTTCTAAAAGCAACTAAAGTTGTTGCTACACATTTATTAAACATATATGTAACTATCAAATCCTTTTCTATATCTGCCATTGTTTAAATCTGCATCTTTAACAATAACTAGAAAACCATATTTATCGTCCCAACATTTTCCACAGATTTCTTGAAGCTTAGTAAAAGTAAAGTCTGGAGAAACGTGATCTGAAAAAATATGTCGCAGATTCATTTCATCTTGTTTAAATACTATTATGAAATTTGAATTATCTCGAACTAGCTGTTTTGGTATTCTAGAGTAAGTCTGTGCTAGGTAAAAATAATCTATATTTTTATGCCTCCCCATACTGTAGTATGATTTTATTACACTCTGACCATCGCAAATTACATCATCGAAAATAAATATCGAATTTGGTTTTGCCTCAGATGGTGGTATAACGCAGGATGTATCATTAAATGTGTAGTATCCAAGCCCCTCAATTGGCGATAAAATTTGCTTTAAAAATTCATATTTTGATTGAAACAATGATTTGGAATATATATATACATTTTCAAATTTTAATCCTAGTGGGTGTGTAATAAGAGTGATAAGCAAGCACATTGATTTTACCACAATTTGATGGCCCAATTATTAATCCACGTATGGAATTGGGTAGTAAAGATCCATGACGCTGATATGTAATACCACAACCCGTCTTTTCATCCCAATTTATAATTGAGATTCTGTCTTGTTGCTGCACTATGCCCATTTTTATATGAACTATCTTTTAGTATTTAAGCTGACTTGTATTTATGTCAAAATCAGTTCGATGTCATCTATCAACAGAAAAAGTTTAGTAAAAAAGGGACGACGCGTATTTAATTCACTTTTCAATAATCTTATTGTAGAATTACACATCCCGGGTTATCAATATTGTGCTCCTGGAACTAAACTAAAGACAAGATTAGCGCGAGGTGATCCTGGAATAAATGCACTAGATAGAGCCTGCAAAAAACACGATATTAGTTACTCTATTAATTTGGATAATTTAGAAAAAAGACACAAATCTGATCGCGAACTAGAAGAAAGTGCGTGGCAAGTTGTTAAATCAAAAGACGCTGGAATAAAAGAGAAGGCTGCTGCTTACTTTGTTACAAATTCAATGAAAGTTAAGCGCAGATTTGGAATGGGGTTAAAAAAGATAAAATCGAAAACTCGAAAGGTGGCTTTTGGGTCTGCGATATGTCGAAACGTTCAAACAAAAATTAAATCGATCTTGAATCAAAATAAGGGGAAATTTCAAGATATTTCAAAAATTGCTTTGATCGCAGCGCGTAAGCATTTAAAAGCTTCTGGTGGAAAAAAGAAGATTAAAACCCCATTGAGTAATTCCCATTCCTAAAATGGGGGGTATTTTACCTCTTATACCAACTTTTGCGGGGTTATCCGCCCTAGGATCTTTAGCGGGTGGCGCTGCTGGTATAGTTCAAGCAATAAAAACCGTTAATCATCTTAAAAATAGTGTTGCTGGTGTTAAAAACTCTCAAATGCTTGTAGAAAGTATAAAAGGGGGAGGTTTATACTTAAAACCGTATCGAACTGGGTTAGGACTTTATTTAACAAATCCAAAAAACTAGTAAAGCCCTTACCAGCAAGGGCATTATCAAATATTGATTTGGAAAGATATGCAAAACAATATCAAATTGCAAATTTCGTTGGTGTATTTATGAGAGATAGTCTTCCTAAAAGTGGACCTCGCAAAACTGAATCGGCCATCATAAACTTAGACAGTGTAAATGGACCAGGAACACATTGGGTTGCCTATAGAAAGAAAGCTAGAAAAGTAATTTATTATGATAGTTTTGGAAACTTACCCCCACCTTTGGAATTCATAGAATACATGTATAAAGGATGTAATTATGCCACAGAAATTTGGTATACATATAAAAACCAACAAAAATTTAATACAGTATATTGTGGTCAGCTGTGTCTACAGTTTCTCTTAAAAAATAACTTATTTTTGTAGTAATTTTAAAAAATGAATCGAAATAATTCCGAAAGTGAGTATGCAAAACTAAAAAAAATGTATAAATCACTAAAAGCATTTAGCAATGCAAAAAGTTTGCTACCGATGACGAGTGACGAACTATGTGGTTTACCTAAAGAAGTAATGCACCAAACGAAATAGCTTTGGTGTGGGAGAAGTTGCCAGAAGAAGTTAAAGAAGACATTGATATTTTAAAATATCAGTATTGCTACGACCATTACTCTACAAACAACTCTAACGATCAAATTGATGGTCCACCACCAGAAAAAGTATTTTGTTGTATATGTAATGCAAACGGCTCAAAAGTGTCTAAATCTGAGGAAATTGTAGATTGTGACATTATATCCAGTTGTTGTAAGACACAGTAAAAAAAATGTCTTATACTTTTACATTAAGTGGTTATTCAAGTATTTTAGGTGCCAACTTCTATCCTCCTGTAGAGACAAACAACAGAGAAAAATATGGACTGGGTCTTATAGGATTTTATTCATATAATTCAATTTTTAACATAGATGAAACTAACAATTGGTTTGGATTTAGTAAGCCAAACTGGGGAGGGCCAGTAATGTTAAAAATACCTCCTGGTGCATACGAAATAACCCAAATACATGATGCAATGCTTAAAGCTCTTCAAAAAGGTGCAAAAGATCTAGATAAAAATATTTTTAGCTTACGTGCAAACAATAGCACTTTGAAATGCGAAATTAAGTCAAAGTGTGTACTTCACTTTAAGCACTACAACTCAGTTGGACAGTTGTTGGGATTTGCAAATGAAGAGCGACTAAAGCCCAATGAGATTCATGAATATTCAACAATAGTTGATATTACAAAAGTTCGCATTATAAGAGTAGATTGCGATATAACAACCGGTGCATATTTAAATTCAGAACAGGCGCACTCTATTTATGAATTTGACATTGATGTGGAACCTGGGTATAAGCACTAAAGAACCAACAAATATAATTTATATGCCAATTCAACCAGAGGGTCGTCAGTTTATCGACAACATTACACTAAGGATCGTGGATGATAGAGGAAAGCTCATTAATTTTCAAGAAGAAAAAATAATTGTTAAATTAGAGCTTAAAAGGTTATAACGAAAATGGATTATTGTTATCATCATCACAGCTATCCGGTGTCGCAAAAAAAAAGATGTTAAGACTTATATTCCAAATAAAAACCGATGCAGAAGCAGTAGAAAAACCATTCATGTTAAAGACTTGTCAAGAGAAAGATCTAAATTGTCCACAAAAAAAAAAGTGTTTTTGAAATCACTTGGTTTACATTTAAAAAAAAACTGTTTAAAATGATTTCAACTAGTGAAAAGTTAGAAGCATTTAATGAACCAATTTTTGAGAATTCAATTATATGTCTGGAAGAGCATAGTTATAAACCCTATGGAACACCATCTTTTAAGAACGCAGATGAAATTCGTATCCCAATTTAATTTCAAGATCTAATTTTGGATGTTTCCGAAAGTTATATTTATATAGAAGGAAAGTTTACACCAAGTGATGCATCTAAAAGATGCTACTTATCAAATAATGCTCTTGCTTTTTTATTCGAAGAAATTCGGTATGAAATGGGTGGTGAACAAATTTGCGTTGTTCGAAAACCAGGAATTACTTCAGCACTAAAAACCATTGTTTCATTTGGAAGTAGTCAAGAAAAGCTTCTTTCAACATACGGTTGGGGTTTAACAGAAGCCAATCAATGCATATTGTAACGAAGTTACTAATTTCTATCTTTGTTAGGTTAGGTTAGGGGAATTTAGGTTAAGTTGTTTTACAAGTCTCCTAAAGCATGGGCAGGTCTAATTTGTCGGGTAAAACTCTCGTAGTCCATCGGCCGTGAGTAGAAATTATAAGTTATTGACTCCAGATGCCGTAGGGGATATTCGTAGTTTGTCGGGATCATTCGGAAATGATCGGTTTTCTTTGATCCCCACCTCTGACTTCGTGGGGGTTAGTCGAAATCATTCGGAAATGATCGGCTTTCTTTGGTTCCCACCTCTAATGTCGTGGAAATTAGTCGGAACCATTCGGAAATAATCGGCTTCCTTCGGTTCCCCACCTCTAATGTCGTGGGGTTAGTCGGAGCCATTCGGAAATCATCGGCTTTCTTCGGTTCCCCACCTCTAATATCGTGGGGTTAGTCGGAGCCATTCGGAAAGGATCGGTTTACTTCGGCCTCCCACCTCTGATTTCGTGGGGGTTAGTCGGAGCCTTTCGGAAGTGATCGGCTTTCTTTGGCCTCCCACCTCTGAAAAACGAGCACTTCCGAACAGAGGCTATTTAAGCAATCGACACATCGTGTTCGACCCTTTTTATCCGTCATCGCCCGCCGTAGCAAGAAGTGCTAAAACTAAACTCGCGATATTTCTAGTGCACCGGTACCGAGACTGTAAAAAGGTAAGGGCGTAGGCTATTTTTAAGTATTTATTTTACGCTGTTCTTTATATTTAATGCAAAAATGTTTTTCTATTGCTGGGTAAATTGCAGACGGTTTTTCTAACCCATTTTATTGCATTCGAATCTCTCTAATCCCGGACCCCTACCTTGGAGGCCATACAGGTAGGCACGCGTTCTTTAGAGCTGATTCCAAAGTTGGTAGATTTCCCCAAATCACCCTGATTTCCCGGACCCCTACCTTGGATGCCATACAGGTAGGCACGCGTCTTCCAGGGTTGATTTCAAATTGGTATATTTCCCGGACCCCTACCTTGGATGCCATACAGGTAGGCACGCGTATTGTTGATTTTTAGTTATTTTCCGGTCCAGAGAAAATGCAATTTCCTAGCTGGTGTAAATAGGCTGGAGCAAAAGGAAAATTGTATTTTCCAGTTTGACCCGTTTTGCTAATCCCGAACCACCCTAACTCCCGGACCCCTACCTTGGATGCCATACAGGTAGGCACGCGTTCTTTAGGGTTGGTCCCAAAGTTGGTAAAATCCCCAAATCACCCTACTCCCGGACCCCTACCTTGTATGCCATACAGGTAGGCACGCGTCTTGTAGGGTTGATTTAAAGTTAAAGTCCCGGTTAGAAAACGATGCAATTTACCACCGCTTCGTACAATGAAACGGAGAAGTAATCTGTAGATTCTTGAGACCCGTTTTCTTGACCTAAAACCACTCTAATCCCGGACCCCTATCTTGGATGCCATACAGGTAGGCACGCGTTCTTTAGAGTTGGTTTCAAAATTGATAATTTCCCAAATCACCCTGATTTCCCGGACTCCTACCTTGGATGCCATACAGGTAGGCACGCGTCTTCCAGGGTTGATTTCAAATTGGTATATTTCCCGGACCCCTACCTTGGATGCCATACAGGTAGGCACGCGCCTTATACAGGGTTGATTTTAAACATTTTCCCGGACTAAAGAATCTACATTTTAACTAGGACCAAACCGAGTAATAAAAGTGTTATTTGAGTTATAGAATAGCCAACGGACATGTAAATCCGTTATATACTGTTTCGTAAAAGAATTATCGATATGTTCTTTGCTGGAACTTTGAAAGGTATTCAATTGTGTCAAATTAAGAAAAAGAAACCGCCTGTGCTTTGGGAATCCTGTTTAATTTGTTTAGAGTAAGAAAGTTATTAAAATTTGATTCTTGTAGCAAGGTTAGACAAATAAAAGTGGTACATTTTAGTTAAATTGCCTAAACATTAATTTTCCAACCATTCCATGAACCCGTTTTCTCGACTATCTAAAAGCTAGTCGTACTGGCCGGTGGAGGCTCTAAGCTCCCTTATTTCTTAGAGTGGCGCCCAAGATTCCGTCCGAAAGGGTGAAATATTGAGTCTCAAACGTAAAAGACCGAAGTTTGGCAACCCCGAACTAGGTCCCTTTACAATATTGGACAAAACAAGTCATGTATTTAGTGGAAGACTCCCATTAAAATACTTGATGGGATTTGCAGAGGACTATAGAAGGGGCATTTTTAATCAAAAACAAGAACTGATTCTCGTAATAGCTCACACCTTCAATAATTGTTATATTGGTGAAGTTGATGCGGAACTCTCCATAGATAAAATCGAATGGAAAATCCGGCACATAATTCCAGAGGATCGTCAAAGGATTCAAATTCTATCTAAAATTAATAAGGGTGGTAATAATGTTAATATCAAAGCTGCCTATCGCATGTGGGACCTATATGAACTGCCTCTTCTTCGGAGCACAGCTTCTGATACGTGGGCAGTAAGAAGTAGTACGAATTTGGAGAAACCACGATACATTATTATTGGATTTCAAAAGACTGAAAATTGCAATGCCAGAGACAAAGATGCCACAGAATTTATCTCTGCTGATTTGGCTGATATTAGATTATATATTAATTCGATAGTTTTCCCCTATGAGAGGTGGAGTCTCGATTTTTCAAAAAGATTATGCGGTCCTGCCTACTATGCATATCAAAATTTTCAAAGCAGTTACTATGGAAAAACATGTAATGAACCAATGCTTGATTTAAATAGTTTTATTCAAAACCCATTAATTGTTATTGATGCTTCGCATCAACAAGATTCAATAACCTCATCAGCAGTGGATATTAAATTGGAATTTAACACCAGAAAATCTAAATTTCCAAATGATGTAAAAGTGTATGCTTTGCTTATTCATGATTCCCTAATTTCCTATAATATTCTAAATGGTACTGTAACAAGGGGTTAATTTCCATATAATTTTATTTATAATATTTTTGAATGTATTTTAATGATTTAAATGAAAATAAATGTTTTGAATTTTGTATTTTAAAATGATTTAGATATAAATATATTTTTCTTAAATAAAGTTTAAATAAAACACATTTTATAGAATACTATTTGTTTTTATATTTTTATACTTATGATTAAGCTATAACAAATTTGAATACTCAATTGGACACCTATTTACATAATAAAACTGATAAAACACATATTTACTTGGAGAATAGATGGTAAATTATTCAATTAAAATAAGTGTAGTCTCCAAACTAATAAAGCTATTACAAAAATAATTCATTCCATCGATTCAACAAACATATCCAAACAAATTTTATCATATAAAATTTTTTGGAAAAGTTTAATTTTTGGAGATATTTACATAATAAAACAAATAAAAACACATTTTGTCAAGTGGGGTAGATGTCTAATCAGTTACAAATGGGTGTAGCTTCTAAACTAATAAGGCTATTACAAAAATAATTCGTTGACAATTCTTATCATATAAAAATTTTTGCTGGACTTTAATTTTAGGAGATAATGACATAATAGCCCAATTAAAATTGTTATTATTTTAATTAAATTGATCATAACGGTTAAAATAATATTAATATCACAATAAAATTTTAACAGATCGAAAGCTAACCTATTTTTTCACAATTTTTATCTCTTAAAAATTTTCAATTAAGACGCTACTTTACAAGATATTAAGAAAAAACGTCTATTTTAAGACATGAAAAAAAGTCTCAATTTTAATTGATACTTAAAAAAAAACCTATTGGACCCCCCCTGGGGCCTTGGTTCATGCTTAAAAAATCACTTTTTTTTGCGCACTTCTAACCGGTGGAAGTTAATTATGCGCAGTTTGGTCAAAATCGTAGGGAGGTTCATTTAGGTGTTTTTTTGTTTGAAACTTTTTTTCTGTCTGTCTGTCTGTCTGTCTGTCTGTCTGTCTGTCTGTCTGTCTGTCTGTCTGTCTGTCTGTCTGTCTGTCTGTCTGTCTGTCTGTCTGTCTGTCTGTCTGTCTGTCTGTCTGTCTGTCTGTCTGTCTGTCTGTCTGTCTGTCTGTCTGTCTGTCTGTCTGTCTGTCTGTCTGTCTGTCTGTCTGTCTGTCTGTCTGTCTGTCTGTCTGTCTGTCTGTCTGTCTGTCTGTCTGTCTGTCTGTCTGTCTGTCTGTCTGTCTGTCTGTCTGTCTGTCTGTCTGTCTGTCTGTCTGTCTGTCTGTCTGTCTGTCTGTCTGTCTGTCTGTCTGTCTGTCTGTCTGTCTGTCTGTCTGTCTGTCTGTCTGTCTGTCTGTCTGTCTGTCTGTCTGTCTGTCTGTCTGTCTGTCTGTCTGTCTGTCTGTCTGTCTGTCTGTCTGTCTGTCTGTCTGTCTGTCTGTCTGTCTGTCTGTCTGTCTGTCTGTCTGTCTGTCTGTCTGTCTGTCTGTCTGTCTGTCTGTCTGTCTGTCTGTCTGTCTGTCTGTCTGTCTGTCTGTCTGTCTGTCTGTCTGTCTGTCTGTCTGTCTGTCTGTCTGTCTGTCTGTCTGTCTGTCTGTCTGTCTGTCTGTCTGTCTGTCTGTCTGTCTGTCTGTCTGTCTGTCTGTCTGTCTGTCTGTCTGTCTGTCTGTCTGTCTGTCTGTCTGTCTGTCTGTCTGTCTGTCTGTCTGTCTGTCTGTCTGTCTGTCTGTCTGTCTGTCTGTCTGTCTGTCTGTCTGTCTGTCTGTCTGTCTGTCTGTCTGTCTGTCTGTCTGTCTGTCTGTCTGTCTGTCTGTCTGTCTGTCTGTCTGTCTGTCTGTCTGTCTGTCTGTCTGTCTGTCTGTCTGTCTGTCTGTCTGTCTGTCTGTCTGTCTGTCTGTCTGTCTGTCTGTCTGTCTGTCTGTCTGTCTGTCTGTCTGTCTGTCTGTCTGTCTGTCTGTCTGTCTGTCTGTCTGTCTGTCTGTCTGTCTGTCTGTCTGTCTGTCTGTCTGTCTGTCTGTCTGTCTGTCTGTCTGTCTGTCTGTCTGTCTGTCTGTCTGTCTGTCTGTCTGTCTGTCTGTCTGTCTGTCTGTCTGTCTGTCTGTCTGTCTGTCTGTCTGTCTGTCTGTCTGTCTGTCTGTCTGTCTGTCTGTCTGTCTGTCTGTCTGTCTGTCTGTCTGTCTGTCTGTCTGTCTGTCTGTCTGTCTGTCTGTCTGTCTGTCTGTCTGTCTGTCTGTCTGTCTGTCTGTCTGTCTGTCTGTCTGTCTGTCTGTCTGTCTGTCTGTCTGTCTGTCTGTCTGTCTGTCTGTCTGTCTGTCTGTCTGTCTGTCTGTCTGTCTGTCTGTCTGTCTGTCTGTCTGTCTGTCTGTCTGTCTGTCTGTCTGTCTGTCTGTCTGTCTGTCTGTCTGTCTGTCTGTCTGTCTGTCTGTCTGTCTGTCTGTCTGTCTGTCTGTCTGTCTGTCTGTCTGTCTGTCTGTCTGTCTGTCTGTCTGTCTGTCTGTCTGTCTGTCTGTCTGTCTGTCTGTCTGTCTGTCTGTCTGTCTGTCTGTCTGTCTGTCTGTCTGTCTGTCTGTCTGTCTGTCTGTCTGTCTGTCTGTCTGTCTGTCTGTCTGTCTGTCTGTCTGTCTGTCTGTCTGTCTGTCTGTCTGTCTGTCTGTCTGTCTGTCTGTCTGTCTGTCTGTCTGTCTGTCTGTCTGTCTGTCTGTCTGTCTGTCTGTCTGTCTGTCTGTCTGTCTGTCTGTCTGTCTGTCTGTCTGTCTGTCTGTCTGTCTGTCTGTCTGTCTGTCTGTCTGTCTGTCTGTCTGTCTGTCTGTCTGTCTGTCTGTCTGTCTGTCTGTCTGTCTGTCTGTCTGTCTGTCTGTCTGTCTGTCTGTCTGTCTGTCTGTCTGTCTGTCTGTCTGTCTGTCTGTCTGTCTGTCTGTCTGTCTGTCTGTCTGTCTGTCTGTCTGTCTGTCTGTCTGTCTGTCTGTCTGTCTGTCTGTCTGTCTGTCTGTCTGTCTGTCTGTCTGTCTGTCTGTCTGTCTGTCTGTCTGTCTGTCTGTCTGTCTGTCTGTCTGTCTGTCTGTCTGTCTGTCTGTCTGTCTGTCTGTCTGTCTGTCTGTCTGTCTGTCTGTCTGTCTGTCTGTCTGTCTGTCTGTCTGTCTGTCTGTCTGTCTGTCTGTCTGTCTGTCTGTCTGTCTGTCTGTCTGTCTGTCTGTCTGTCTGTCTGTCTGTCTGTCTGTCTGTCTGTCTGTCTGTCTGTCTGTCTGTCTGTCTGTCTGTCTGTCTGTCTGTCTGTCTGTCTGTCTGTCTGTCTGTCTGTCTGTCTGTCTGTCTGTCTGTCTGTCTGTCTGTCTGTCTGTCTGTCTGTCTGTCTGTCTGTCTGTCTGTCTGTCTGTCTGTCTGTCTGTCTGTCTGTCTGTCTGTCTGTCTGTCTGTCTGTCTGTCTGTCTGTCTGTCTGTCTGTCTGTCTGTCTGTCTGTCTGTCTGTCTGTCTGTCTGTCTGTCTGTCTGTCTGTCTGTCTGTCTGTCTGTCTGTCTGTCTGTCTGTCTGTCTGTCTGTCTGTCTGTCTGTCTGTCTGTCTGTCTGTCTGTCTGTCTGTCTGTCTGTCTGTCTGTCTGTCTGTCTGTCTGTCTGTCTGTCTGTCTGTCTGTCTGTCTGTCTGTCTGTCTGTCTGTCTGTCTGTCTGTCTGTCTGTCTGTCTGTCTGTCTGTCTGTCTGTCTGTCTGTCTGTCTGTCTGTCTGTCTGTCTGTCTGTCTGTCTGTCTGTCTGTCTGTCTGTCTGTCTGTCTGTCTGTCTGTCTGTCTGTCTGTCTGTCTGTCTGTCTGTCTGTCTGTCTGTCTGTCTGTCTGTCTGTCTGTCTGTCTGTCTGTCTGTCTGTCTGTCTGTCTGTCTGGCTGTCTGTCTGTCTGTCTGTCTGTCTATCTGGCTGTCTGTCTGTCTGTCTGTCTGTCTGTCTGTCTGTCTGTCTGTCTGTCTGTCTGTCTGTCTGTCTGTCTGTCTGTCTGTCTGTCTGTCTGTCTGTCTGTCTGTCTGTCTGTCTGTCTGTCTGTCTGTCTGTCTGTCTGTCTGTCTGTCTGTCTGTCTGTCTGTCTGTCTGTCTGTCTGTCTGTCTGTCTGTCTGTCTGTCTGTCTGTCTGTCTGTCTGTCTGTCTGTCTGTCTGTCTGTCTGTCTGTCTGTCTGTCTGTCTGTCTGTCTGTCTGTCTGTCTGTCTGTCTGTCTGTCTGTCTGTCTGTCTGTCTGTCTGTCTGTCTGTCTGTCTGTCTGTCTGTCTGTCTGTCTGTCTGTCTGTCTGTCTGTCTGTCTGTCTGTCTGTCTGTCTGTCTGTCTGTCTGTCTGTCTGTCTGTCTGTCTGTCTGTCTGTCTGTCTGTCTGTCTGTCTGTCTGTCTGTCTGTCTGTCTGTCTGTCTGTCTGTCTGTCTGTCTGTCTGTCTGTCTGTCTGTCTGTCTGTCTGTCTGTCTGTCTGTCTGTCTGTCTGTCTGTCTGTCTGTCTGTCTGTCTGTCTGTCTGTCTGTCTGTCTGTCTGTCTGTCTGTCTGTCTGTCTGTCTGTCTGTCTGTCTGTCTGTCTGTCTGTCTGTCTGTCTGTCTGTCTGTCTGTCTGTCTGTCTGTCTGTCTGTCTGTCTGTCTGTCTGTCTGTCTGTCTGTCTGTCTGTCTGTCTGTCTGTCTGTCTGTCTGTCTGTCTGTCTGTCTGTCTGTCTGTCTGTCTGTCTGTCTGTCTGTCTGTCTGTCTGTCTGTCTGTCTGTCTGTCTGTCTGTCTGTCTGTCTGTCTGTCTGTCTGTCTGTCTGTCTGTCTGTCTGTCTGTCTGTCTGTCTGTCTGTCTGTCTGTCTGTCTGTCTGTCTGTCTGTCTGTCTGTCTGTCTGTCTGTCTGTCTGTCTGTCTGTCTGTCTGTCTGTCTATCTGGCTGTCTGTCTGTCTGTCTGTCTGTCTATCTGGCTGTCTGTCTGTCTGTCTGTCTGTCTGTCTGTCTGTCTGTCTGTCTGTCTGTCTGTCTGTCTGTCTGTCTGTCTGTCTGTCTGTCTGTCTGTCTGTCTGTCTGTCTGTCTGTCTGTCTGTCTGTCTGTCTGTCTGTCTGTCTGTCTGTCTGTCTGTCTGTCTGTCTGTCTGTCTGTCTGTCTGTCTGTCTGTCTGTCTGTCTGTCTGTCTGTCTGTCTGTCTGTCTGTCTGTCTGTCTGTCTGTCTGTCTGTCTGTCTGTCTGTCTGTCTGTCTGTCTGTCTGTCTGTCTGTCTGTCTGTCTGTCTGTCTGTCTGTCTGTCTGTCTGTCTGTCTGTCTGTCTGTCTGTCTGTCTGTCTGTCTGTCTGTCTGTCTGTCTGTCTGTCTGTCTGTCTGTCTGTCTGTCTGTCTGTCTGTCTGTCTGTCTGTCTGTCTGTCTGTCTGTCTGTCTGTCTGTCTGTCTGTCTGTCTGTCTGTCTGTCTGTCTGTCTGTCTGTCTGTCTGTCTGTCTGTCTGTCTGTCTGTCTGTCTGTCTGTCTGTCTGTCTGTCTGTCTGTCTGTCTGTCTGTCTGTCTGTCTGTCTGTCTGTCTGTCTGTCTGTCTGTCTGTCTGTCTGTCTGTCTGTCTGTCTGTCTGTCTGTCTGTCTGTCTGTCTGTCTGTCTGTCTGTCTGTCTGTCTGTCTGTCTGTCTGTCTGTCTGTCTGTCTGTCTGTCTGTCTGTCTGTCTGTCTGTCTGTCTGTCTGTCTGTCTGTCTGTCTGTCTGTCTGTCTGTCTGTCTGTCTGTCTGTCTGTCTGTCTGTCTGTCTGTCTGTCTGTCTGTCTGTCTGTCTGTCTGTCTGTCTGTCTGTCTGTCTGTCTGTCTGTCTGTCTGTCTGTCTGTCTGTCTGTCTGTCTGTCTGTCTGTCTGTCTGTCTGTCTGTCTGTCTGTCTGTCTGTCTGTCTGTCTGTCTGTCTGTCTGTCTGTCTGTCTGTCTGTCTGTCTGTCTGTCTGTCTGTCTGTCTGTCTGTCTGTCTGTCTGTCTGTCTGTCTGTCTGTCTGTCTGTCTGTCTGTCTGTCTGTCTGTCTGTCTGTCTGTCTGTCTGTCTGTCTGTCTGTCTGTCTGTCTGTCTGTCTGTCTGTCTGTCTGTCTGTCTGTCTGTCTGTCTGTCTGTCTGTCTGTCTGTCTGTCTGTCTGTCTGTCTGTCTGTCTGTCTGTCTGTCTGTCTGTCTGTCTGTCTGTCTGTCTGTCTGTCTGTCTGTCTGTCTGTCTGTCTGTCTGTCTGTCTGTCTGTCTGTCTGTCTGTCTGTCTGTCTGTCTGTCTGTCTGTCTGTCTGTCTGTCTGTCTGTCTGTCTGTCTGTCTGTCTGTCTGTCTGTCTGTCTGTCTGTCTGTCTGTCTGTCTGTCTGTCTGTCTGTCTGTCTGTCTGTCTGTCTGTCTGTCTGTCTGTCTGTCTGTCTGTCTGTCTGTCTGTCTGTCTGTCTGTCTGTCTGTCTGTCTGTCTGTCTGTCTGTCTGTCTGTCTGTCTGTCTGTCTGTCTGTCTGTCTGTCTGTCTGTCTGTCTGTCTGTCTGTCTGTCTGTCTGTCTGTCTGTCTGTCTGTCTGTCTGTCTGTCTGTCTGTCTGTCTGTCTGTCTGTCTGTCTGTCTGTCTGTCTGTCTGTCTGTCTGTCTGTCTGTCTGTCTGTCTGTCTGTCTGTCTGTCTGTCTGTCTGTCTGTCTGTCTGTCTGTCTGTCTGTCTGTCTGTCTGTCTGTCTGTCTGTCTGTCTGTCTGTCTGTCTGTCTGTCTGTCTGTCTGTCTGTCTGTCTGTCTGTCTGTCTGTCTGTCTGTCTGTCTGTCTGTCTGTCTGTCTGTCTGTCTGTCTGTCTGTCTGTCTGTCTGTCTGTCTGTCTGTCTGTCTGTCTGTCTGTCTGTCTGTCTGTCTGTCTGTCTGTCTGTCTGTCTGTCTGTCTGTCTGTCTGTCTGTCTGTCTGTCTGTCTGTCTGTCTGTCTGTCTGTCTGTCTGTCTGTCTGTCTGTCTGTCTGTCTGTCTGTCTGTCTGTCTGTCTGTCTGTCTGTCTGTCTGTCTGTCTGTCTGTCTGTCTGTCTGTCTGTCTGTCTGTCTGTCTGTCTGTCTGTCTGTCTGTCTGTCTGTCTGTCTGTCTGTCTGTCTGTCTGTCTGTCTGTCTGTCTGTCTGTCTGTCTGTCTGTCTGTCTGTCTGTCTGTCTGTCTGTCTGTCTGTCTGTCTGTCTGTCTGTCTGTCTGTCTGTCTGTCTGTCTGTCTGTCTGTCTGTCTGTCTGTCTGTCTGTCTGTCTGTCTGTCTGTCTGTCTGTCTGTCTGTCTGTCTGTCTGTCTGTCTGTCTGTCTGTCTGTCTGTCTGTCTGTCTGTCTGTCTGTCTGTCTGTCTGTCTGTCTGTCTGTCTGTCTGTCTGTCTGTCTGTCTGTCTGTCTGTCTGTCTGTCTGTCTGTCTGTCTGTCTGTCTGTCTGTCTGTCTGTCTGTCTGTCTGTCTGTCTGTCTGTCTGTCTGTCTGTCTGTCTGTCTGTCTGTCTGTCTGTCTGTCTGTCTGTCTGTCTGTCTGTCTGTCTGTCTGTCTGTCTGTCTGTCTGTCTGTCTGTCTGTCTGTCTGTCTGTCTGTCTGTCTGTCTGTCTGTCTGTCTGTCTGTCTGTCTGTCTGTCTGTCTGTCTGTCTGTCTGTCTGTCTGTCTGTCTGTCTGTCTGTCTGTCTGTCTGTCTGTCTGTCTGTCTGTCTGTCTGTCTGTCTGTCTGTCTGTCTGTCTGTCTGTCTGTCTGTCTGTCTGTCTGTCTGTCTGTCTGTCTGTCTGTCTGTCTGTCTGTCTGTCTGTCTGTCTGTCTGTCTGTCTGTCTGTCTGTCTGTCTGTCTGTCTGTCTGTCTGTCTGTCTGTCTGTCTGTCTGTCTGTCTGTCTGTCTGTCTGTCTGTCTGTCTGTCTGTCTGTCTGTCTGTCTGTCTGTCTGTCTGTCTGTCTGTCTGTCTGTCTGTCTGTCTGTCTGTCTGTCTGTCTGTCTGTCTGTCTGTCTGTCTGTCTGTCTGTCTGTCTGTCTGTCTGTCTGTCTGTCTGTCTGTCTGTCTGTCTGTCTGTCTGTCTGTCTGTCTGTCTGTCTGTCTGTCTGTCTGTCTGTCTGTCTGTCTGTCTGTCTGTCTGGTATGGTTTATAACATCCAACAACATCATTGCATCTGCATCATATTCACTTTATAAAATTAAACATGATACTTCTCACAAAATGTTTCATATCGAGTCTTTTTTTCTCTCTCTCACTTAAAATCAATAAAAGTTTTGAATTTGATTGTTTTTTTCTCTCAGAAACTTTTTTTACCATGTCCTCCAGTTTTTTGAGGTCCTCAGAGAATTTGATTTGTATGGCTTCTTCTTCTTCCGCTTGCTGATCCAACGTTTGAATTTCTGAAAACTTTCTTTTTTTATAAGCCTCAATTATTCTAAGGAACTCTTCCTCCCCCTGACTGGGTGGTGTCAATTCAATTCGCTCTTGACGTGGTGGTGTGGTCAATTCAATCTGCTCTTGACGTGGTGGTGTGGTCATCATATTTTCTTTTGGTGGTGGTGGCCCTGCTTTGGCTTGATTCGTTTTGACCACCTTCGGTTTCTTACCTTTCTTTGTGGGTGTGATGTTTACCCTCGGTTTGTCAGATTTCACAATGGGTTTTGTTAGTTTTGTTAGTATCGATAGCAGTTCGGGGAATTGACTCGCCGGCTTCCGCCCTGCCATCGATACTCTTCCACGACGATTACTTAATTCCGGAGAAAAAGGTCTCTCTCCGGAAACACCCACGTTGAATGGAGATGTTGGGGCCAATACACCATCCTCACCTACAATGGCATTAAAAATGGTTGACTGTTGCTCCTCCACCAGATCCACCACCGAGTCACTCGCAACCGGCTGCAAATTATTAAGGAATTTATCTGCAGCTCCGGGTGACCAAGCAGCGATGCTTGGTGATTCGAACAACTGTTGCATTTCACCGTCACTTAGTTTTTGATTAAAGTCAATCATGTACTCACGCATGGGCGCCAAATCGTTATCCGCAACCTCACTTGCACCTGCCACCACATTCACATTTGCCGCCATTTCCGCGTCCGCGGACACGTTACAGTTCGCGAACGCGTTAAAGTCCGCGACCATATCCCCGCTCGCGACCGCATCCGCGGACAAATTAAAGTTCGCGAGTGCGTCCGCGGACAAATTAAAGTTCGCGAGTGATTCCGCGGACAAATCAGGTAATGCATCCGCAATCATAACCACATTCGCGATCTTCACATAACTTTCACTTGAACTACTAAATGAGGCCATATTCGAAAAAAATTACTTAAACTTTTTGAAAAAAAAGGAGGAGTTGTTGCTTTGACTAAGAGAAGAACGAGAAAGAACGCTTACCGCCACATCATGCATCCAAGTAAGCAATTTTACCCCCACTACCATTTACCCCCTCTACCATTTATCTCACCCTATCAACATCAGCGCCACCTATTGATAAGATTTACAAACACCCCTGGTGTTGAGATTTTCAGTTTTAAATTTAATAAGGTCACTAAGCAAACAATTATAGAATATTAGTATCCTTAAACTGTTTTAGAATTATGGTGCCCTTAATTTTGAAAAGCGCCATCTATCATAATTTTTTCAATTATTTAAATATATTCCGAAATAGCGCCACCTATCATCAACTTGATGCACTAAATTATTGATAATTTTTTTAAAATCCTAATAATTCAACTATTCATCAGTTGGAAATCAATCAATAATAACTGCTCCATCATCGACTGTATAATTTGAGGGTGAATTCTTAGGATTTGGTTATATACATCTGTCACCATTTCACTTTCTGTAAATATTCTCATGTTCTGCCAAAGAATGCCATTTCTCACTCACAAAATGGTTGTAGAAAAATGAAAAAAAAAACATTTTTGTATTTTAGAATACTTTTTATTTTTATATATTTTCGAAAACTTAAAATTAAGCCATACGCTTATTAAAACATAACTAATATTTCATTTTTCATATGACTTGATATGTGGGTGCCCCCAGGGTAGTGTATGACTTGTGTTAGGTATAACAAACCTTTTATCATCATGGTAAGTAATAGTACAAAAAATTGTAGCTGATCTACAAAAAAAAGGTTTTAAGGCACTGGAGGCCAGCAACAAACTTAAATGGAGAACAAGACAACCTCTTAACATGTTTATGCTCACATTTAGCCACGATGAAGATATCAACAAAATTTTTGAAATTTCCAGTATCCTTGGGATTGAAGTGGAAATAAAAGCACTAAAAACCTCAAAGTTAGTCCCTCAATGCAAAAGATGCCAATCTTATGGACACACGCAAAAATATTGCGCTAAAGAACCACGTTGCGTAAAATGCACGGGGAAACATCTTACTGTAGAATGCCCCAAACCAAAAGAATCTGAGCCAAAATGCATCCACTGTGGAGGCAAGCATCCTGCTAACTACAGAGGATGCCTTGTTGCTAAGGAAATACAAAAATTGAAAAATAAACCTAAGAAACCGAATCTCATACCAAACGTGAGTACAAATAGACAAAACCAACAGACAAGAAACACAGTCACACAAAACTCTGTGACAAGGACATACAGCCAAGTAGCAGCAACAGCTACTATACCTGATATTAATATCAGTAGTCAAAATACTATGGAACAAACACTACAATTAATTTTGGAGAAATTGAACAAACTTGATGAGCGATTAACTAAACTAGAAAGTAGCAATAACGGAGCTACCAATATGCCTCAAAATGGTCAGTAATCTTAGAATCCTAGCTTGGAATGCCAATGGTCTCTTGCAACATCAGCAAGACTTGCAAGTTATTCTAGACATAGAAAAAATTGACGTCTGTCTTGTGTCAGAAACGCATTTCACTAACCAGTCTCACATTGAATTTAAAGGTTATAAAGTGTATCATACAACTCACCCTAGCAATACTGCACATGGGGGAAGTGCTGTAATAATTAAAGAAAATATATCACACTATGAGGAGATGGGATATAAAACCATAGAGATTCAAGCTACATTAGTAAGTGTAAAAACCAAAACATATACATTAGTCATAAGTGCTGTATACCACCCAGGCACTTACTAAAGAAAAATCAATATCTTAATTTTCTCAGAAAATTAGGAAACCGTTTTATAATTGGAGGTGACTTTAATGCAAAAAATACCTACTGGGGATCTAGACTGACGAATTCTAAAGGAAAAGAACTTTTGCAAGCTATTAGTGAATATCAATGTGAGCCGATATCAACTGGTAAGCCCACATACTATCCAACAGATCCAGGAAAAATTCCAGATCTAATTGATTTTTTTATAGTAAAAAATATATCTTTAAGTTTTGTAGATATAGAAGAAAGTTTTGATTTACACTCAGATCATTCACCTATTATCCTAACTCTTAGTAAAAACATAATAAAGAAAGAAGCAAATATCTCACTAGTTAATAAACTGACTGACTGGATTAGTTTTAAACAAAGTCTGTCAGAAAAAATAAACCTATCAGTACCATTGCAAACGCCAGAACAAATCGATAAAGAAGTTGATTATTTTGTTACAAATATTCAACAAGCAGCTTGGGAAAACAGTCCAAAACCAAAGAGAATTTTTAAGGGAAAAAACTATCCAAAGGAAATTAGAGACCTTATATTGGAAAAAAGGAAACTAAGAAGAAAGTGGCAACAAAGCCGTGATCCTCGGGACAAAACAAATCTCAACAACATGACGCAGCGCATTAGGCGAGAAATTCTAGTAATAAAAAATGAATCTATTAACCATTTTCTTAATGAACTTACAGATGATAAAAATACCGACTATTCCCTTTGGAAAGCAACCAAAGATTTTAAAAGACCAATTATCCAAATTCCACCCATACGAAAATCTAACAACCAGTGGGCAAGGAGTAACGAAGAAAAAGCAGATATTTTTGCAAGTCATTTAGAAAAAACATTTCAGCCCCACGAAGCACCAGATGAACACTTTCATTTAAATGAACCCCATCAAATCGAGGACCATATTAAGCTTACATCACCAAAAGAAATATTAACAGAAATCAAAAATATTAATTCGAAAAAAGCCCCAGGGTATGATCTTATTAACGGGGTAGACATAAAACAACTCCCCAGAAAAGCTATCGTAAAACTATGCAACCTAATTAATGCGTCTTTTAGGCTTAGGTATGTACCTAACCTGTGGAAAGTTGCAGAAGTTATCATGATTCCAAAACCGGGAAAACCACTCCATGACGTGTCATCTTACAGGCCAATATCTTTGCTGCCAATTATATCCAAGCTCTATGAAAAATTATTGCTTAAAAGAATAAAACCCATCATAGAAAACAAGAAATTATTCCATCTCATCAATTTGGTTTTCGAGACAAGCATTCCACGATAGATCAAGTACACAGAATTACTAATATAATAGAAAAAGCACTAGAAGAGGGAAAAGTTTGTTCTGCAGTTTTTCTAGATGTAGCACAAGCATTTGACAAAGTGTGGCATGAAGGCCTTAATTTTAAACTAAAAAGGTTTCTGCCAAAACAATATTCGGATATTTTGGAATCATACATATCTGATAGACATTTTAGAGTAAAACAGGAAGACTCATACTCAAATTTAAGAGAAATTTAAGCAGGCGTGCCCCAGGGTAGCGTACTAGGCCCTTATCTATACTTATTATTCACTTGTGATATCCCAAAGCCAGAAAATTGTCACTTAGCAACATTTGCCGATAATACTGGTTTATTGACGGTAGAAAAATCTATTGAAAAATGCATAGAAAAACTTCAGGATGCAGTCACCCAAATTCACAGTTGGACCACAAAGTGGCGAATAAAATTAAATGAAACCAAATCAATTCATGTTGATTTTACAAACAAAAATATAAATCACATACAAATAACAATTAACAACATTCCAGTACCATATTCGAATCAGGCAAAATATCTAGGTATGACACTTGATGCCAAATTGCGCTGGAAAGCACATGTTAAGAAAAAAAAAGAAGAACTTGAGATAAGGTATAGAAAAATGAACTGGCTAATTGGAAGGAAGTCCAATTTAACAATTCATAATAAGTTACTGCTTTATAGACAAATACTGAAACCAGTATGGACATATGGTATTCAACTATGGGGTTGTGCTAAAGAGAGTAACATTCTAGTTGTACAGAGATTTCAAAATAAAGTATTAAGAAACATTGTGAATGCACCTTGGTACGTTCGAAATAGTGACCTTCATCGAGATCTAAAAATCGAAACTGTAGCAGAGACTATAAAAAAGTACGCAAAAAGCCATGAAGATATATTCCATCGGCATGTGAATGTGGAAGCAATTCAGCTTCTAGACAATACTATGCTAGTTCGACGACTAAAAAGAGTGAAGCCGTTTGAGCTAGTAAACTAAGTGAATTACACATAAAACAAAATAATGCTATAAACACAACACAATTGTGAGTTACAGACTAAACAAAGCGGGGAGAACTGTTGAATGAACCCTAAGTTTAAATCTGACTTTTCTAGTAAATTAAGTTAAAACAAAATTGCTAATTAGTCTTACTGACTAGATTGTAATAAAAAAAAACACAGTGTGTTTGACAAATAAAAAAAAAAATCATGGTAAGATAATGCAATTTTGTTTCTGGTTTCTGTGTATATATTGTGTAGATCACTTTTCAATGATTTCATTTTTCGAAATAAGTAACCACCTTTTTCGACAACTTTTTTATAATCATTAATGGATAAATGCTTATCGATTACACTTTTTTTAACCCCCTTTGCTTTTTTTACCTCCCTTGAGACTGAGGTTATATAGTAGGCTTTAGCTCCTGTTCCATAGAAACGTAGAATTGGATCTTCAGGAAATTCATCCTTCATTCTACCCAAAACAGATTCGTTTTTACTTATATTAAACCTATTTACTTTATTATAATTAGATGTATCGAATTTCTCAGGGTTTTCAATCATAAATTTATAGAAATCATCAGTGTAAATTGTAAGTACTAGAGAATCTGTATCTGTATACATTAAACTTGCACTATTGTGAAACTCTTTTTTTATAGTATTATAAAAAAAGTCATACAAAACTGTTTTAGACAAATCCAGAATACAAAAACCCAAATATATTGGTTTATTGTATACAATTTTGAGTTTACTTATATGAACAGCAATTAATTCTTCGGTAAATATCGAGCAATTGTTAAAATTGGGTCTACTGATTAGAGCACGAGCACCGGCCCTTCTACGAATAATCTCCCAACTTGTAACTAATTTTATATCTTTATGATTCTCAACATTTTCCATAGTTTTTCCGAATACTGCATTATTAAAAAGCTTGTATAAATCTTTTTTAAATTTTGTATCAGCAGAGTTTCGAAGCTTTGTGTTAGTATCGATATACTTTTTTAACCAGGGTGATTGTTCAAATTTTAACATTCTATGAGTTTGAATGACTATTAACCCATTTCTTACTGCCTGATTTAAAGTTTTATAGTGTACAATATACCTTATTTTATCATGCAAATTTCGAATGAGTTTGGGGAATTTGGATGATAAATCTGGAGGGGTTATATTTTCCACCAAAAATGGAAAATCAGCATGAGCTTCATGCAACTCATTTGGATAATACACATCTACTTCAAGAATGTATCCTATGGGACTGTGATTTGGTACATTATGAAGATTTAAATTTATCATTTCTTCTTGTGAGAGCCATTTAAAACCTTTCGTGGGTAGTGGTTGTGACATACTATGCCCATATAAATTTGTTGCATCCAAATACATTATAAAGGATGACTTTATACTTGGATCATAATTTGGAAGGTACTTATTATTTGCTATATGCATTCTATCAACACATTGACTAACACCCCCTCGAATCCCTTTTTTAAAGAAATGAATCATGTCAATTTCAGTCAATAGCTCTAATTCTACTTCTGTCATTCTAAGCATACAATCAAATGATAATGATGGCAACGTGTAATATTGAGCTGGATCTAGGTTATAAGTCTTTAAAGAATTTCTTCGAAATGCTTCAAAAACATCAGTTAAAATTAAAACATCAGTTTTCAAATATAAATCCGAATAGCCTCCTAAAGTTTTACAATTAAATAGACTCCATACTTTTTTCCCTCTATCATATTCTAAATCTGTAATATGCTGATCATGTAGATCATCGAAGAATTGGTTTTTAGTGGGTAAATTAGTAACGTCTAATTTGTCTAAGTCAGAGATAAATCCATATGGAAACACACCTTTTTGTCTCATTAAACTAAATTCTTCTTCAGATGTAAAATGTTGTGTGTTTCTAAAAAGGAGTCTGAATCTAAACCTTTACTTAACTCATCCAGGGATGCAGCTAAAAATTTGTAGCTATCTATAAATCTTAGACGTAGATATTTTTTTATGATTTTTCCTTCAGAATTCATGTAATCATGTACATATATGGATTTTGTAAATGAAATATATTTTTCCTTGTTTTCTGCAATAACATCTATTTTATCGCCATGATGACACAATTCCTTAATAAACATGTGACAATCATAACCACTTAGACTGTGAAAAATTATTGGAATGAAATTTGGTAATTGATGTTGTAAGTTACAAGTTGAATGTGCAGCTAAAAATCTTTTTTTTCCCGTTATGTGACAATGATCGGTTACTTTTTTATCAAATAAGTTAAAAGGTTTACCACAAATTCCACATTTGTCACATGTTTCCACTATGTTTCTTTCTTCTGGTGTTAGTGGTGTCATTGGGACTCTATCTCTTAAATAATTATTGTGAAGCTCTCTAAGATCACGTTCAATACATGCTACAAATTCTTCTGCTGCGCTTGAACCACGGAATAATTTAAATTTTGTTAAATCATTATTGAATGAACATTTAATTAGGTATGCAAATGAATATGGTTTATGTATGATATTTTTGAATGTGAAAGAATTTAATGGATCTGGTTCACAACCTGCCATTGGTTGTAAAATTGATTCAAAGTCAGCATACACTACAAAGGGAACTGTTAGCTGTTTTTCATAACTTTTGAACTTTAACATGTTTTCTTGTGTTGTTTTTCCAAATCTATCAGTTTTTAAATCTGTAGATGGGGTTATCGCGTAAACTTGCCCACAGTCATATTTTTGATGAAATATTAGTTTTTCTGCTGTTATAAAGTGTACTAAACAACCATCGCAAAAATAAAGTCTACGTTTCGACATTGATATTTGATTGGAAACCAAAGCTGAAAGATTTTTTATCCAACAATAATGTGTTCTATTACAATCGCTATTACATTCATGAGTTTCTTCTTTAATTTTACAATCTTCACTTATGATTAATAAGTTTATGTGAGTGTCAAGTTTTCTCTTGGAATAGCAAAGTGGGCCAACAACTTCATATTGAATTTTTTTATTTTCAAATTTGGTTTCCAATGTATAAACATTAATTGAAATATTATTGTTTTGTTCAAACCTAGATATGTCAGTCAATTTAACCGGCATTTCCATACCTGCAAGATTTAAAACTGTAGAATAATGGGGGTAGGAAGAAACTCTGTCTACATGAAGTGAAACTGGGTATAAAGCTGATGCAACAGCCCATGCAAAACATGCATTATCCTGATTTTTTATATTCACTACAGCATGTTTAAATTCAATGAATTTGGGTAACTTGAAGTATGAATTGCCCCCAATAGGGCGAAACTTGTTGATGTTGATTTCCAAGTGTAATATATGTTGTAAAGTCCAACCTGTAAATAAATTAAAACGTTATTAATTAAACAACCATATTTAAAAAATGTTTCACTGATTATTATTAAACAAAAATTATTTATTTTACTAATGAGTAATCTTACCAGAATCTCGCTCCATAAACTCGCTCGCTTGGGAAATTATTTTATCCATAAAAAACTCATAAATATTATCCAAATCAGTGGCATCACACACTATTTTATTATTTGTGTTAAATGATTTATCAGCTAGGGTTTCTTTTGATTGGTGAAGAAACGTTGCAAATAATTCCATATTAATTTTTATTGAGGTGTGTTTTGCTATATTTTCTTTTACTAATGTTAGACATTTGGGTTTTATCTCATAAAAAAACCTTCTGTAGTCTTTTTGCTGAGTTTCTGAAGCAATTCTATAACTTGCTATTCTGCATTTAAGACCACTTCTTACCAAACATACACCATTGGAGTATGGTGCACATGAGTTATTTTTATGTTGAAGTGTTCTACAATAAGCAAAAAATTTATCTTTGGGTATGAAAATTTTGCATTCTCTACACATTTCCAATTGTTTATCACTATCTTTATCAACTTTTAAACTAGCTATTTTTCTTTTCTTTAATGGTTGCTCATTGATATTATCATCAATATGTTTATATTTGCAAGCTGTTTTATTATGTCTAACCATATTATCTTTTCGAGTAAAACTTTTGTCACATTTTGAACACTTCAACATGGTCACTTTACTTGTTACACTTTAAATTATTTATTTATTAGGTGTTTTCATCAACACCTCTGTTTTAACCACTATGCTTTTTTTTATGCCCGTTGTGGGTTTTATAACAGACACCCCACTCCACCTCATTTTCTTCAGCTGTATCTGATAACTCTCAAATATATTTTTTTTGATCATAATTCACAGCAAAATCTAAATAGTTTGACCTTGAACAAAATTTACAGCCAAATGTATTATTTTTTAATTTATTTTTGGTTTTGCAAAATATTCTCAAGGTGACATTGACCTTCACTTGAACAAGATTGATGAGCAATTACATATTTAACCTTGGAAAAAATTGTCAACGATTCACACTGACCTTGATATAACCTTGTAATGGGTATATATATTTTACTCCTCATTTGGTAAACACTCATTCTTGCTCGATTTGTCTTCCTATAATGTCATCCAACGCTCGCCCTACCCTCATCGTTCGTCCGTTTTTGAAAAATGGGCATGTGCAGTGCAATTTTTGCAATGTCTGGAAACCAGTAGAGGTTTTTACAATTAATGGACGATGCGATGTCTGTAGTGAGCAATCCAAAGAATTATGGAGAGGCAGAGCAATCCTCCATATTCACCCGAATCACCTGTCTACATCTCAGACAGTGATGATTATGAGGTGGTGAAGAGTGATGATGATGATTCTGATACCAATTATGGTGTGTGGGAAGTAGCGAGAGTTGACTCTCCTCCTTCTGAGGAGATGTCTGATGTAGGAAGCGAAAGAGGTGACTCTCCTTTTGAGGAGGCTCAACGTTGGTAGTCTGGTTTAGTTTAATTGGGGTGTACAATAAAAATGGCTGGTACACACAGCTCAGTGCGAGGTTTGGGGCACTGTGGCACTAAACCAAATAATTAAAAATTTTCATCTAACAATTTTAAAATGAAACCATTTGTAAAAATCCTATCTTTTGAATCACATCAATATTCAATTTTTAAATTATAGTAACGCAAATTTTGTTCATTTATGCACAAACTAAAGTTAAAAATGGTAAAAAAAACGTTTTTAAGTTTTATTTTTATATGCTATACCATGCAATCTTGCTCTCTTATAAACAAACCAAAGTTTAAAAATTCTTTTTAAAAGTTTGTTTTTTTTTTAAATTAGATCTTTTCTACAAATTGGTTTATTCTACACTATGAAATTTTACTCTTTTATAAACAAACTAAAGTTTAAAAATTATTTTTAATACTTTGTTTTTTGATTAGCATAATATTCTTTTCTATATTAAAGTTTATTCTATAAAGTTCAACTATAAAATAGTAACCAAAATTAAAAAATTATACAAATTTTTTTGTTTGTTATTAAATTACCATAATGTTTTTTTTTCTTAATATAGATTTATTATATTTTACATATTCAAATTGTTTTTTTGTTTCATAAAGTTATATATTGGCTAACTAATAATTTTATATAAAAACTAAATATGTTACAATAAAAAAATGTTAAAAATTTAAAGAAAAGCATAAAAAAGATCCTTTAGCTTATTGTAGTCATTTAATTTTGCTTGGAATTCTTCCTCCACACCTTCGGTCTCTCTTTGTAGTCGTTGAATCTCTGCTTTGAGTAGATCCGCTCTTTGTTTAAGCTGCTCCACGCAGCTTCTTTTCACCCGTAGGATTTGGATAGCCTGCTCTATCGTTTGGCTTTCTATTGTTGTGACATTTGCGGCTACGGTTTGCTGGACTAGCTGATCCCTCGATCTTGAGGGAATTGCTATTGGAATTGCTGTCGGAGTTGGAGCTGTTGATAAAATGCTTGTCTTCGTTTTTTTAATGTACTTTCTTTTACCAACTCTTCCATTTTTGATTTTATGTACGTCACGTTGTAGCTCCATTTGTAGCTGCGGCTGTGATTCTGGCTGTGGCTCTAGCTGTGGCTCTAGCTGTGGCTCTGCCTGCTGTTCGGCTTGAAACTCATTCCCAATATCTTTTAACAAATTGTCGATGTCTTGACTGGTGAAATCATCCAAATCAATAATTTGCTGCTTTGCATTCATTTTCTACTAATTTGAAATTCGCCGTTGAAGTAAAGAAACTTTAATAGTACTCTTCTGATATTTATTTTTCTTTAAATACTTGTTGGGTGTTAGTTTAGTGGGGGTAAAGTCTACAGAAAATAATATATCTAAAAAGCGGGCAAATAAAGCAATGTTAAAGATTCTGAAGGTTAAAAAATACACATCTTTACTATAATGTTGGATTATTTTTTTTAAGGTCAAAAATACTACTTGGACTATTCGTCTCTACATATAAAAACGCTACGATCGTCAAGGTCATTCAAGGTCAACATAATGACCTTCACAACTTTTCAAGGTCAAATATACTACTCAAACTATTCGTCTCTACATAAAACAAGGCAACGACCGTCAAGGTCATTCAAGGTCATTCCCTCCTCAAAAGTGGTCCAGCACCCGCTTAAGCCTACTACTAACATTTCATGTAAAAAAGAGCAAAGTACGCGAAAATGGCATTCCGAAAAAAGAATTGAGATAAAAGTAAGGCCAAGTTCTCCAATACAAATTTCATAATGAAAGATTTATACTAGTTGGAAATGTTTTTCTAAACTTTGCTATTACAGCCAAACTTCTTTATGTTCAATTTAGCACTGTGCCTGAGTCATTTACAGCCGTAATAGCCAAGTTTAGAAAAACATTTCCAAACTAGTTTCTTACTTTCATATTGAAATTTGTATTAGAGAACTTGACGTTACTTTTATCTCAATTCTTTTTACGGAATGCCGCGTACTTGGTTATTTTTACATGAAATGTTTTTGTTATGATTTAACTTCTTTTTTTAAAGGAATATTTAATTTTTAAAATAGTAAAATATGCGGAATATTGTTCAAAACTTTTGCAATGCCTTACTTAAAATTTTGAGATCTTTTAATTTTTTCCCATGGTTTTACCATAGCTGCTATCAGCCTTCCAAAGCTCAGCTCTCTAGCGTTTCTAAAAGTGGACAATGCTACTTTTGCATAACTTTACATGTATAAGGGAAGGAAGCAAATTAAAATTTTCGTGTTTTTAAATTTTTTCCTATAGTTTTATCATAGTTCCTATCAGTCTTTCAATGCTCAGCTTTCTAGCGTTTTTGGAAGTGGGTGATGTTACTTTTACATAACTTGACATTTATAGGGGAGGCGAGTAAATGAAAATTTTTGGGGTTTTTAAATTTTTCCCCATGGTTTTATCATAGTTTCTATCAGCCTTCCAAAGCTCAGCTCTCTAGCGTTTCTGGAAGTGGGCAATGTTACTTTTATATAAATTTGCATTTATAGGAGAGGGAAATAAATTAAAATATTAGTATTTTAAAATTTTTTCCTATAGTTTTATCATAGTGTCTTTCAGTCTTAAAAAGCTCGGCTCTCTAGCGTTTCTGAAAGTGGACAATGTTACTTTTGCATAACTTTACATGTATAGGGGAGGGAAATAAATTAAAATTTTCGTGTTTTAAAATTTTTTCCTATAGTTTTATCATAGTTCCTATCAGTCTTCCAATGCTCAGCTCTCTAGCGTTTTTGGAAGTGGGTAATGTTACTTTTACATAACTTGACATTTATAGGGGAGGAGAGTAAATTAAAATTTTTGGGGTTTTTAAATTTTTTTCCATGGTTTTATCATAGTTTCTATCAGCCTTCCAAAGCTCAGCTCTCTAGCGTTTCTGGAAGTGGGCAATGTTACTTTTATATAAATTTACATTTATAGGAGAGGGAAGTAAATTAAAATATTGGTGTTTTAAAATTTTTTCCTATAGTTTTATCATAGTGTCTCTCAGTCTTAGAGAGCTCAGCTCTCTAGCGTTTCTGGAAGTGGGCAGTGTTACTTTTACATTACTTTATATTTATATGGGAGGGAAGTAAATTAGAATTTTGGGGTGTTTTTTCCTATAGTTTTATTATAGTTCCTATCAGGCTGCCAAAGCTCAGCTCTCTAGCATTTCTAGAAGTGGGTTACTTTTAAATAATTTTACATGTATAGGGGAGGGGAGTAAATTATAATTTTGGGGCTTTTTGATTTTTTCCAGAGGTTTGGTCCTAATTTTTATCAGTCTGCCAAATTTCCGCTCTGTAGCATGTCTGAGAGTACAGTAGAATTTTGATGATCTATACATGAGTGAGTGAGTCAGTGAGTGAGTGGCAATTTCGACGTTTTTTGAAATTTCGTAACTACTTTACTACTTTATAGAAGTCCATGAAACTTGGAGGGGTTGTTAACTCTATGAAGGTCTACGACTGTGCAAAGTATGAGATTCGTACCTCTTTCCGAAGTAGAGTTTTACATAGGTCAAATATGGGCTGAAATGTTTCAAGAAAAGATGGTACGGCAGCGCGAACTTGGCGAGGCACTACCGTGCCCTCAGATACAGACAATGGAAGTCCAAAGTTTTATTTCTACTCAATCATTGTCTACGAGTTTCAAACAAAAGATTATTTTTCACTTATATAATGGCAACAAGTTTAATTAGGTGGGTCCTCAAGTCGTGAACGGTTAGCCCAGATATTCCTAAGTTCTAAGGTCGACACTGACAGTAACATGTGTTTGTATTAAATGCAGTGTTGTCTTGGTCGGCGGACTCGGTATATTGAATTTTTGGTATTTTTTTCTGTGTGCTGAGTTTTATTTTTGTAAAAAAGAACTTGGTTGGACGTAAAAATAAACAAGAAGTGCTATGTTTCTGAAAATATTGTGAAAATTCAGCCCAGTGTGGTTTTTTCGAGATGATTCCAGTGACGCAGCTATGTTGCCATCGCCGGGGATTCTGCAAATTCTAAGTTTTCAGGAATGACCGCCACGAATAGGGAAAATTTACACGGGGCCGCGGTTGACTTCTTCTCTTTATATTATTATTACTCTAAGGGTAAAATTTAGTTTACTAACAAGTTTTTTATTACATTTAAGTTAAGAATGTATTGAGCAAACAACTTATTGCTACTTGGGATTTTACTCTCAGATATCTGTTGATGATAGGTATTCGAAAAGCTTCCTCTACTTACCTTAATTTTCTCAACTGTTTCCGAATAACCTCGCCTTGAGCTAGCACTAGTTTTAGTAGTTCTTCAGTACTGCTTGGTTCCTTGCCATTCTGTAGTGCGTTTAGCCTTTTTGGGTGAATTGTTTTAAAAGCACTTAGGTCCGAATTGACGCTCATGTCTGAACGGCATTTCGTTCTTCTGGTGATGGCTTTCTCGCTTTTTATTCTTCTTAGGGATAATTTTATCTGAAGAATAATATTAAAAGGTTTAAAAAATTTTGTCTCTCTCTGCTCTACGATTGCTGGCAGCCATAGCACTGTCGCAATGTGTCCACTAGCTCTCAACTTGCACGTTGACGAATGGTTTTTGGGTTATGACGCTAAACTTTTCGCCGCCATTTTGACCTTTTCCTATGTATTTCCATAGTATATTATGCAAATTAAACCGAATTTATTCAGTTTAAACGATGTATCACCGAAGTGGGCCAAGTTAACGGTTAGCACTTAATTGGCATCCATAACTTAGGAATACTTTTTTCGGTTTAATTCAGTTTTCAAAAAAGCTAAGCATTTTAGGGAATAATGGTGGAACATCTGTTTTAGAAAAAATAAAATGTTCTTTCAAACGGTGTATCACAAAGTTGTGTTAACTCTATTATTGACACTCCAGGGGCGTTCGCATATTCAGGTTATTTTTTTTAATGACTTTTTTTTTAATTTTTAATTTCTTTTGTTCAATTTTCTTAAAAACTAAGCCTTCTAAAAAACCTTGTTTAACTTTATATTGTTAAAAATAAAATTATCTTTGGAACTATATGTATCTAGTGAGATTTTGTTAACGGGGAACACACAAAGAATATATAATATTTAGTGATTTTTTTTTAATCACAAAAGTATTGTTATCATATATTTTACCAATTTTTTTTAAAACAAAGCCTTACCGGGAAAACCGTTTTCTTTGCTGTTACAGACCATTAAATTTTCTTTTGAACGATGTGTATAGTTTTAATATTTGGGAAACCGCTAATACACCAGGGGCGTCCAAAAACTGAATTAAAAAATAAATCACTAAGCATGCGAAACTTTTGTCCCCGTTAACAAAAACCCACTAGATACATATCGTTTTAAAGATTATTTTATTTTAAACAAAATAGAGTAAAACAGGATTTTTCATAAAGCTTATTTTTTAAGAAAATTAAATAAAAAAAATAAAAATTTAAAAAAAAATTAATTAGAAAATAATCTCAAAATGCGGACGCCCCCCGAGTATTAGTAATACCTTTAACCACATTTGTAAAACGCAGATATTTTATTTTCTTTACAAAAGGTATTTTAACATTCTTTAATAAGTGCTTAGTTTTTTTGAAAACTGAACAAAACCTAAAAAATCATATTTTTTTTTGTGATCCCAATAAATAACCCTAATTTATGCATGCCAATTTAGTGCTAACCGTTCACTTGGCCCACTTCACAGATACATCGTTTAAAAGGTAATTTAATATTCTACAGTAAAGTTAAGTACACACTTTCTGTAAAATGCTTACTTTTTAAGAAAATTACACAAAACTGAATTATTTCGGTTTACTTTGCATAATATACTATGAAAATTCATAGGAAACGAGTGTACTGCTAACACTTCAGGGTTCGCATCTCAGCAAGGGTACTACCCAGGGAACTCAATTATGTCTCATTTTATAGGTTATTAGGTATTTATTTTATGTTATTACAGACTTTTTTAAAAATAAGCGGTTTCGATGTTAAAGCCCTCTATAAAAAAATTGGTCAAAATCCAAAATGACAAAAAAACCTACTTAAAGGTTTTTGTAGCAAATTTTATTGTCTTCAACTCTTGATTAAAACTTTTTTTTCCAAAACGTACAGTAACCAAGTAATAAAAAACCCTTTTAGTGCACACTAAATCCAAGATAGCGGGGAGAGAGAGAGGAGAAAAAATCAAATTTACACCACCTTTTGCAAGCTAAAATTCTATAATGACTGAACTAAATGTTTTAAGTCATTACTGTAAAACCAGCCAATCAAATTAAAGCAAATTTTGAACAGTTGTAGAACGCAGCTTTTGACCGCTAACTATCCAATCAGTTTTTAATAGCATTTTCTTATTAAGTTTTAGGGATTTTTCGAAATATATGCAAAAATTTTACAATTTTAAATAGTGGATCGACCTAAATTTTTACTAGTTACCGAGTTTTGGCCCACAATTGCTTAAACATTTCGTTTAAATGGATTGGCTAGTTTTAAAGTAAAGAATCGAAACGTTCAGGTTTGAATTTAACTTACTTCGGACTGTGTTGAACCCCAGGTGTTCCATATATCCAAAATGGGTGCATATGGTTCTAGAGATTGTTCTACTCCCCGCCACCTTTCGGTAATTTCATAATGTTCCGGCGATCCCATGTGTCTACCCTAAAATAATTTTACTAAATCAATTGGCAGTTTGATGTATCTTCTTCTGTTCAGCACAGGAACATGGATGTAGCCAAAATTAAAGCAAAGGTTGTAACGATTTTTTTTTAACCCTAATAGCAAGTAACGTTTTTAACAAAAAAAAAATAAAATACTTGTAAGACCCTGTACAAATAAAAATAAATCAAAGAATAATCCACATATATAAAAAAAAACAGTATCGTCGAGGGAGCGATCCTCCGGTGTCTGCGTGTCGGGCGTTGTCCTTTGTCGCCTTGTCCACTGGACCACGGTACTTCATGATAAAATTTGTTTCAACAAGCGTTGTTTAGAGTCGCTTTACGGCACGTCCCCACTTCGTCGTCCCGCGGCTGTACTCAGACTGATCCAAGCTGCTTTGTTCGGTCAGGGAAACCCGCCGTCTCTTTTCAAATGCACGTAGCCGAGAGAGTCAGCTACGTGCGGATTCTCGATGCAGTTTAACTTCTATATGGTAACCGAACTACTTTAGTTTTTGTGATAGCAAGGTCTCGTTAAATCGCAGATTTTTGCATGTTTCAGAGAGCATTTTAACACCGTTATAATATGTGCTAATAAAATATTTTAGAAAACTTATTTTTAACCAAGCATTACTGCTACTCAAAATGTTGTAAAACTTACAGAAATTGTACAGTGTTTTGTAACAGAGTTAGTTTCGTGAAAAATGCTGGTGTGATTAAAAAGGTGGACCATTGTTCATTACTGGTGAGTTTGCCTAATTTTTTTATTAGACTTTTTGCTGAGAACATAAACTTTTAATTCTATAGAAACATAAAATACTATTCTGAAAATTGATTAAACTTAAACGCATTTCTAAGACAACAATGACCTTTTTAGGCCATTCCATTTTATGAAGCCATTCCATTTTATGAAGTCCATTCCATTTTATGAAGCCATTCCATTTTATGAAGCCCATTCCATTTTATGAAGCCCATTCCATTTTATGAAGCCCATTCCATTTTATGGAGCTCGTTTTCGGGGATCCGTATATGTTTTGAAGCCGTACATCACACATACTTTGAGCAGAAGCCCGTAATTGTTTACTGAAGTAAAAGCCATGTTGTACTAGCCGATGTTACTGCTTTCTTTTTGTTTTGCTGTCCCGTTTTGAAATCTGTTTTGTTGAAGTACCAACCACACTACCTACTCAAATCTTTTGAGGACTCAACCTCCAGCGTGGGATTTGGCAGATAAGATTTAATACTTATTTTTACTAACCATTTTATTTAACTGTGATATATTTCCTTTTTATAGCACTGGTTATCATTTGTTAATATTTTTGGTAAACCTATTTATTGCCCTTGTTAGGATCTGGCAACAATGCACCCTTGTTGAGTAGATGCGCATTTACCCTCCCAAGGTATTAATTTTTCTTAGGTCCCAAAAATATATTATATTTTTTTGTTTTTGGCCAAATAGGTACATACTTTTTATTTAGGTACTTCGATAATTTTTTTGTGTGGCTTGATTTTATCGTCCGTGTATTTTCTTCTTACTTTTTATTAACATAAAATAATAAGATAAATTCTTTTATTGAAATAAAAAACCAACTCTTTATAAATAGAAATTAAATTACATTCTTGAGATAATAAAAATAAATAGTAACGAACATTCTGTGATAAGAAACAAGAATATAAAATAATATTTTTAATCGATAGCTATATAATTAAGTATTTAGGTTAAAAGATCCTTATATATTTATTTTTTTGTAAATTTCCTTCTTGCAAGTCGTTTGCTGATAAAAATAATTAGAGACTATTTTTTTTTAAACCTTTTGCGTTTTAATCAAACATTCACCATCTTTATTAATACTTAGTGAATAATACAAGGTTCACTAAGATCTCGATACATTCTTTCTATTTTACTTTTAAACTTGTATTGGCGCCCTTTAGGCAAAAGAAAGTTAATTTATTTCTCATGAATATTGTTGAGTTTTTTTTGAGGTGAACACCACGACCTCAGTCCCAACTGAGCTACCGAGAGCATTTTAGTTTGTAACAAAAAACCGTTACAGATTAAGCGGCGCGACCAACGCGGGGCCCGAGTTTTTTATTGTTGTTTAAATTTCTTTTGCCTATAAATAAAGATAATTTTTTTGAGTTTTTTTAAATTTTATATCCTTGGTTCATAACTAGTTAAAAAATTAAATACTTAAAAATAAATCAAGATAAATCTAAGATATTTAAATAAAGATAAATAAAGTCAAATATTATTTAATTAAAATAAATGAGAACAAATATAACCTAATAAAATTGATATAAAAATAATTTTTGCATTTATGGAGGTAAATTTTAATGCTAAAAGTAATAAGGCGGTTTTTTTTCCTTCTTATATGGCATCTCGTACAGTTTAAACATACAAATAAAATTATTTGTGTTTTTTCTTTTTAGATTGTTTTGAATTGAATATTTATAATTGTTATTTAGGGGCTCAGCAAAACGAGAGTTTTTCTAGATAGAGCTAGATAGAGTTTTACCCAAAAATATTTTTAATAATTTTTTTGTTTTTTATTTTTTTATTCTACGTGGCCAGTATTGAACTATATATAGATGGTACCTACCTAAAGTTTTATCAGCCATATATTTTTTTTTATATATTGAATTTTTTTACTAACAATTTTGGTGTTGGGTATTTTCGTGATTGAATCTTGAGTACGTTTTGATCAGTCTGTGCGGGGACCGATTATTCATTATAATGTTTTTTGCATACGTTCCACTAAATTAAGAGCGAGTTATAAAAACTATATTTTGAGATTTTTATTTTTTTGTATTTTTTATGCAGGGCGCTCGGTGGTATTTAAAGATACTGCAGTTTGATTTTAAAGTTTTCTTTGTTAATTATACGACGATTGCGACTTGAAAAAAAAGAAAAAAATAAATAAATAATTTTTTTTACATTCTTTTTTTTAATTTTTTTTTTGTTGCTAAATTTTTTTAATTTTAAAATGAATATCCGTGATATCGATTTAATGAGGCCTATTCATTTAACTCAACCGGAGTTATCTTATGAATTAAGAATTCGTGGAGTTATTGCTACGAGACATCAAGATGCAGCACAAAAACGAAAAATGTTAAATCGCAGAATACAAGCGGATAAAAATCGAAATCTTTCTTATTCGGATCCGCAGTATGAATTCGAAAACGAAAAAAAGGTTATCGAGGAAACCTTAGTAGCTTTAGAAGTTTTAATTTCGGAATTTGAAGGACCACAAACAGACTCTGCTTTTCAGCGCTATCGATCGCGATTGATTCATATTTCGAATCGTATTTGTCGGATTATAATCCCTCTTATAGACCAAGACTCTGTCGTTATTAATTTTAAGCAAGAAGCTTATGCAAAATATTTAGAGCTAGAAGCTAACCTTTTTGAAAAAGCTGATATTTTTGAACAAAACAACAGCGACTCGAACCTAACGTTGAATCAAACCGTTCTTCCTGCTCCAACCCCTATCGTTACCCCTGTTTTTACTCAAAGCAAGTCAATACCTGTTCATCAGTGGAATTTGTCATTTTCTGGCGAAGCAGATTATCATGTTGTTCTAGAATTTTTAGATAAAGTTGAGGAATATTGTAAGTCCCGTCGTGTTTCAAAAATAGAGTTGTTCGAGAGTGCTGGAGAGTTATTTTCAGGACCTGCGCATAACTGGTTTAAATCTGCTGTTAATAGAGCTACTAATTGGGAATCATTAGTTAAAATTTTAAAAACCGATTTTTTGCCTGAAGATTTAGACGATTTAATTTGGGAGGATATTAAAGCAAGAAAACAATATACAACAGAACCTTTTCACCTTTTTGTTGCTAATATGGAGTCATTATTTAGACATTTAGATAGACAACCCTGCGAAGCCACAAAGTTAAAATACTTAAGGAAAAATATGTGTGATTTTTATAAATCTCCTCTAGCTTTGGTCAGCATTGACTCAATCCTTTCTTTATTGGAAAACTGCCGAAAAATAGAAAATTCAAAAACGACAGATGGCTCTTCTCTTCTCGTTTCTTCTTTCCACTCAAATGATCGAGACAATTTTTGTGAACCATCAACGTCTGGTTATAACCAAAACCAAAACCATAAAAATAATTTTAAAAATACATCCTTTTTATCTGGAAATTATCGAGGCAATTTTAAAAACAATCGAGGTCGTGGCAATCAGCATGGCTATCTGAATACCAATCATAATTTAAATTACAGTAACCAGTACAATAAATTTAATTCGAATCGTGGCAGATCTTATGGAAATCATCATGACTATTCGAGTAGCAATCATCATTCGCAGTCTAACAGTCAACGTAATAATTTTAGTAATCATCGTGGTAGTTTTCGAGGTAGTTTTAAAAATAGAAATTCGAGTAGAAATCTTCAAGATAATTTAAATCCGAGTAATAATGTAACTTCTATTAATACTTCAGATACTAATAACAATCCTAAAACAGTTCAATCTAGTGAATCTTCTAAGATAGTGTGTTGGAATTGTGGATACCCAATCATGTTTTCTCGTCATGTAAAGCTCCGAAAAATAAATTTTGTTACCGATGTGGAAAATCCAATGTAACAACTCGTGATTGCAATTGTTCAAAAAACTAGTTTCGAGGACGTTTGGTAACGGTCGACGAACTCCTTGTAATTTTAAGGCCGAGAATAATAAAAGAAATTTTTTTTGTCAGTTTGAATGGGACAATTGGAAGAAATTTGTTTATGATTTTTATAATAAAGTTAAAGTATCGGAATTTGGTAATAAAGCAAATTTAAGTACCGTTGAATCGAATTTGGTTTCTAATGATAGTTCTTTAGCTCCATTATTTGTTAGTTTACCTCATGATAATAGGCCTTATATTGAGATAAATGTTTTTGATACATTAGTTACTGCACTTTTAGATAGTGGTGCAAATCACAGTGTGCTTGGCAGGAAATCTTTAGACTTAATAGCAAAATTTGAACTTGAAGTTGACAGTTTTGGAAAAAATAACCCGGTGTACACAGCTAGTGGACAACCACAAGAAGTTGTGGGTGTAATCTATTTGCCGATATGTGCTGATAATCTATGTAAGATTACAAAAGTTTTAGTTGTACCTTCATTATCGCATGGATTAATTTTGGGAAGTGACTTTTGTCGAAACTTTAACGTTAAGATTGATTTTGAGGATAATTCTTGGACAGTTTGTAGTTCTGTCAGTAATTTTGTTTTCTCTGTTTCTTCGGAGGACAAAGATACGTCTCTGGGCATTGAAAGTCAAAACTTTTCAGAAAGTGAGTTGCGAGACATCGAAAAAATTAAATTAGCTTATGAAGCTATCAGTTGTAAAGATAAACTAGGACGCACAGATAAACTTGTATTTAATATTGATACTGGAGATGCTCCACCCTTCAGAGAACGACAATATCCTTTGTCACCTTTTATGATGAACATACTAAATAAAGAACTAGATGAAATGCTCGCCTTAAATGTGGTTGAACCATCACATAGCTCTTATAATTCTCCAGTCTTGTTAGTTAAGAAAGCAAACGATGAATACCGATTCTGTTTTGACGGACGTCGTCTAAATAAAATAACAAAGCATTATGCATATCCTCTGCCTAGAGTAGATACTATTTTAAACACTTTGCGTGATGCACGTTATATCTCTTCCATTGATCTTAGAAAAGCTTTTTGGCAGATACCCCTGCACCCTGATTGTAAAGAAAAAACTGCTTTCTCTGTACCAGGTCGTGGTCTATTCCATTTTAATGTTGTTCCGTTCGGTTTACGTAACTCTGCTCAATGTCAGCAAAGTTTAATGGATAAAGTTTTAACCCCGAAGCTTTCTCCTAAGGTGTTTTGCTATTTGGATGACATAATTGTTACTTCCAGTAGTTTTTCTGAACATATTTCACTGTTATATGAAGTGTTAGAAAAATTGAAAAATGCAAATTTAACTGTTAACCTTGAGAAATGTCAACTTTTTAAGTCAAGTCTCAAGTACCTTGGTTATGTAGTGGACTGCTCGGGATTACGTACCGACAGTGACAAGGTTGCTGCTATAGTGAATTTTCCTCAGTGTAAAACTACTACTGAGATCAAACGTTTTGTTGGTATGGCTTCTTGGTATAGAAAGTTTATTAAAGGCTTTTCTACTCTTGTTTCACCGTTGAACGATTTGTTGAAAGGTAAAAAGAAAGGTCAAACTGTGAAATGGACTCCTGACGCGGATAGTGCTTTTATTAAGTTAAAAGAGGCTCTGGTCTCTGCTCCAATTTTATGCAGCCCCGATTTTGATATTCCTTTTATTATTCAGGCTGATGCTTCTAATACCGGTTTGGGCGGTGTGCTTTTGCAAGAAATAGATGGCTCAGAAAGAGTTATAGCTTACGCTAGTAGATCTTTATCTCGAACAGAACGTAATTATACTGTGACTGAAAGAGAATGTCTTGCTGTAATTTTTTCCTTATCAAAATTTAGGCCCTATGTGGAGGGTACTGCAAATCTAAAAATTATTACCGATCACTATTCACTTTTATGGTTAAATAATATGAAAGAACCAACTGGAAGATTAGCCAGATGGGCCGTTCAATTGCAACAGTATGATTATACTATTACTCATAGAAAAGGATCATTAAATGTAGTTCCAGATTGTTTGTCCAGGATCCCTTCTGATAATCTAGTTAATAACGACCATGAGAATGTTGATGTTTTAGCTTTGACTAATTTTGAGACACAGAAATTAGATATCCGTTTAGAAAACCTTGACCCTTTTTATTTAAAGATGCAACAAGATATTTTATCAAAACCTAAAAAATTTCCTAATTGGTGCGTTAAAAATAATTTTGTTTACAAGCACGTTCCCTTAAAAACTAAATTTAAATCTAATTTGACCCCCTGGAAAATTTTAGTTCCAAAAAGTCAAGTTCAAGAAATAATTAGGAAACATCATGACCCTGTTGTAGCAGGTCACTTTGGATTTTTTAACCGAACCGAACCGAACCGAACCGAAAAAAAATAAAATACTTGTAAGACCCTGTACAAATAAAAATAAATCAAAGAATAATCCACATATATAAAAAAAAAACAGTATCGTCGAGGGAGCGATCCTCCGGTGTCTGCGTGTCGGGCGTTGTCCTTTGTCGCCTTGTCCACTGGACCACGGTACTTCATGATAAAATTTGTTTCAACAAGCGTTGTTTAGAGTCGCTTTACGGCACGTTCCCCACTTCGTCGTCCCGCGGCTGTACTCAGACTGATCCAAGCTGCTTTGTTCGGTCAGGGAAACCCGCCGTCTCTTTTCAAATGCACGTAGCCGAGAGAGTCAGCTACGTGCGGATTCTCGATGCAGTTTAACTTCTATATGGTAACCGAACTACTTTAGTTTTTGTGATAGCAAGGTCTCGTTAAATCGCAGATTTTTGCATGTTTCAGAGAGCATTTTAACACCGTTATAATATGTGCTAATAAAATATTTTAGAAAACTTATTTTTAACCAAGCATTACTGCTACTCAAAATGTTGTAAAACTTACAGAAATTGTACAGTGTTTTGTAACAGAGTTAGTTTCGTGAAAAATGCTGGTGTGATTAAAAAGGTGGACCATTGTTCATTACTGGTGAGTTTGCCTAATTTTTTTATTAGACTTTTTGCTGAGAACATAAACTTTTAATTCTATAGAAACATAAAATACTATTCTGAAAATTGATTAAACTTAAACGCATTTCTAAGACAACAATGACCTTTTTAGGCCATTCCATTTTATGAAGCCATTCCATTTTATGAAGTCCATTCCATTTTATGAAGCCATTCCATTTTATGAAGCCCATTCCATTTTATGAAGCCCATTCCATTTTATGAAGCCCATTCCATTTTATGGAGCTCGTTTTCGGGGATCCGTATATGTTTTGAAGCCCGTACATCACACATACTTTGAGCAGAAGCCCGTAATTGTTTACTGAAGTAAAAGCCATGTTGTACTAGCCGATGTTACTGCTTTCTTTTTGTTTTGCTGTCCCGTTTTGAAATCTGTTTTGTTGAAGTACCAACCACACTACCTACTCAAATCTTTTGAGGACTCAACCTCCAGCGTGGGATTTGGCAGATAAGATTTAATACTTATTTTTACTAACCATTTTATTTAACTGTGATATATTTCCTTTTTATAGCACTGGTTATCATTTGTTAATATTTTTGGTAAACCTATTTATTGCCCTTGTTAGGATCTGGCAACAATGCACCCTTGTTGAGTAGATGCGCATTTACCCTCCCAAGGTATTAATTTTTCTTAGGTCCCAAAAATATATTATATTTTTTTGTTTTTGGCCAAATAGGTACATACTTTTTATTTAGGTACTTCGATAATTTTTTTGTGTGGCTTGATTTTATCGTCCGTGTATTTTCTTCTTACTTTTTATTAACATAAAATAATAAGATAAATTCTTTTATTGAAATAAAAAACCAACTCTTTATAAATAGAAATTAAATTACATTCTTGAGATAATAAAAATAAATAGTAACGAACATTCTGTGATAAGAAACAAGAATATAAAATAATATTTTTAATCGATAGCTATATAATTAAGTATTTAGGTTAAAAGATCCTTATATATTTATTTTTTTGTAAATTTCCTTCTTGCAAGTCGTTTGCTGATAAAAATAATTAGAGACTATTTTTTTTTAAACCTTTTGCGTTTTAATCAAACATTCACCATCTTTATTAATACTTAGTGAATAATACAAGGTTCACTAAGATCTCGATACATTCTTTCTATTTTACTTTTAAACTTGTATTGGCGCCCTTTAGGCAAAAGAAAGTTAATTTATTTCTCATGAATATTGTTGAGTTTTTTTTGAGGTGAACACCACGACCTCAGTCCCAACTGAGCTACCGAGAGCATTTTAGTTTGTAACAAAAAACCGTTACAAGGTATCAGAAGAATTAAAAATACTAAGGAATGTCGGTTAAGGACACATATCTTCTTTCATTCTCCATTTAAAAAATACCGATAACACCCCCATTACAATTGAACATGTAAGACTCGCAAATATTATTAGAAAGACTAAAAGCAGTATATCAGAAATATGGACTAAAGACAAATCTTATATATTATAATTTTAACGAAGAATCTAATCGTTCTTAAAAATATAAGTTATTCTGGCCATAAAACAATTTAGTTGCAAAAAGGGTAATCATCCAATATAAATTTTAATTCAATATTATCCATGTTGTTTGCCTGTTCCCGTTATATAACATCTATTTATGAATGCCCTTTGACCGCTGTTACTATGCTTGTGCCTGGTTTCATCAGAGTGTCGTTGCAGTCCCGGCAATATACGTCACGAAATAGGTGATCGCCCTTGAAATGACCAATAGACGAGGGAGCAAAATTGATACGTACTGTCGGTTTTCGTGCTTGATCTACGTCATTATCCAGAGCTGCAGTTGTTTTAGTCTAGCGCTTGCTCGTTGATAAATTGCATTGTTCGATTCCCGGTACACTTTTTCATCGGGATTTTTAGGTTTAAAAAGTTAAGAAAAACAAAACAAAATTAATCGAACGTCCTATGCCTGATCTAAATATCGAAGTGTATATCTTTAATCCGGGAATAAAACGACACAAAAAAATTAATAAAAGTATTTATAAAACGTCATTTGAACTTATATTAACAAATTTTGTGTTTTTGTAATTTATATTTTCGATTTTTGATACCTAGCCCTTTTTCTTTAACAGGTCACAAACCGAACCTTCCTAAGCAATCTCCTTGTGCAGGAAGTGACAGCAAAATAAATTTTCACCTTAAATCTCCCGGTGGTCTTACGCCTTTGGTTTCCTCCTCTTCGTCTTAGCGCCGATACACACACGCGTTTTTTTGCAGCGCGGTGACGCAGCGTTACCGCGTTTTTCTGAAGAATGCACGCAAGAAGAACGCGCGTTTGCCGCTTAACTGTGTGAATTGCGCCATTTATTTCTAGTATCACGGACCGCAATTGCGGTAACGCTGCGTTGTCGCGCTGCAGAAAAACGTGTAGGCGCTTAGAATATAACCGCAGGCGCAGGTGAGCACCAGGAGACAATATTCAAATTGCTAGGATTATTTTAAACCTATACGCTAGAGGATGCAACTTTCAGAAGAAGTTGCTTTATTTGTTTAAAAACGGCGATGTGTAGGGAACCTCGCTTGATTTGCTTTATTTCTCCAAATTGGCAAATATCACCAAGAACAAACAGGCGTTTTCGTCAACTTGTCGATTTTTAATCAACATGAAAAGAGTCCCAAACCAAAACCAAATATTTGAATTTACGACCCACTCTAATTGGCATCTCTATAGGGGGGGATGATAAAGATGGTAATTACCCCTCCAAAACACGAAAAAATATGTCAAGTATAAGGGCGGTTACTACAGGTACGTTAAAGGCCGAAAAAAATTATATTTTTGTTGACTTATCTGAAAAGCACTCAAGGAAGAAATCGCCTGAGCATGGGAAAAGTGCACACGGAAAAAGCGCACAGAGGATAAACTTAACTTAAATAATAACTCCGGCAAAAAAAAACAAAAAAAGTAGTCTTAATATCTCAATGAACGGAATCCAAATACGACGTTTGTTTTGCCCGTGTACTTCCAAAATTTTGAATAAATTGCAAAAAACTTGATCAAAGTATTGCAATGTTACACGGTGAAGTTGCTTTGCAAAGCAACATGACATCAATTTCAGTAACGCACCCAGGAATATGTCTTGGGGGGGCCCGAGGCCTCATAATGTCGTATTTCATGCTAGTTTTTGTATTTATTCATGAAATATGTGGAAAATATATACAAAAATCCCAGGCTTGGGGGGGGGGGGCCCGGGCCCCGGGGCCCCCCCTGGGTGCGCCCATGCATCAATCAAAAAAATTTATATATTTTCTTCAGCGTTTTTGCATTTTTTTGTGTCTGCACGAAAGTTTTTATATTATAAGGACCCCGGAGGCATTTTCCGATCCCTATGTGGTTACCGCTACACGGAGCGCTAATCGTATAGGACTTGCTAAATTATAATCGACGTTGCGTTTCATATTAGGCCAGCGCACAAAAATCAAATAACTGCGTTTATTATGCTTATTTTTTACACCACTGCATGACTTTTTACATTGGGTTGGTTTGTAGTACTTAATTAATAAAACGCCTTACAAAGTTAAATAACTTTTATTAAATTATTAAAGTTATTGATTATCATAATGAGTTTTAGCATTCGGTTGATTTGCCAAAATGTTAGAGATGATAGACCTTTCTTAACCTAACCGGACCGAACCAAAGCAAACTGAAACAACAATTAAAAAAATAACTTTCAGGACTTGAAGAAGTTTTTTTTTTGAAAAAAAATTGTTGGTTTAGTTTGCTTTGGTTTGGTTCAGTTTTTGTGCGCTGGCCTAATAGGAAACGCAACGTCGATTATAATTTAACAAGTCCTATACGATTAGCGCTCCGTGTAGCGGTAACCACATAGGGATCGGAAAAAAGCACCCCGGAGAAGTAGGTTTGATTAAATATACCGACAGACCACTTTTTCTAGGCCTACAACCTACCAATAATACTAGTCTAATGGCCCATCTTAGGATAATTATTATGAACCTAGACGTAAATCATAAGAGATTTTAAACAAAATTTATTTATAGCTACGAAAATTTCCAAATTTTTTTAAAAATACAAAATAATAAAAGAAATTCATGTTTTAAATATTTTGAACATTTTAAAAGTTTTTATGAATTTCAGTAAAAAAATTTCAAATATTTTCAAAATGCAAAAAAAAAAATGCAAAATTTCCATATATCAGGTGTCGCAAAACTTAGGAGCCTATAGTGCAGTAGGTGATAAAGGGTGATACAGGAGTTTCTTTCTGATAAAAAAGATTATGTAACATCAACATTCATCTGTTTTTAAGATATAGGAATTTTATAGTTAGATGTGTGCGGGAAAAAAGGTTTTACAAAAACAAGAAAATTTGTCACAGTCAAATGAATACTTAGCTATAATTGTGATCCATAAATCTGTTATTTTCTTTTTTGATAAAATTACAAATTAAGGAGATACAGGCTGTAAAAATAACCTCCACAAATCTATAAAAAATAAAAACCTTTAAAAACTTTTATGTTATGATATTTTATTAATATGTCTCCTTAGAGACTTATTTTTATTAACAAAAAAAGTTTGTTCCCAAAAAAATAGTTTTTCTGACAAAAAAAAATCGCATAATTTTTTTAAAAATATTTTTATCTCCATTTATTGTGCTTGTTCTACACGATTTTTAAAAAAGTTATTATCAAAAAATTGTAAAAACCGCAAACTTTGATACTCTGTATCTCGAGGGCCATAGGGATACACACCTTGTATACTACTCTATTTTTGTGGCAAAATTAAGATTATCAAGTAACCTGTAATAATAGAATTTTTCCATACGTCAAAACTTTTATTTGTTTGATTTCCCTGTGCGGTTTTTTCCTTGGTCCCCTTTTTAGTATGGCAACTTACCCTCCTTTCTTCGTCCTTAAGTAAAACTTGTATCACATCGAAACAGTTTGTTTCTTCGGTAACTCCTGACACAAATCGTTGTTCTCCTCGGATCCAAATCGGTATTTCTTCCCCGCTACTCATGGTGCTGCCCCCGTCGAAGTCTTCCGAGAGACGGGTTCGAACTGTATCGTTGAGCCACATGCTTTCTGGAAGAGATGAATTTTAGGAGGAATCTGTAAACAAAATTTAAATAGGTATATGCCGTATTTAAAGTGTGAAACCCATTCTTAAAGAGTGTAGGTAGTACTTGTCGATAGCCTCTGTTAAATCTTAAGAGAAGGGATTAGGCACGTATCACAAGATTGGGCGCGTTCGATATTTTTATTTAAAGATATTAGGAATTCGTAATCGGATTGACTTTTCAAAATTCCAAGACGGTTATTGTAACTACGGTAACCCGTGCCATATTTAAGGCAGCTTTTATGTGGCGTAAAGTGGTAGGACGACTATATCTAATGTGTGTGAACTATTAACAATTTATTTGCATTATGCTTCCCTTGATGTGACTTATGGTAGGTACTATATTAAAGGATAAATATTTTTTTCTAAAAAAAAACCCTTTACCCCTCCAAAGAAAAAAACCTTTGGTATTCCAGAGCAAGTAAAATTCATCCGGCGCATTGGTCCCTGAAAAGAGCCTATAATCACACTGAGGGAGTAACCATATTATATCGGATCCAATCCTGAATGGATTTAACGGCGTAAATATAAAGCGATAGGGCTACATTACATTTGAAACTCGACCAAGGAATGAAAAATCATATAAATGCCTGCTGCAGCCGACCTCTTCACCGACGCGACGGGATTCGAACTCTGGTAACTGCGAGATAAAGCAGTGTTCCATCAGTGGCAGTATTCTTGAAATCTCCCCGAGTGAGTACTCCCCGGGGAGTGACAACGAGTGAGCACTCCCTCGTTTCTCACCGTATTGCATAAATGCAGTATTCTTGGTTTGGGGAATACATGAAAAGTGATATGAAATGAGCGCCCTGTTGCCAATTTTCAGATGACAGCACGTGACAATTTTGACCAATAAAAAAGCAAAAAATTTTGACAGACAATTAACCAAATACAGTTATGTGGTTGAAGGGATGTAACCCCAGTTTTTATTTCCTTGATTTTTTGTTTGTTGACAAAAAATTATAAAATTTGCATTATTTATTTAGTTTTTATTTAAATATGTCTTATTTTTTCTTAAATAATAGCTCTGTCCTTATGTTATGAGATCAAAATTTGTGTTAAATCTAACCGCGTTCAATTGAGCAAACATATCGAACCCCCGCTAAAAAATAGTCACAACTCAAAAAACATTGTTTTGAGAAAATCGCTGTTAAAGAATTTAGTTCATTAGAGAGATTCATTTTTCACTTACATGACAAATTACGAGTTAACATGTTATTTTATTTCAACAGGAACCTATTAACTCAATGTAATTGGTGCAGTACGTTTCCCAGAAAAAATTATTTTTGTCGTTTTTAGTTAAAAAAAAGACAAAAACCCGATATTGTGACACTTTTTTAGAACAAGGCAGCCTGACGTTGTAAATCAGGATGTCACGCAGTATGGTAAATAATATAACAAAAGAAAACAAATAAAGAAGAAACTTTGTATTTATTTTTACAACGAGTTATAAAATGCTGAATAAGAACTGGGAATGTGATTATTCTCTAATAAATTCAAAAGATTTTTTTCTTATTCTCCTTAATTTTAAGTACACTGAACAATTCGAAAAAACAGTCACAACTCAAAAAATAACAGTATTTTACTTGTTATATGGGTCAGATTTAACCAATAGTTCACACGAAAACCTTCACACTCGAAATGTGACTCTTTTCAGGATGAAACTCCACGTTCACGCTGTTATAAAGTCAAAAGTGACACTGTAAAGGAACGCATCCTCAGCTAAACTGGACAAAATAAAAGAGTCACATCGCCATTTCGCGGTGAATTGTCGAAACATAAATGTGACGCTTTTATGGAAGAAAGTACAAGTTATTTCGATGATGGGAGCAGGTTTATCTCAATAAGGGCGATTTTTGAGTTGTGACTCTTTTTCAGCGGGTGTGCGATATCCTAACCGGTGTGTCGACCACCAGCATTTTGCAAAAAAAATGTCCCCACAAAAAAGTTGTTCTTCGAAAAAAAATGCTTTTTCAAAAAACTAATTTACAAAAAAAAACTAAAAATATTTTTTTTACCAAAATTATTTTTGAAAATAATACTTTTTTAAAAAGCAGTTTTTTCAAAAACTAATTTATAAAAGAAAACTAAAAAAATTGTTTAAATAATAATTTTTTAAAAAGCAATTTTTAAAAAAATATATTTAGATCAAGCCAAAAAATATACTTCAACAAACAGGGAAAAATCTTTAAAAAACAAAACCCACACATAACCAAAACAACATTTTCTAGGTTATCTCAGAGTTTTTGACAAAAGTCACCACGTCAGCACCTATCGAGATCTCCCCGGTGAGAAGTCGCCAAAATGTCACACGTTTTTCGGGTGAGAGTTTCAAGAATACGATTGGGGGAGAAACGCCCACTTTCGCTCGAATTTCGAAGAGTACTCGCTCGGGGGAGATTTCAAGAATAACGACACAGGCCGTTCGACAGTCATAAAACCGTCCGAAAAATCCCAAAGCGCGAGCAATGCAGTACGAGGACTGTTTTAAAACGGTTTTGGTTAGAAGGAACGACCAAAAACTGTCCAAAAAACGAATGCTGTTAACGTAGTGATCAATTTACTTCAGGCATGTGATCATATGCGAGAGAGTTAAATTCAAAGTCACGTGACTAAAAGAAAGGATAGGTTTCTTCGTCTCGCGTAAAGATAGATCGAAGGCAACGTATGAATTCGAGAGCACGAAATTAAAGTTGCACACAGAAAGGATAACACAATTACATAGGATTATCATAATACATTTTTAATTTTAGTTCTTTCAAATGCAGATAAAATTACATTATTTTAATTTATATTCACAAACTAGAAACCACTACAGACTGCCTAATAAACTAAATATACCAAAAATTAAAACGAACTTGCACTAGCACATATAACGTAGTGATCAATTTACTTCAGGCATGTGATCATATGCGAGAGAGTTAAATTCAAAATCACGTGACTAAAATAAAGGATTTTGGTTAGAAGGAACGACGAAATAACTGTCCAAAAAACGAATGCTGTTAACGTAGTGATCAATTTACTTCAGGCATGTGATCATATGCGAGAGAGTTAAATTCAAAGTCACGTGACTAAAAGAAAGGATAGGTTTCTTCGTCTCGCGTAAAGATAGATCGAAGGCAACGTATGAATTCGAGAGCACGAAATTAAAGTTGCACACAGAAAGGATTACACAATTACATAGGATTATCATAATACAATTTTAATTTTAGTTCTTTCAAATGCAGATAAAATTACATTATTTTAATTTATATTCACAAACTAGAAACCACTACAGACTGCCTAATAAACTAAATATACCAAAAATTAAAACGAACTTGCACTAGCACATATTTTTGGGCAGAAACTTGTGAAAAAGTATTTATTGTTTCTAATATCACAACTTTTATTTATGTGACTTGATTTGATTTTTACAAAATATTTGTGAAATTACCTACATATTATAGAAAGCCTTAATATTCACAAAGTTTTTGTGATTTTATTTATTTTTAGGAAACAGAGATCGTGATACTTCTAAGAAGTTAGGAAACTCACATTTTGTAGCTTGTACTTTGTTTATATAGTTAATGACCTTAATCGAAGTAGTTTGTTCTTCCGCCAAATCTGGTGTAAAATTTCACACACGTGTCCTCTCTTTTACCGTCTAGTTCACAGGCGAGGGGTAAACCGCGTGGGTATTTTGGTGTACAAATCTTGGGTATTAGGGGAATTGTTAGAGGAAATAGTGGGTATTAGAGGTATTATTAGGGTATTAGTGGGTATTAGTAGGCATTAGTGGGTATTAGAAGGGTATTAGATGTAATAGCCGGGGTCTTAGAGGAATTAGTCTGGGTAATAGCTGTATTAGAATTATAAAAGAACATACGATTTTTCAAACTTATTTCCCTGTTTACCACAGAACAAGTCCAATGTAACCTGGTATCTGGTATCTTTCGACGCGTATCAATATGCTACAGTAGATTATGAGCATTTTTTATAGGAACCTCCTTATTAGTAGATACATATTAACGATTTGGCAACATTGCCTACACCTGTTGTGAAAAAAACCGTGCGTATCGAGGTGCGTATCCAGTGGTAAACTCAAAATCTTTGTGAAGATAAAAATAAAAATGAAAATTCCTTAATAGAGAACATTCGAGATATGGAAACATTCGTCCATAAAGATGTAAGATGATGTATTAGATTTGAAAGATTATTCAGATAAAATGAAACATGTGGAAGGAAATTCTACCTACGTTGAAGTGTTACTGAAGGATGGGGTCTGCAAATCGATCTGCAGTTATTAAAAAATCTTCCTTTTGCTGGCTTCTTAGTGAATCTAACGGTCGCATCAGTAACGATCGCCTCAAAAGGTTTATAATCACACCAAGTGACCATACAAAATTAAAAGCGAGATTAAAAGTGAGCCAGAAGGTGAGTCCGAAATCAACCCAAGAAAATGTAAGCAAAAACGACTAAAAAAAGGGGACATTGGAAGATTCGCAGACTTAGAAAAAAGGAGTGTAAACGGGAAGGAAATATGTGAAACTGAGAGCGAAATGGATGAGGCTGATGGAGAATTTGATCAATCAGAATCCTGTGATGAGAAATTCATAAAGGAGATTACAATAGGAAAATTCTACGCCGTCGCCTATGATAAACAATGGTTTATCGGCAAAGTTTCTGATATTCTTAAAGAAAATCAATTCAAGGTCAAATTTCTAAAATCAAACAATAATCACTTTGTCTGGCCCAGGCAAGATGACACCGACATCGTTGACCTAAAATATATTATTTATGGTCCCCTGGAGTTATCAGGAAGTGGTCCTTTCAATTTAAGGAGGCATGACCTAATTACCACAGAAAAAAAATATAAAGAAACAGCTGAATAGTTTTATTGTAAATTGTAATAAATTATTTCCAATTCATTTTTTTTTATTCATAGCATATTTCGGTACATATTATTTACGTTTATTGTTATTTCTCGTTGAAGATTTGTTCAAGACTCGGTTCAAAATGATTTGGAAATAAACAATATTTTGAATTAAAAATTTAGAAGTTTTAATTGTTTAAAATATTGGTAAGTTTATAACCCTTTCTCATTCAAGGCAAGTAATAGAGTGTTTTTGGTCAGCACATTTGTCTCCAAAATCGTGGTTGTGGTTATTCTGAGTCGGCGCAATAGCGACCTGTTACCACAAAGGACGTGGTTAATTACGGATTTTTAGCGCTTTTTTACTGGAATCGTGTTCCAAATTCAAATTTTTGTTATGTTTTGAACATTTTTGATTATTTTGATGAAAGTTTCAAATTATTTTTCTTGTAAAATGGTTTTCTTGCAGTTTTATGAAATGACATTTCGTTATGTGGTGTGTTCAAAAACTGTGTTGTTCGTGACAAATAGTTATGGTTATTAACCACTAACATAACCACAACTATAACGAAATTGACGTCTACATGTGCTGACCAAAAACACTCTAATAACTTTTTAACTGCGAAAAGTGGATTTTTTTCCAGAGATATTAGTGGGTATTAGTAGGCTCGAGTAGGTATTAGTGGGTATTAGTGGGTATTATTATGGGTATTAGAGGGTAATAGAGGTATTAGTTTAACAAATTCGGGTATTAGAAGTAAAATAAGGTATTAGTATACATAATTTTGAAGCGCGGTTTACCCCTCGTTCACAGGTCACCGGGATTTGCTGCGATCAGGGTAAACCCTTATGTTTCTATTCCTATCTAATCACCTGCTAAACTAGTTTTGCTTTTTCTAGGCTACCCTATGGCCAGTATAGCTTTTTTCCATGTGGTATACCGACAACATTGCGCAGTTCCGTAGTAATACAAATTATATTTTTATATATAAAAAAAATCAACAGATGCTCCAGATGTTGCACATTTTTTTTTTTTAATTTAAATATTTGTATATTTACGTAGCTTACCCGGCATTTTGTCATGTGTTAAAATTGGTTGTGAAACTTAATTTATTTTGACAAAAATTTTAATTTTTTGGGTTATTCACTGTTTTTTGAATTTTCTCAGACAAATGTAAATTTAATGTAATATTATGGTATATTTTTATCTCAGGTGATGTAAACTGGAAATGTGTGTGGTTTACATACAATTTTTCCAGTGCAACATATGATAAACACAGACAAAGAAAAGAGAGAGAGCAATCATTTCTAATGCGCCTGTCTTCAACCCTTGTATTTCAGAGGAGTCCGGCGCCTGTTTAAGTGGCCTGATGGGACGGAAAACTGACTGTCCGATACATCGTCGTACAACGTCGACCTAGAACGCGGATTTTTCGGACGGTTTTGTGACTGTCGAGCGACCTGATGGAACGTAACTATAATTTCAACTTCCCCTTGACTGTACTTTTGTTTCTTCAAAAGAGTACCCGGAATCATTTGCGCCGCAAAATTTGAACAGCGTCCAACAGGACTTGGGACCTGTGGGAGTCTTGTTACAAGGCCTGTTGTGAAATTTGTACAGCCCTGCTGTGTGGTTCAGAACTTGTGTACAAAAAAAAATAAAAAAGGTATTTATGCAAAAAATTTTACATTTCCCTCAACTAAACCTTTTTCATGCATCGACAAAAATTTGATTACCTAAATTTATTTTTAATTTACCCCCATAAAATTTGCTTCCTATTGGGTCCTGTCATGTCCTGTTGGGTCCTGATATGTGTCTTGTTGACTCCTGTCGTATTCTGTGGGCCTTAAGTCGGGCCTTGTTCCTGTTGTAAAATTTGTAAAACAGTACTGTTGTGAACCCATCGGAATTACCCACTTATAACCTGATATCGGTCTAGGACAACTAGGCGCCGCCAACTGGGCGCCGGGCCAACTTGGCACCGGGTCAACACGGCGCCGTAGAAATTTTTTTTTGGATAAAATGTGTAGATAAAAACCAAAATATATTATTTATATAAAAACATCTTTAAAAAATACCTGAGACAAATCGGTTAGTAAATAAGAAATTCCGCCATTTTGGATCGGCCATTTCGATTTCTTTAAGTTTGAGTGAAAAATTTTGTTAAATGACCTCAAGCAATGGAATATTTCAAGTTTGAGACAAATCGGTTAGTAAATAAGAAAATCCGCCATTTTGGACCGGCCATTTTGATTTTTTTAAGTTTGAGTAAAAAATTTTGTTAAATGACCTCAAGCAATGGAATATTTCAATTTTGAACAAATCGGTTTGTAAATAAGAAAATCCGCCATTTTGATTTTTTAGGTTTGAGTAAAAAAAATTGTTAAATGACCTCAAGCAATGTAATATTTTAAGTTTGAGACAAATCGGTTAGTAAATAAGAAAATCCGCCATTTTGGATCCGCCATTTTGATTTTTTTAAGTTTGAGTAAAAAATTTTGTTAAATGACCTCAAGCAATGGAATATTTCAAGTTTGAGACAAATCGGTTTGTAAATAAGAAAATCCGCCATTTTGATTTTTTTAAGTTTCAGTAAAAAAATTTGTTAAATGACCTCAAGCAATGTAATATTTTAAGTTTGAGACAAATCGGTTAGTAAATAAGAAAATCCGCCATTTTGGATTCGCCATTTTGATTTTTTTAAGTTTGAGTAAAAATTTTGTTAAATGACCTCAAGCAATGGAATATTTCAAGTTTGAGACAAATCGGTTTGTAAATAAGAAAATCCGCCATTTTGATTTTTTTAAGTTTGAGTAAAAAAATTTGTTAAATGACCTCAAGCAATGTAATATTTTAAGTTTGAGACAAATCGGTTAGTAAATAAGAAAATCCGCCATTTTGGATCCGCCATTTTGATTTTTTTAAGTTTGAGTAAAAAATTTTGTTAAATGACCTCAAGCAAAGGAATATTTCAAGTTTGAGACAAATCGGTTTGTAAATAAGAAAATCCGACATTTTGATTTTTTTAAGTTTGAGTAAAAAAATTTGTTAAATGACCTCAAGCAATGTAATATTTTAAGTTTGAGACAAATCGGTTAGTAAATAAGAAAATCCGCCATTTTGGATCCGCCATTTTGATTTTTTTAAGTTTGAGTAAAAAATTTTGTTAAATGACCTTAAGCAATGGAATATTTCAAGTTTGAGACAAATCGGTTTGTAAATAAGAAAATCCGCCATTTTGATTTTTTTAAGTTTGAGTAAAAAAATTTGTTAAATGACCTCAAGCAATGTAATATTTTAAGTTTGAGACAAATCGGTTAGTAAATAAGAAAATCCGCCATTTTGGATCCGCCATTTTGATTTTTTTAAGTTTGAGTAAAAAATTTTGTTAAATGACCTTAAGCAATGGAATATTTCAAGTTTGAGACAAATCGGTTTGTAAATAAGAAAATCCGCCATTTTGATTTTTTTAAGTTTGAGTAAAAAAATTTGTTAAATGACCTCAAGCAATGTAATATTTTAAGTTTGAGACAAATCGGTTAGTAAATAAGAAAATCCGCCATTTTGGATCCGCCATTTTGATTTTTTTTAAGTTTGAGTAAAAAATTTTGTTAAATGACCTCAAGCAATGGAATATTTCAAGTTTGAGACAAATCGGTTTGTAAATAAGAAAATCTGCCATTTTGATTTTTTTAAGTTTGAGTAAAAAAATTTGTTAAATGACCTCAAGCAATGTAATATTTTAAGTTTGAGACAAATCGGTTAGGAAATAAGAAAATCCGCCATTTTAATTTTTTTAAGTTTGAGTAAAAAATTTTGTTAAATGACCTCAAGCAATGGAATATTTCAAGTTTGAGACAAATCGTTTAGTAAATTAGAAAATCCGCCATTTCAAAGTCGCCATTTTGATTTTTTTAAGTTTAAGGATAAAACTGTATTTAGTGATCTTAGGCGCTGCAAACTTTCAAGTTTCAGACAAATCGGTTTAAAAATAAAGAAATCCGCCATTTTGGATCCGCCATTGTTGTAATAAAAAACGTAAATTGTAGTGTTACCAGGTTACCAAACACTACAACTACCAAGATTCAACAGTCGACTAAATGGACTTAACTTTACTTAACAAAAACAAATTTCAAAAAAATTGCGTAAAGGATTTTTTAAAGATGTTTTTATGTAAATAATATATTTTGTTTTTCATCTACATATTTTATCAAAAAAAAATGTTTAGTCCGGCGCCGAGTTGGCCCGGCGCCCAGTTGGCGGCGCCGAGTTGGACCATTCCGCCTGATATCCGTAATCAATCCCCTTTGGGTAATTAAGTACATAAAGAAAACAATTTACAATATTTTATGTAATTCTGATACGTAGATATTTATCTGTTTATGTTTACAAATGGTCATTAATAGTTTTTTAGTAGTTTAAAATTTACTGCAAACATAAAATTGGATTGCTCAACAACAACCTAAACTGACTATTCCAATTAACTTAATTAATTAATAGCAACAATAAATCTTGCTTCTTTTACGCAACAAAACTACAATTTATTCAATTTTAAAAAGCTAGTAACTCGAATTCATCAACAAAACTTTTTGTTTGTTTTATCCACACCTTTAACAAAAGCTTTTTTATTTTGCAAAATAGGACACAGTAGCCTTCGCTTATTTTTGCTCTAGAAATCACCCTTTTTATTTCACAGAATCGCGTTGGTTTCATTTTAAAGCAATTTTAGAAATAGGCCCAATATGATTTTCTTATAATAAAACAAAATGTATTTCATAACACGGTGCTTCTCAACGGTGAATAAGTTTGTCAAAAACTGTTTAAGGGGTATCTTTAGGGAACGTTTCGTCTTCTCAAAACCACATTCAATGAAATCCTACAGGAGCCGTATTCTTCAAAGTTTGTGAAGGGAGTGCTCCCGGGAACGTTCCCGGGAACGTTCCCGGGAAATCAAACACACTTTTTCTCCCGGGAATGAAAATGTCGTATTCTTGAACGCTCGAAGCGGTTTGTAAGTGCAGGGTTTAGAATCACGCCGTGCAACTCCAGTGCACAACGTTGCCGCGTATCTCGCAACTAACCAAACTGCGTTTTATGCCATTTTATTTTTGAATTCAGGAAGTTTTTTTAAAATTAGGGACTTATAAAACCAGGCAGTAATAGTGCCGGGCACTATTCTGACAGTTTTTCATTGAAAACTGACAGTTGGTCTTTCAAAATTGACATACCAAGTCGAATTTGTAAATCAAGTTGTTTATTTTTCATTAATAATGGCGGCACTATTAATTCCGGCTCTTATAATACACAATTAAAGGCCTAATTTTGAAAGAAGACAGCTGTTCTTATAATGGGAAACTGTCGAATAGTGCACAATTAGTGCCTGGCTTTATTGCAATAAGTCCTTAATTATCTAAAAAAATTTTAGCTTTAAGGAGCCCTGGCTCGAGACCCTCCCCTTGGTGTGCTTATGTCTACATAAACATAACTCACACTTATTTCTGTCAGTTATTTCAGGCCCAATCGAGTTATGATTATTAATGTTTAACACTTTGTTTATAGAGGCCTATTAAAGTGCTTTTATATAAGGACACTTTAAAAATGTAGTTGTAAGAACACCACATTATACATTATTTTAAACTGCCTTTAGGTTCAGATAAACGTTTCTCTGTAGTGTCAAATTAATGAACAGGCGGCACCGCAGTATAGCAATTTAGTTTCAATGCATATACATACATATATCTAAATAGGGCTTTACCTAAAAACTCTATTTTTACTTTCGCAAAAAAAAAACAAATCACAAAACAAATAAGTGAGGTTAGAAACTTTCCCGGGAACTCGTTTTCACCTCGTGAGAGGTGGTGAACTTGAATTCACAGGAGTGTGCTTTGGGAATAGAGCATTCACCTTTTTACGGTGAGGACTACTCACATTCTCCTCCCAAAAATTCAAGAATACGTATCCAGATCGGAACCCCAAAATATTTGGATTAAAAAGAAATATTTCTCGTGGTGATTTTTAAGAGACCTTTCTATAATATGTTACTGTTTTGTTTTCTAATTAAGTCAAAAATACCTGATTTTAATATTCAAAACATATAAAATAATTAGAAATTATGATTAGTCTCTAGAAATAAAATAAACTAGAATTTTTTTCAAAATATTTTAACTAGAGTTAGGTTAGGTCTCAACTATGTAAAAAAGCTACATTTATTTAGGCATTTGTGATAAAAATCGGGTACACGAATTTCAATGATTTTGTAGCTGACCTACTGCTATACTTAGCATTGCATACTTTGTTAAAAATAAAAAGTTTCTATTTTTCTTACGGATGTGTGGGAGGCAAGTATGTGTAAAATATAAATTTTACAAAAAGTACCCTCATACCCTCAATAACATGGTAACAGAGTTTAAATAAATATATATAAATAACCTTTTTTCAATTATAATTTAATTATAATTAATTAAAGTTTTGTTGAACTTCGGGGTTTTTCACAGCTTAAATCCGAGAACAGCAAGTGTTTGCTGTTCTCAGATTTAATTCTTATTTATTCTAAGAAATAAGGAAAGTAGATATTTTTGTATATGAATTTTTAAAAATTGGTTCCGGTTGGGATGCTTACAATTTTTTTCTTTTCCCCTAATAATTGAAAATTATAGTGTGATTTTTTTTAAATTTTATACTTATAATGATTTTGAAAATATATTTATTTTTATTGATAATATAATGTTTGCAATGTATATCTTATTAACAAAAAATTATCTTAGTTCCATAATTTGAAAATTGGACTTTGAAAATGTAAAATGAGCTATTTTCACAAAAACACTGTGTTTTTCTTATTAATTAGGGTATATCTACCAGTCGATTGCTGCAAAAATAATAGCCAAGTCATATTAGGTGAAAAGACCCTGGCACGTGGAAAAAATAGGTGTAACATTTTAAAAAAAAGTTTTTTTTTATTTGTAGTTAACTTGTTTTAAAATTTTAATACTTAACATTAAGCTTGATCCCTACTTATACAAAACACCATGTACTTAAATTTAATTTTTGTTTCTTAAAAGTTAAAAAAATTTAAGTAGGCTTAGGCCAATGGTCAATAATATCCGGACAGTCAATGGGACATGGAGAAAATATTTTTATTCAATTAAGTACTGTATGAGAAAAAAAAGCGTGGGTACATAAAATCTCTGCCAATCTATGGGCACCTAAGCTCACACTAGGTACTATAGTTATAGTGTGAGCTAATATAATCAAAAACTGAAATATAGCCGAACCGAACCGAACTCCAGACTCAATTACCTTTCGTTTGATACCACACAAGCCATGTTTTGACTTAAACTCAATTTTTTTTAATCTACCCCCCACCCTTTTGAAAAAAACTAAAATGTATTTTGTTTAACTCCAGACTCAATTACCTTTCGTTTGATATCACACACGCCATATTTTCACTTAAACTCTAATTTTTGACATCTACCCCCACCCTTTTTTTAAAAATAAACTAAAATTCATTTTTTTAACTTCAGACTTAATTACCTTTCGTTTGATATCACACACGCCATATTTTCACATAAACTTTAATTTTTGGAATCTACCCCCTCCCTTTTATTTGGCTTGCGTTCGGTGGATTTTGTTCATTTTTAAATGGGACCATCACGGCCCAAGACCCAACTTAGGTACCAAATTTCATTAAAATCGGACAAGCGGTTTTTGAGTTATGCGGGTTGGTCGTTACAGACAGACATACAGACAGACAGACAGACATACAGACAGACAGACAGACAGACAGACAGACAGACAGACAGACAGACAGACAGCAAAACAAAAAAGTTTCAAAATCATCTGAAACGCAAAGATATATAAAAAATTTTGAAATCGGAGCAACTTTTTTTTTCTCGAAAAAATTAGGATCACCATAGCTCACACTACTTATAGTAGTAGTGTGAGCTAAAAGTTCAACTTCTGGGTAGAAACAGCTTTAAAATATGCGCAAATATGCACACTTTTGTTATATTTGAAATTCCAGCCGAACCGAACCGAACTGCTATTGATGGCAAAAATAGTGCTTCACTAAACGTTAATGAGATAAAGGACTTTAAACAAAATAAATGATCAAAGTTTTTAAAGGGTTTAAAATTATAGATATAAGAACATAAAGTTTTACCGAATAGTCGTTGTATCATGATTTTTCCCCAAATCTATATATATTAAAAGTTTTAGTTTCTCAGATATCTACAAAAATCCATGTACATGTACAGCCTTGGGGAAAATCTTGACATAAAAAACTGAAAATTGCATATTGATACGAATATTTGTTAAAACGTTATGTATGTACCTCTGTTTATAATTTTCAACGCTTAATAAACAACCCTTATGATAGAGACCATTGCCCTTATGTTCCATTTATTTTGTCTAAACCCCTTTGGCACATTTACGTTTAGTCAAACATTGTTTTTTATAAAATTTTATAAAAATTACTTTAATATCTGTTAAGCTGGAATTTTAAATAAAATAAAAGTGTCGCATTTGCGCGTATTTTAACACTATTTCTAACCAGAAGTTAAATATTTTTAATATTACGCTTTTTTGTGTCGCACAGTCTCAAATTGGATAAAAATTAAATGTTCAAAATCACATTGGTGGTCCGGCTAGCTTAACTACTTTCCTAACCTTTACTTAAAGTTGTTTAACTTTAAAAAAACAAAAACTAAATTTTAGTAAATAGTGTTTGATACAAGTGGAGATCAAGCCTAATATTATAAAATATTAACATTTTAAAACAAGGTACCTACAGAATTAGAAAAAAATTAAATATAAAAAAATATATATTTTTTAAAATGTTAGCTTAAGTTTTTTCTTAATTTTATAGTATAGACAGAATGATTTTACGTATTTTGTCACTCTTGAGTTGTTTTAAAAAAGTTATTAGTTTTCGAGAAAATCACAAAAAAACTGATTTTTAGAACATTTGGGGCCTTATATCTAGCGAAGCTCAAAGAGAATTTTGGCGGAGAATATGTGAGGATGTGTCCCAGATGTATAATTATATGAAAATCCAGCTTGCACCTATTTTTTTCCAGGTGAATTACTAGTATGACTGGGCTATAAGTTTTTGGTAAACAGGACATAATTTTGGCCAGCTTTCAATCGCTATGTACGATGATTTGCTTTGATTTAATATCATTTTTTTATCATTTATTTTGATTAAATTAAATCTAAATTCAGTTAATTCCAACCATTATTTAAATAATTAAACTGTAAGATTTTCAATGCTTACATTTTATTCAAAAATGCATATTTTTGACTTACTATGTTTTTAGTTTGGAGGCAGTCAACGGTATTTACTATTAAGTTGCCTATTTGATATTAACCATATGTGACAAATTACGATATGGCTGGGAATTTCTTTACCTGGGTCTGTCTAGTTTTGTCAGAAAAAAAAATAAGCAATGTGATAATTATCTTGTAATAAATCTTAATAAGTAAATTGGATAAATCCGATAAGTTGCATATTTCTGAAAATATAAACACGGCGTTTAGCTGACAAAAAAGGAATTAATTAACTATTATTGCTGCAGGTTTTTTATTCAAAAGTTATAACAATAATATTACAAATTAGTAAAAACAATACTTATACGTGTTAATAATACTTATTGGTAAGCAGGGGAAGACGGGAGAATTTCGCCATGGGGGTAATACCGCCACCCCAGGTATCTAGGCAACCAGAAACAGTAGACAGCTGCCAGTTACGACAAGCAGAGCAGCAGCCGTGCCAGAAGCCAAAGCATTCCAGTTACAATGTGTCGCCGCCTTAATTTGATTTCGGCCACGGTATAAGTAGAATAATGCTGTTTTTGCTTCTAATTTTTGCGTTGTCGTCAACTGGTGGTTAAGTTATCCTTTTTTAAATTTTAGATTAAGATTCGAAAAAAGTTCATTTTTGTATCGGCCAATACATTTTTATGAAAATGTTGATGTGTTTTTAATTTATTAATGTTTCTAAACCAGAAGAAAGTATCAGGTATAAACGAAAACTAATATGGCGATATTACAACAAGGATGTGGCGGTATTGTCCCGTACCATGAGGGAATTCCGTCAACTGCAAAATACTTATTAAAGATATATTAGTAAGCTAACTAAATAAAAAAGATTTTGCAATTAAAATTCATTTTAAACGCTTTAATTTTGCAAGCTTCCTTAAGGTGGCGGAATTCCCCTGTCTTCCCCGACTCACTATTATTCGTCCTTGAAAATAATATAACATACATCAGTGAGGCGCCAAAGAGGCAGCAAAAACAAAAAAAATCGGGTTTTAAATATAAGTCTAAGCTCCGAAGTACTACATGCAAATAAAATGCCAAATTTTTTGAAAAATAAAGTGATTTTTGTGTAAAAATTTTAAATAATGTTATGACATAATTTTTTTTTCAAAAACTTAAATTGGGTGAAAAATTGCGGTTTATGCATTGGTTCTTTTTAACGGGAAATAAGGATTATCATTTTTATGTCAAGGAAAGGAGGGCCCATGCCCCTCTGCCCCCATCTGAACGTCTCTGGGTCTGCTGTTGGGGCGAATTAATTCGCTATTTTTTGGTCTCTATTATATTTTACAAATTCACTTTTTTAAACCGACCGCATCGGAGAACAAGCAGTTTTCTTACAATATTTTATACGGAAGGTATTACGAGTATTTTACTGGCAAGTTTTTCAGGAAAACCCAGGGTGGCGCCTATTAATTATCCACCATATCATACTTTTCTAATAGTTCTAAAGTTTTTTAACACGATCTGCTGTCACTATCTGGAAGATATGCTTATTTAAGATGCAACCAACGAGAAATAGCTGTTGTTTTCAATAATTAACGTCATTAAAATCAATTAAAAACTGACTTTGCTACTCGTTTTGGTCAGACATTGCCTTTTTAATACTTTAATCATTATTTAAAAATAACTGCTATACTTAATTCTTTAGCAAGAACACACTTCTAAAACTAGAGAAGATTTTTAACGGTGTTTTGATCATTGAAGAATTTCAACAATTGGCACTTGTAGTAATTTTATTATTACGACAATTTTTGTATAAAACTGTGAACAGGGCCTTCAATGAATGTATGAATGTACGGTAGTGGCGGTTAGCACCCTTAAGTGCCGGTTTATTAATGAAGGGTTATCTCGTCGTGTTAGCTATCCCAGGGCCAACTCTAACCTTGAGGTAACTCTCGAGTTAAAGAGAAAAGTGTTTATCCACACCATTTCAACCCAGAGCTCCGAAAGTCGCAGGTTGGCAATGCTGATAACAATCGACCATCTAAGTTTTCCCTTCTTATTTGATAGTCTATGTTATTTTTGACTTTTTGTGGTTATAATCATATGTTTTTGTTTCTGTATTTTTGGTTTCGGGTGTTTTGTTAAAAAAAATGATTTGGAAAAACCTTATTCACCTTCTTCAGTTATTGTACTCTAGCCAGTAAGTATATTTACTACGTATGATGAAAATAAAAATAGCTCAAAATTTGTAAATTATTTCTGTTGTACTTGTACTACTTATAGTACAAATTAAACATGCGTCTGTAGGTACCTATCTACCTATCAAGGCTACATTTATACATTACATAATTTAGGAGATAAAATGAGTTAAAAGCAAATGGATTAATGTCCATATTGGATCATAATATGTACTGCATTTTTTAAGTGTATTTTTAAACTACTACACCTATTTTATTTTTGTTACAGATCATATCTGTGCAAGGAAACAAACAAACTTCTCTAAACTTGGGCATTCTAATGAAGAAATATTAACAAGGTACATCAACAAGAAATAATGGTACTAGTTTCTGGCACATGAAACTGTTATCCCGGAATGACTGATTTACAAACACCCTGTGCAGAGTAAGAGGTTTCCTGGCTGACCAGAAGTTGTTTCAAAACCTTCATCTTATATATTATTTATTTTGTAGCATATTTTTTTAAAATTATAATAGTGCTCTAGCATGTTTGAATGATTTCAGTATTTTATTTTGATGTTACTCTATAAATTAATTGTTGATTATTTCTGATTCCTATAAAACTCTAAAAATTTAAAAAACTCATTCTTTGAAATACATTCTCTTTTTATTTTGCATTTTTAAATATATATAAAATCTTTTAAAACTATATACATAAATTAGTAATTATAATAAAACTGGTACACATTGATGATGATTCATATGTGAATGGGCCTTGCAGCCCTCTCACTGCGACCACCAGAGGGTCTATATTGTAGCTCGGTAGAAATAGTAGGTCTAGCTCTGTTCGCGGGTGGGATATTAATTGAGTTATTCATGGAGTGCTTTTCTGTTAAACATTATCTTGCTCATAGAAAAAAGAAGATTTATTTTAGGCTTGCTTGGTAGACTGCTCCCATTGCAATCTCCATGTCTGTGGTGAATTCCATCATCTCAGCCTCATACCATATAAAGTATCGCCGCTGCTGTTCTTAACATTTTGGAGCATCCTATTTAACGCTTCTAAAATTAAAATACACAATTTAAATGTTATGCTTTTGAGAAAAATTAACCAAAATAAACAAAACACCTTAAAATAATTCGAAATTTTGTGGTTAACCCAGAGCTAAATACGTTACCCTGTCGTCTGAGTGCGGGTCAAGTTAGCCTAGGGTTAACCCTCGAGTTTACAGTTAACCTTGGATGGATAAACACTTTTAACAACTTTAACCCCGGGCTATCTCTAACTCAAGGGGTATCCCTCCATTGATAAACTGGCCCTAAATGATCTAACCTGGCACCTCGGCACGCCTTTCTGGGCCCGTTGTGCACCACTTACCTAATGTGTTCGACTCAGATATTAATTTAAATACTATTTAGTAAATAGAACCCAGTAGGCTTCAAATTATATTTTAGACCAAAAACTTAGTCATCATGATATAGCACATAATGCCATGATTGTAGCCTTAGACCCATCAGTGGGGTCATAAATCTTTTGACATAATCAACAGGGTACAGAGAGCAACAATTTGCCCACACTAGCTGCTAGCTCCAAATAGGCACTCTTAGAGGCCCTCGATACATTTGACACTTGTTTTGGTGTAAAACAAGTGTCAAATGTATCGAGGGCCTCTAGGCACTCCATATACCCTGTCCCATGTGGTGATTTCCTGAATGGCCAGGTCACCGAATCCATCTAGAGAATCACCAGATTAACCCATCCCTTTTACCATATATGTTATCTGGTGTGATCCCAAAGGTTACCAGTTTTAATTTTTTTTTTGTTTACAGGGGTACTAGGGTCGAGGCCCCTTAAGTCGCCTTTTACGACAGGCCTAGGGGTTATCTTGGTGCTATTCTTATCTCCGGATACCATACGAACCAGAAAAGGGCCGTATTATTCATTAAATCAAGCCGACCACCATGCGTTTTCATACACATGTCTTCAACTGTCAACCGGAGAAACCCGGAATTACTCGAATGGAACTTAAATTTTTAAACATTGCCGCAAACATTTCCCCAGGTTCTTATTAGAAAAACAGCACGATTTGGCACCAAGGCGGGTTCATTGAAGCCATATGTTAATCTAGGGGGATTTAGTTATTATTTTTTTAAGAAATAAAAATATATAATACTGCACCTTAATGGTCAAATACTTGTCATTAAAAACTTTAGAAAATAAATTTGGATTGGATGGAAAAGATTAGCGAAGTCCGATTAAAATATATTTATAGTTTTTTTGTTTTTAAATAGAGGTACTTTTTTGTCATTTCACATTAATACATCTTTTTAAACAATTTGTGGTGCAGTGGTGAAATCTAAAAATTGGGGTAACGTATGCATAGTAATTTTTTAAAAAATTTAAAAAAAAGAAAAATCAAATTGAGATATATTTCTTATATGGTCGTATATGATTGTCGAGTATTTATAAAAATAATAACCCTGGTTTCTAATAAAGAATACTTACTAAAAAAATTGCCTTTTTTTGCCTATTAGTCCGTGGATTTAGTTACAACCGCCGTTAAAATATTTAACGTCCGGTTACCAGTTTGAAATTTTGCATCATACTTGGCCAAAAAACACATTGGGAGACACTCGATCAGAGTTACTTCTTCCCTCAATCTAATTTCGTCACAAACAGACAGAAAAGCAAACACAAAACAAACTTTACAACGAAATCGTTGCTTTATGCACAAAGTAAATAGTATAGCCTATATTTTTTGTGCTTTATGTCAAGAAATAATTAAATACCACGTTTGTGTTTGTTGGAAGAATACTACTAGTTTGCTAATTGAACCAATCTAATAAATCCAATATCGAAAAAGTTAGCAAGACTTAATGAAACACATTGTATAAAGAATTAATATTTATTTTTACTTAAAAACAAAACGCAATAGGTAGTTACAACCGCCGTTAAAATATTTAACGTCCGGTTACCAGTTTGAAATTTTGCATCATACTTGGCCAAAAAACACATTGGGAGACACTCGATCAGAGTTACTTCTTCCCTCAATCTAATTTCGTCACAAACAGACAGAAAAGCAAACACAAAACAAACTTTACAACGAAATCGTTGCTTTATGCACAAAGTAAATAGTATAGCCTATATTTTTTGTGCTTTATGTCAAGAAATAATTAAATACCACGTTTGTGTTTGTTGGAAGAATACTACTAGTTTGCTAATTGAACCCATCTAATAAATCCAATATCGAAAAAGTTAGCAAGACTTAATGAAACACATTGTATAAAGAATTAATATTTATTTTTACTTAAAAACAAAACGCAATAGGTTTATGTGACTAAGTTTATTTTTTGATTGCTAATATGTTTTCTTACTTAAATCATAAGTAAGCAACGGTGCTGATTTAATGAAACACCCTGTATAAAGAAATTAAATTTATTTTTACTTAATAACAAATAGCAATAGGTGTGTGTAATAAAGTTTTTTTAATAATGTTTCCTTTATTAAAATCATAAGTTTGCAAACTTAAAGAGACACCCGGTATAAAGAAATGATTTTTTTAATCTAATAGCAAAACGTAATGGGAACAAAGTTTATTTTTTAAGAATAACCAATATATTTATTTAAATAATAAGACAGCCATGGTGCAGACTTACACCCTGTCGCTCTTTTGGGAGGCCGACATCGGTGTTAAACTAACCTTAGTCAATGGATTGACAACGTATTCCATATACGTAATATTCCTACGTATATGACGTATTCTAACTTGTCCAGAGACACCCAGGTTAGGATTAATTTGAGATCAATAAATCAAGGTTAGGTTAACGTAAAAGGAATAACAGTGAACTTTTGCATGCTCAGTTAACTGGTTTGAACTTTATTCTTTATTAAAGGATAATGTTTGACCCTACTTGTGTTCGAATAACACAAACACGTTATAACAAAATGTAATGTAAATTTAAAATATTTTTGATACCAGATAATTGAATTGATTGAATTTTATGCCAATTATTGAAAATTATTTATTATAAAAACTGGTAGATATGTGTTGTTTGGCAACAGTGTTCAGCAACTAACCAAAAGTAATCGATTTTCTGTGAAGTATGTAAAAAAACAAGAAGACAAGGAGTACATAGCAGAGAGATCTAATCCTATATTTTCCTGGTAGTTTTTCACTGGTATTGGTTTTTCAGTTTTTTCCTAGTTGTTTTCGGAACTTTTTAATTAGTTTTGCCTACAGAACACAAAACCGGCTTTTGACAGATCAATATAGAATAACAAAAATAATGCAAATAAAATGTGTCTGCAATAGGTAAAAATTGGACTTCTAAATATCACGTGACATCAGCCGTTTAATGTCACATTAATAAAAGATAAAGTTAGTAAAGAAATGCGTGCAAAAGTTCCCTAGTAGGTTAGTTTAGGGGACTTTTCCTCCAAATTAAACAATAACTCACCTTTAGCAAAATTTAAAGAATTAAATTATAAGTTCTTGAGCCGGCGGCCGACATCCAACGCCGAATCGCACACCTGTTTTGCAGGAGGTTAGTGGCTGTTGGATCTTTGAGCCGGCGGCCGACATCAAACGCCAAATCGCACCTGTTTTGCAGTTACGACCAGCGACAGCCTACGTCGGCACGCGTTTGATCTCCATATATCGATTGACTTTTGACAAGTGCAGGAACTTATAATTTAATTGTGTAAACTTTGCCTTTAGTTTATCTGAGGGCACGGCAGTGCCTCGCCAAGTTCGCGCGCCGTAACCATCTTTTCTTGAAACATTTCAGCCGATATTTGACCTACCCAAAACTCTACTTCGGAATGAGCCACGAATCTCAAACTTTGCACAGTCGTAGATCTCTATGGAGTTAACAACCCCTCCAAGTTTCATGGAATTCCATAAAGTAGTAAAGTAGTTACGAAATTTCAAAAAACGTCGAAATTGCCACTCACTCACTCACTCATGTATAGATCATCAATATTCTACTGTACTTCCAGACATGCTACAAAGCTGAAATTTAGGAGACTGATAGAAATTATGACCAAACCCCTGGAAAAAATCAAAAAACCACAAAAATTTTAATTTACTTCCCTCCCCTATGCATTTAAAGTTATGTAAAAGTAGCATCGCCCACTTCCAGAAATGCTAGAGAGTTGAGCTTTGGCAGACTGATAGAAACTATGATAAAACTATAGGAAAAAATCAATAAACCCCAAAATTTTAATTTACTCCCCTCCCCTATGCATTTAAAGTTCTGTAAAAGTAGCATTGCCCACTTCCAGAAATGCTAGACAGTTGAGCTTTGGCAGACTGATAGGACCTATGATAAAACTATAGGAAAAAATTAAAACACCCCAAAATTCTAATTTACTTCCCTCCCCTATAAATGTAAAGTTAAGTAAAAGTAACATTGCCTACTTCCAGACATGCTAGAGAGCTGAGCTTTGGAAGAGCGATAGTAACTATGAAAAAGTTATAGAAAAAAATTAAAACACTCCAAAATTCTAATTTACTTCCTTCCCCTAGAATGTAAAGTTATGTAAAAGTAACACTGCCCACTTCCAGAAACGCTAGAGAGCTGAACTTTTTAAGACTGAAAGACAATATGATAAAACATTTTAATTTACTTCCCTCTCCTATAAATGTAAATTTATATAAAACTAACATTGCCCACTACCAGAAACGCTAGAGAGCTGAGCATTGGAATATTTTCATCTACTCTCCTCCCCTATAAATGTAAAGTAACATTACCCACTTCCAGAAACGCTAGAGAGCTGAGCATTGGAAGACTGATAGGAACTATGATAAAACTATAGAACAAAATTTAAAAACACGACAATTTTAATTTATTTCCCTCCCCTATACATGTAAAGTTATGTAAAAGTAACATTGTGCACTTTCAGAAACGCTAGAGAGCTGAGCTTTGGAAGGCTGATAGGAACTACGATAAAAACATGGAAAAAATTTTTAAAACCTCAAAAAAAATTTAAGTAAGGCATTGCAAAAGTTTTGAACAATATTCCGCATATTTTACTACTTTAAAAATTAAGTATTATCCAATTCCTTTAAAAAAGAAGTGAAATCATAACAAAAACATTTCATGTAAAAAAAGCCAAGTACGCGAAAATGGCATTCCGTAAAAAGAATTAAGATAAAAGTAAAGCCAAGTTCTCCAATACAAATTTCAAAATGAAAGGTTCTTACTAGTTCGGAAATATTTTTCTAAACTTGGCTATTACGACTGTAAATGAGTCTTAGGCACAGTGCTAAATTGAACATAAAGAAGTTTGGCTGTAATAGCAAAGTTTAAAAAAACATTTCCAAACTAGTAAGAAACTTTGATTTTGAAATTTGTATTGGAGAACTTGGCTTAACTTTTATCTCAATTCTTTTTACGCGTACTTAGCTTTTTGTACATGAAATGTTTTTGTTATGATTTAATTTTCGCTCAAAATTTTAAACTATTTGTGGGCGCACGCTACCTCTTCGGCTTGTCACAACAAAGCAGAACCATTTTTGCGGAGCCAAACCTCTGCCGACACCACTCTGTTATCATGGGCGCACTATGATTTTTGTATATATTTTCCACATATTTCATGAATAAACACAAAAAATAGCCTGAAATACGACATTATGAGGCCTCGGCCCCCCCCCAAGACATATTCCTGGGTGCGTTACTGCTGTTATCATCAGTTTTTGCATACTACTTACAACCTGCTATTTTTTATGTGAACATTTAGACGTTTTTAAAACAAGGCTGTAACTTTTTACAGGTATATTGTTGCTAAATCCCTGCTGTTAACATGAGTAATGACTATAGGAACAAGTTAAAAAAATTGCCAGAATAATGACGAATATCCGCCCAGTTCACTAAGAAGTTAACTCATTACGTGTGCCAATTTCTCAGGTCTCATGGGAATCTTGCGCGCATATACCTGAGAGATCAGCAATTAATAGAAAGTAATGTTTGCTTAAATCGTCAAATTATTCAGGTTATCTGTTTCTAGTTTAATTTTAAATTAAATAATAAATGCAAACTTTTGTTTCAGAAATAAAAGATTGATTTTAAGAAATTGTATTATTTCTTAACCAGTGAAAAATTAAAAAATAAGGACCTTAAAGATTTGCATATAAATCAAATAAATGGAAAAGAAAAACTACGGCATTTGTTTCACAGCCAACCAAGTGAAAAATAGTTTTTTAAATAAATTCACATTATTATTATACATGGTTGAAAAGCTCTTTTAATGCTCTATTTATTGACGTATAAATTCCATATGGCGGTCATAAGAAATAACAAAGTTGGCTATGGTTTCAAAAAAACTAAGGCCTAGAAAAAATTTGTTAACGTCATTCGATTGGCCGTAGATGCTTATAGAAAACTAACAAATTTCATTAAATTTGTTTCTAAGATGGCGGCGATATTTCAATTTTTTTAAAAACACAATTTTTAGTTTTTGCTTGATATTTTAGTAACCCCTGTAAATATCTTTAATATTGATACAGCACCTGATTGGGCTTAGAATAGCGCAACTTTTTTCTCCTTTAAACAAACTCGTATCTCTTACCGTTTCCGAAATCCCCATGTAGTTGCTTTTATCTAGGACACCATAGAAAAAACTCTTGGCGGGAGGCATTTGCTCCTAGTCACGCCCCTGGACCCACCACTACAAGTGATATTCTTTTTTTGGTAGGTTTTTGATATTTGTTAATCATAATTTACCTTTTTATGCTTGTTATATTGCAAAGCTTCCAGGAACTGAGATAGTTTATATTTATATTTGGCACTTTTATTCACAGTCGAATCTCGTCCATCCCTCCATTTAATAAAGCTTTTATTTTATATGTAGGAATCTCTTTTATACGCATTCCAATGCCCAATTTCTTAATAGCGATGCACTATTTAAAAAAAGTTACTGTAGTCCGGCTCTGGGATCAGCGCCATATTGGTGCCAGGATAGGCTCCGCCTAGTGCAAACGCTTTTGCCACAGCCTACTCAATAGGCTGTGCTTTTGCTAGGCAGATTGCATTAATGCAGCGCCTCTTCCCTATTCACCTTCGTTGATGATAGCATAGCACGCGTAAAATTTACTGGGAGAGGAAAAAAATTGCAGTTGGAATTTAGGTCTTTCCAGGCTAAACAGGTGGTATTGATGTTCATTTTTATTTTACCAACCAAAGGAAAGCACTCCTCTTCTTACAATTAAATACAAAGTAGCCAATAAATCGGTCTTGGCGCCAAACCGTTAGATCTAGGGGAATTTTTAAAACATTTTTTAAACACATTTTCGAACGCGATTGCAGTTGGCCGACCGAAGCATAGGTCCTGATTCTAACGATTTTAGAAGCGTGCCGAAGAATAGTGCAAAAAGTAGTATTCCGCACGCGGTGCGGAAAAGTGGCACCTTTGAGACTAAAATGCGTTCCGAAAAGTGACACTTTCCGCACGTTCGTAGAAGAAATATGTTTTATGATTTAGATGGGCCATAATTTTGCTAAAGGTTACGCCACTAAAATTAAAATTTTAATTTTGACATTTTATTTTTAAGAGTGAACATGTAGTTTGGGCGGAAACACGTAATGCACTAAGCCAATTCATAATAATTGGGCGAAAATTACCAAAAGTGGTTACCCTTTATAAAAATTATAATTGCAGGATATATTTTCCAAACGGTATCCTTGGCGTTTTTATTTCATTTTGAAAATTAATAATTAACTACCCTCACGTCCGTCGGCGTCGGTCGTAACTAATAAAAGAGCAGGAAATAAGGCATACAATTATCTAAATTTCAGACGATTTTATTGAAGTTCCTTTGATTACCTATTGCAAATATCCTCTAATTTTCTGCAGTTACTTTGTAGTCCTTCCTGCTCCCACCCATCTAACCTCCTGTCATTCCCTTCACCCTATTCAAAAACCATATTGGCATAATTTTATCAAATATAAAGCGATTTCACAAATTCTTTCTGCATACGTTTTCAGATTTTTTTTCCAACACCATTTTACTAGTTCAACCCCCCCCCACCTCTCCCTCTCTCCTCCCCACCATCCTTATTAGTAATAGTTATAGCTATACCTTTCAAAAATATAGAGCGATTTCAAAAAATTTTCTGCACACGCTTTAAGACTTTTTTCCAATATCATTTTACTAGTTTCCCCCTTCCTCTCCCACTCTTCTCCCCACCCTCCTTATTAGTAAGAGTTGTAACTATACCTTTAAAATTTAGAGCGATTTCAAAAATTCTTTCTGCACACGCTTTAAGATTTTTTTCATTTTACTAGTTCCCTCTCTCCTCCCCCACCTTCACTCACTGGAAGGTAACACCGAGGGGAGGCTCGATATTTCCTTTTGGTATACAGATTAGGGGAAATATCAGGAAATGCTTGGAAAATATACGAGGAAATACCGGGCAGTGCTTGGGAAATACTAGGAAATACCATTAAAATTTGAGAAAATATTAGGAAATACCAGGAAATACCGTAGGTATTTTTTGGTGTACAAAAATCGGCGATCGAACCACCCCTCTGGTAACACTGTTCGCGCCTTGTCTTGTCTTGTTGTATCATGGTTCGCGCCCGTAGAAAATCTACAGGTACTTTTTGGGTAAAGCGAAATGGATCGTAAATGCATATTGCTTTTTATAAGGCTGCATAAGGATTAAACCTAAAAGTTGGAAATAAAAAAAAAATTAATAAAAAAAACACCCAACTGCTAAATTTACTTGTAACTGCTAGTCGCAGTTGGGTACAAACTTCCCTATAACCTGATTCATGAAAATAAAAAACTGTATAATTTTGTAAGTGCGCTTTGGGCATTAAAACTAAAAGTTGAAGCATATCGTACGATATTATAGGTATAGTTCATATCATTAATTTTGAGACAACTTTTTACAACTTTTTTTCGTTGGCCTATGCTATTTGTTATGGTAAACAGCTGATAACTGTCAAAATGTTATCTCAAAAATTATGATATGGAGTTTATACCTATCAATTTTATACCCAACTGCGACTAGTAGTTACAAGTACATTTAGCAGTTGGGTGTTTTTTTTATTTAATTTTTTTTATTTTAATGTAGGTTTTGCTATTCATGTGATTTAAAAAGACGGCAATAAATCGCCGCCTTAAGGAAAATTGCAATAAGTCGCGATTTTTCCAAAATTGGTTGAACTATAGGGCCGTAAACAGCAACAATTTTTTTTTCTGGCTAGCGCACTCATTGTACTCCATGTGGCCTAGGAATATTTCATTTCATTTTATTTATTTTATTGTTGAACCCCCTTGTCATTAGTGCATATCAACGGCCGTTCTGGAACAATAAATAAATAAATAATAATAAATAAAAAGGCCTTTATTTTAACCTCGGCGAAGGGCAGCATTGCTGTTTACTTAACCGAGAAAGAAAAAAAAAATTACAGTAAAAGAATATTACAAAATATTACAAGTAACTAATAATTATCTAATAAGTATGATTATTAAATTCTAATTTCGTAATTGTTAAAGAAAAAAAAATAACAATTTTATTATTATAGAGAAAAAAAATAAAACAACCTAAACTTGCCATAATAGTATTTATTGCTAGTTTCATTCCAAATTTTGGCTTTCCAATAGTTGTCTTTTTAATGCAGATTTAAAACATGGTGATGATATGTCTTTTTTATCAAATATTTTTAAGCTATTTATTATTTTTGGTGCACAATACGAAAAACTTCGCTGAAAAGTTGCCGTACGATGCCGTGGTGTGTCATATCCTCCCACAGTGCGAGTATTGCGACTATGTCTAGTGGTTCCAATATTAAGTTTTTTAATAAGATAAAATGGTTTCTCTCGCTGTAAAAGCTTATGTAAAAAACAACTAAAATGCAACTTTTCCCTATTTTGCATATTGAGCCATTTTAGGTCCTTTAGTTTTTGACGAACGTGATCACGCCTCCTCAGCCCATACACGAATCGTATACAAGAGTTTTGAACTTTTTGTAACCTATATTTACTTGATCCATCAAGACAGGGGCCGTAAACAAAGTTGCAGTAGTTGCAATGTGACAACACAAGGGTTTCGCATAAATTTTGTTTGAGTTTTTTGTTTAATACATCTTTACTTTTGTATAAATTCCTCAGAGAAATATACGCTTTTTGAACCACTTTGGCAACCTGTGTCCTAAATCTTAATTGGGTATCAAAAACTACACCCAAATTTTTTTGCTCTAGCACATCATTTACCCTTACATTATTTATCAAAACATTAAAATTTTGTCTGGACCAGGCTGCCAAAGGGCCAACATATATAACAGCTGATTTATTTGGATTTAATTTAAGACCATTTTCTGTGGAATACTGATGGATCAGGTTTAGGTTTTTAATTAAGATAGTGATTGACATTTGAGCACTAGTTCGATTAAAAGGCTTATATACTTGTGTATCATCGCAATATTGGGCTAAGCTGCAGTCTTCTACACACTTGTTCATGTCATTAATATAAATAATGAAGAGGAGAGGGCCCAAAATGGATCCCTGTGGTACGCCACGATTAAGCTTCACAGGTCTGGAGTCTCTACCGTCCACCCTAGTTCTTTGGAATCTTTTGCCCAAATAGTTACTAACAAATCTGACACTTTTTGATTGGAAACCATAATAAAAAAGTTTGGCGAAGAGCAAATTATGATGGATAGTATCAAAAGCTTTACTATAATCCAATAGCACAAGTGCCGTAGTTTCTCCTTTGTCGATAGCAGCCAAAATATCATCCAAAACTTTAACAAGAGTTGAAGCTGTGCTAAAACCCGGACGAAAACCTGATTGGGTGTCAGATAAAAGTTTATTGTCAAGAAAATATTTAAAAATTTGTTTATAAATAAGTTTTTCAAAGACTTTTGACAAAACTGATAATAAACTGATGGGTCTCAAGTCAGATAGTTGACTTGGATTTGGAACCTTAGGCAATGGCAATACGACAGCCTCTTTCCATTGTGTAGGAAAATCGCTGTTTTCAATACAAAAATTAAAGATATGAGTCAGAAATGGAACAATAGTGGGGCAGCATAATTTAACCATCTCTAATGAGATATTGTCCATTCCTTTGGCATTCGATTTTATTTTTGAGATGGCATTCGTCACACCAATAGAGTCCACCAGCTCCAACTCAAACCTGCTATCGGTTGCTCGATTGCCCAGGTATCCCCTAACAGTCTCTGGAGCAACTGGTCCAGCCGCCCTCTGTACAGCATCTATAAAAAAATGGTTTATAGCCTCAGAATTTTTTAGTTTTTCGGGCAAATCAAAAGTGTTTTTCGACTTACTATAGATATTCATGTCAGCCAAAGACTTCCATAATGCTTTTTTGTCGTTTTTATTATGCAAAAAGTTTATGTAGGCTTTTTTTTCATTCCTTACTGCAGTAGTAAATAGGTTACGAGCACTTTTATAGGCTTGCCAGTCTTGCGGAAGCTTGGTTCTTTTATATTTAGAGAGACAGTTGTTTCGATATTTTTTCATCTCTTTTAGTGTATCAGTGAACCATGGAGCTTTTGGTTTGGTCACCCGCACTGTAGTCATTGGAGCATGACAGTCAAAAAGATCAATAATCTTATCAGATAGAAATTTTACCTTCTGATCAATATGTGTAAATCGAAAAATTTCTTCCCATCTTATAGCTTGTAGGTCATGATCAAACTCTTGCTTATTAAAATATTTAAAACTTCTAAATGTTACCATTTTAGGTGGAATCCTTGGGACCTTAATATTAAGTTTACAATGTATGAGCTGATGATCCGTGTGCTCATGCAAGTCAAAATGTTGTACGTTTCCTAATAATAGGTTTTTGTTTGATAAAATAATCACATCCAATAAACTTGCATTTTCGTTTAAAAATCTTGTCGGGTTATAAACAATTTGTTGAAAGTTATATGAGTCCAATAAAAAATCAAATTGTTCATTAATAGTTTTATGTTCTAAGAGGTTAATATTAAGATCCCCCATTATCACAGTTTCATCCACCAATGGCAACATAGTAGATATTGATGTATCCAACTGTTCCAATGCTCTTAACATATTAAAACGGGGTGGGCGATAGAATACTCCAATCCCTATTTTGAACTTATTTATTTTTACTATAAACCATTGTTGCTCAATATCTTCAGCTTGCTCAATATCTATCGTACTCACCTGCAAATTAGATCTGACATACACCCCAACACCGCCGCCTCTGCCTTCCCTATCGCATCTCAAAAAGTTATAACCAAATAATTCAATTTCTTCATCCAAAATGTTATTCGAAAGCCAACTTTCAGAAATCCCTAAGATATCTAAGTCCAAACTAGTCAAGATTTCATTAATTTTATCAACGCTGGGACGTAATGAACGTATATTTACATGCCCTATGTTAAGATTGTTTGTGTTAATATGTTGAACCATAGTTAAGGGTTAAAAAAAATAAGTATTTAAAAAAACACACAATTAAATTATTGTTGGAAACTATTAAAAAAGCACAAAAAAATATTTAAAACAATAAAATTTTAAATTAAATTATTTAACCTAGGAGTTCATTAAGGATCGTTTCATTTTTTACATGGATTGGTTTATCACTGTCGTTTTTTCGTGCGAGAATTCTGCCGTCCCGGTGCCAAACATATTTGTAACCAAGATCTTTTAGTCCTTTAGCCTTTTTAAACAAAAAATAGCTTTCTTTTGTTAATTCCTCACTTACAAATATTTGCTTGTTTGAAACTCCTAGTCCTACTCCAGCTATAGTGATTTTACCCTTTTTTGCTCGAGCTTTTAAAACAGCATGCTTATTTTCTCTACTTTTTAAAGAGATCAAAGTTTTAAAACCAGATTTTGTGTTGATGTTTTGAAGGTTTTCATACTCATTTTCGGTGATATTAACATCCAAAAATCGGAAAAGATTGCCCAACTTTCGTTGAACATTTACTTGATCAGCCTCGTTTTCTATTAATCCTGTAATGCATATGTTTTTGTCCAATTTTCTGTTATCCTGAATATTGCGGATGTTTTTAAGCTGATCCATTTCTTGTCTTAATATCTTGTTTTCTAATGAAACTTCATTTACCATATCCGTCAAAACTTTGGTTCTTTTTTTTTCATCTTCATACATGTGACTTAGAAATTCGACGGTTTTTTTGAGTTCTCGCATATCACCCTGCAACTCTTTAATCATGTCTTTTAACTCCGAGTCAACAGCTGTACTTCCCGTTGATTGTGGTTGAGACAACAAAAGCGATCTGCGTTGTTGAGATCTTCTTAAGTCGATTTCAATGTCATTCTCGCATAGCGGGCACCTCCAAGGAGTTTTATTCTCTATCATCAGTCTTGCGTCAACTTCATCTATTTTTCCACATTTAAGGTGGTAAAACCCTTTGCAGTCACCACACAACAATTTAAGGGAAGATTTAGAAATATTTTGATTACATTTTTTGCATGTCTTGGGGTTTGCCATGATTATACAGCACTGCAATCACAAAATTATAAGTACTTGCTTTACTGGCCTATGTATAATTTATCAGCGCCTTTCGTTAAAAAACAAGGTTAGTTTATTTTTAGCAATACAATAAAAACGTGAGATAAGGTATTTTTTCACTTGTTTTAAGCCGAAAAATCACTACACAACAAAGTTTAAACGTGTTGTAATATTTACAAAGCAATTACCACTTTTTATTCATTCATTAATCGACTAAAATTACCGAAAATGTCGGAGCACTAATTTTTGCTTTGTTTACTTGACCATAGGCCAGTCACCAACAATGGTCTGGGGGGGAAGGTAATGGAGAAACGGTGACCGTAAATGAAAAAAGCGAAAAAAATATTCGCACTTAAAAAACTCTCCACAGCGAAAATCGCATACGGAGTAAAGCGCACACTAAAAAAGCGCACATAGTAAAACAGCGCAAAGAAAAATCAAACAAAGAAAAGTATCTTTTAAGTCTTTAGATTTAGAATATTATCTATTGTTACAAGTTACTTGATCATAAAAGTAGGGAAATATTCAAGGTGTTTGTGTAATTTAGGGGCAACATTCTCAAGATACAGAGCATCAAGGTTGGCGATTTTTACACTTTTTTGATAATCTGAGGGCACGGCAGTGCCTCGCCAAGTTCGCGCGCCGTAACCATCTTTTCTGGAAACATTTCAGCCGATATTTGACCTACCTAAAACTCTACTTCGGAATGAGCTACGAATCTCAGTCGTAGATCTGCATGGAGTTAATAACCCCTCCAAGTTTCATGGAATTCCATAAAGTAGTAAAGTAGTTACGAAATTTCAAAAAACGTCGAAATTGCCACTCACTCACTGACTCACTCACTCACTCATGTATAGATTATCAATATTCTACTGTACTTCCAGACATGCTACAAAGCTGAAATTTGGCAGACTGATAGAAATTATGACCAAACCCCTGGAGAAATCAAAAAACCCCAAAATTTTAATTTACTCCCCTCCCCTATACATTTAAAGTTATGTAAAAGTAGCATTGCCCACTTCCAGAAATGCTAGAGAGTTGAGCTTTGGCAGACTGATAGGAACTATAAAAAAACTATAGGAAAAAATTAAAACACCCCAAAATTCTAATTTACTTCCCTCCCCTATAAATGTAAAGTTAAGTAAAACTAACATTGCCTACTTCCAGACATACTAGAGAGCTGAGCTTTGGAAGACCGATAGTAACTATGATAAAAGGTGGTGTGGGTCGTTGATATTGCCATGCTCTGATTGATTTTTAGTCGATTTTTAGTCGATTTTTAAATCGATTAAGAGGGTGGGAATCCAACTTCTGCTGCGTCTGCCTCCTCGAGTGGTGGCCATTTATGGCCATCCGGCACCACTGGTTGTCGATGATATTAAGCGCCTTTTATGGACTTGATATCACCTAACCAAAGACGCCTGGGGTTGGGGGGACCTGGCAGTAGGGACCGACCGGCCATCATGAGTGACAAAAATCTTTTTGTACCCCAGGTGAGTAATAATCTCACCGACAGTTCAGATCGGGTTGAAGCCCCGGTTGCTGTCGCTGGCTCCATGGGTTCTGGGGAGAGCCACCCACTCATTAACCCTCATGGAGGAGGCGAAAACTCCGAACTCTCACTGAGAGTACAAAACGAAGGGGAAGTAGTGCCGAATAGGCCTACAGAACCTAACCAAGAAAGGGGTACCGAAGAGGCCCCTATGGAGCTGGAGGTTCCACCAACTCCAGCTCCAACATCGTCACCAGACCTTGAGCGGGAAAATGAACTGCTCAAAAGCGACGGTGACACTACTGATAAGGACTCCAATATGGAGGCCCGAAATCAGAACAAACAAGATCAGAAGAGGTTGTCTGGCTCGGCAAAAAAACGGCTGAGAAAACTTCTTCAGGACGGCTGGGAATACCCAGCTGCCCACAAACGGGCACTAGAGGGACCGCTAAACATGGAGACGGTAAAGCCAAGCTCCAAACGTCCACGGTCCAGTGCTAATACTCCAGAGCAGGAGTCGAAAAGACCCGACCCGAAAAGTTGGCATTGTACACAAAAACTACCCCTCCGAAAGCCTCACAGGAGAAAACCTAAGGGCACTGCAGATGGCCATCCTAAGGTCTCTAGCAGATGTCCCTACTGGCGCGCAGGTCAGATTTCTAGGCTGTACTCATCGGCCTGGATGGTTAAACCTGACTTGCGCTGACGAACAAAGCGCCCAATGGTTGGCAGAGGTGTCGTCAACTCTACAACCATGGGAAGGGTCGCAATTAAGGTTCGTCAGAGGGGAAGAACTTCCCAGGCCACACGTTGTAGTAGCGTACATCCCCGACGATGAGCAGGCGACTCGGCTCACTGCTCAGGATGTCGCTAAACGTCTCCGTGCGCAAAACAATGGCCTAAACACTGCTGACTGGGTAACCCTGAACAGTGAAGCCTCTGGACCGGGCCAAACATGGACATTCGCCATTGACGGACTGTCCATGCAGGCCCTGGAAAGCCTAGACATGCGGCCCTTCTTTGGATTTGGAAGAGTAATCTTCCGAACCAAAGGCAGGGGGCGTGGGTCTGGGTCAGCAGGACCATCTGGAATGGGCGCCCAAAAAGCAATACAACCTCCTAAAGGACAAACCAATGTACAAGGAGCAAAAGGGGATCAACAAAAAGACCCCAGTGGGAAGGCGGTAAAGAAGCCCCCCACAAAAACCCCTAAAAAAGAGGGGAAGAAGAAGGGTAAAGGGAAGAACATTCCCGGCAAACCCACCTACAAAAAGGGCCCTCGACGGGACCCTCCTGGAGGAGGCGGCGGCGATCGCGAACCTCCCCAGACAACCGCCTTAATATAGGCAGGGAACAAAAAAAAATAAAATAAAATAAAAATGGCAGGCGCACAACAACACCAACATCAAGGCCTGCACTTGATACAAATAAATCTACGCCATACCAAGACAGCAACGTACACTCTTGGTAGAGTTTTCAAGCAACAGAAGTTAGACATTGCTCTGTTGCAAGAACCGTGGCTATCAAGTACGAACCAAGTAGCTGGACTCAGCCGAACTCTTGGTAACATCATCACACATAACTCAGGTAACAGACCACGAGCATCTATTCTTATAAGAAAAGATATTAACTACTTTGTCCTTTCAGACTTTTGCACTGATGACCTAGTAGCGCTACGATTAATTGCCCCTGGCGAACAGGGCATGACAGAACTAGTTGTCTGCTCAGCATACTTCCCGGGTGACAGAGAAGCACCACTGCCCCCTACACCAGAGGCAGCAAACCTGATTGCATATTGCAAAGAGAGGAACGTACAGCTCATCCTAGGCTGTGATGCGAACGCGCACCACACAGCGAGGGGTAGCACTGATATCAACAGGAGGGGTGAGTATCTGTTCCACTACATCATAGGGGAGGGGCTTTTTGTTAATAATGTTGGCTCCAAACCAACCTTTGTCGGCCAAAATAGGGCAGAGGTACTAGATCTAACAATAAGTACAAAACTAATTAGCAATAAGATCACTGACTGGAGGGTTACAGATGAGCCCTCTCTGTCAGACCATAATCATATACAATTCACCGTCGGCATGGGATCTACAAAAACAATTAGATATAGAGACCCAAAAAGTACAGATTGGAGTGGATATGCTAAATCCCTCCAAGAAAAGCTGAATTCAGCAATGACCGACGTGTGGGATCGTGATAAAATAGAAATAGCCTCTGTACAACTCAGAGAGGCTATCATAACCGCATATCACGAAAACTCACCTCTTAAAACCAAGACTGATAATCGCGGTATGTCTTGGTGGAACAACTCTCTGTTCAAAAAAAGAAAAGAGGTCAGACGTCTATTCAATCGGGCGAAGGAGACGGGTAACTGGGAAAGCTATCGTGCCTCCCTTAGCGAATACAACAAGGAGATTAGAAGTGCCAAAAGAGAGTCGTGGAGGAGGTTTTGTCACGGACTCACTAAGCTTCCTGACACCACAAGAATTCACAAAATTCTGTCCAAAGAGCCCGCGGACAGACTCTGCGCAATAAAGCTCTCTGACGGCACTTTTACAAAATCTGAAAGGGAGTCCCTGGAGGCACTAGCAAACCATCACTTCCCAGGAAGCACGCTCCTTGGAAACGGGAACACTCCTGAGCAATTGACTCATGGACACCGTCCAAAACAGGCGGATTGCAAAAGAAATTATCAACGCAAATGCGATAAAAATAACGTTCACGTCTTTTAAACCGTACAAATCACCGGGGCTTGATGGTATTCTTCCAGTGCTAATACAAAAAGGCCTGGAAGTGCTAGTACCATGCCTGGTGAAACTGTACAGGGCCAGCCTAGCATGGAATTATATTCCAACTAGTTGGACCAAAGTTAAGGTAGTTTATATACCTAAGGCGGGTCGGGCAGATAATACTCCAAAATCTCTCCGACCCATAAGCCTCACCTCTTTTCTGTTGAAAGGCTTGGAAAAAATAATAGATGCACATATTAGAGGTGGCGCCTTATTGGCCCATCCACTTAATGCAAACCAATATGCATACCAAGCAGGTAAGTCAACAGAACTAGCTTTAAACAACCTTGTTGGAAAAATCAAGGAAACCCTCGATGCAAAAGGCGTCGCAGTGGGCATCTTCCTTGATATAGAAGGAGCATTTAACAATGCACTACCCAATTCCCTCTTTGAATCAGCGTGCGCCCAAGGAATTGAATCCACCATCACAGGGTTCATCAGGTGCACACTCGAAAATCGAGTGATTGAAACCACACTTAACGATGTGATGGTAAGTTTTAGAGCGGCTAGAGGCTGTCCACAAGGAGGAGTTCTGCCATCTTAGAATCGCTGGATGTAGAGGTATTGGGCTACGCGGATGACGTAGGAGCAATCATTAGAGACATTCCAGAAGAAGAGTTCTCTGGAAAGATACAAGAAGTACTAAACACGGTAAAAGACTGGTGTGATAGAGAACAGATGTCTGTTAATCCCTGCAAAACAATCATTATACCGTTCACCCGTAAAAGAAAGCTAGACTTCCTGACTCCTCCGGAGCTTAACGGTGAAATAATTCCATTTGCGTCAGAGGGTAAATACCTGGGGATCACCCTAGATAAAACTCTCACCTGGAACGCCCATTTGGAAAAGGTAATCCGCAAAGCCACACTGTCCCTATGGACGTGTAAAAGAATTTGCGGAAAAACCTGGGGCACTAGCCCCAAACAAATGTACTGGCTGTACATAACAGTCATTAGACCAATGATTGCGTATGGTGCAATAGTCTGGTTTGAGAAGGGACATCAAAGAACCTCGAGAGCCAAACTAACCAGCTTACAACGACAGGCCAGTCTTGCCATATGTGGTGCAATGAGCTCTAGCCCATCGACTGCGCTTGAATGCTTACTAAACTTACCTCCGCTTCACATTTTCTTAGAGGCGGAGGCACAAAGAGCAACCTATAGAATAAGGGCCAACCACCAGGATGGCCGGGCAAACAAAGTGATATCAACAGACCTAATTAGGGAACAAGAGTTGGATGCAACTCTAGAAATGATATCCGACGTCATGCCCAACACAGTGTACAGCAGAAAGCTATACAACATTATACTCCCAGAGAGGGAGGAATGGTTAAAAAACAGGACCAACTTTTCAAACAACGATAGCTTCTGGTATACCGACGGATCCAAAATGCCATCAGGCGTTGGATCTGGAGTTGTTAGTATCCAAGAAAAAGTCGAGATTCAACATAGTCTCGGCAAATTGGCTACTATATTTCAGGCCGAACTCGTAGCCATTGAACTGTGTGCCCGGTGGATTACTGACCACGAATGGGCCAACAGGACAATAAAAATCTTCTCCGACAGTCAAGCAGCCTTAAAAGCGCTTGATTCCTACACGGTCTCATCGAGAACCGTGAGGAACTGCAGAGACTCGCTGAATACGCTTGGTAGCGCTAATAAGGTGTCATTAGTATGGATACCAGGGCATTCTGGGCACGAGGGAAATGAGGCCGCGGACCAGGCAGCGAGGGAAGCGGCATCTGCCGAATTTTTCGGCCCCGTACCAGCCCTGGGCATATCATAAAATGCTGCTAAATTAACCATATTGGGATGGATGGAGGACAGCTTCCAACAATACTGGATGAATATATCAGAACTGGCTCACTCTAAAGAGTTCATTAAAGGACCTTGTCAGAAGAGAGCCAGAAATATCATTGGACTTACCAGACATGAGATCCGTATAGTGACAGGACTTTTTACGGGTCACTGCCGACTAAGAGTACCCATGCACAGAATGGGAATAACAGAAGAGACCGAATGTAGACTCTGTATGGAGGATGATGAAAGAGTTAGACATATACTGTGCGAATGTCCGGCTATTGCACGTTTACGTCAAAACACTTTCGGTAAACCTCAGATCGACTCAGAAGATCTGAACAGTGTCTCACCCAAACTGATAGCTAACCTTTTTGGAGGATTAGGCGTACAGTGGTGAGAAACCACTCAAAAGTGAGCCACAATAGACCCACTAGTGGTCGCAGTGGAAGGGCTGCAAGGCCCACTCATATATGAATCATCATCAACTATGATAAAGTTATAGAAAAAAATTAAAACACCCCAAAATTCTAATTTACTTCCTTCCCCTATTAATGTAAAGTTATGTAAAAGTAACACTGCCCACTTCCAGAAACGCTAAAGAGCTGAACTTTTTAAGACTGAAAGACAAAATGATAAAACTATATGAAAAAATTTAAAAACACCAACATTTTAATTTACTTCCCTCTCCTATAAATGTAAATTTATATAAAACTTACATTGCCCACTTCCAGAAATGCTAGAAAGCTGAGCATTGGAATGCTGATAGAAATTATGATAAAACCATGGGAAAAAATGTAAAAAGTCCAATATTTTCATTTACTCTCCTCCCCTATAACTGTAAATTTATGTAAAAGTAACATTACCCACTTCCAGAAACGCTAGACAGCTGAGCATTGGATGACTGATAGGAACTATGCTAAAACTATAGGTCCAAATTTAAAAACATGACAATTTTAATTTATTTCCCTCCCCTATGTAAAGTTATGTAAAAGTAACATTGTGCACTTTCAGAAACGCTAGAGAGCTGAGCTTTGGAAGGTTGATAGGAACTACGATAAAACCATGCAAAAAAAATTAAAAAATCTCAAAAATTTAAGTAAGGCATTGCAAAAGTTTTGAACAATATTCCGCATATTTTACTACTTTAAAAATTAAGTATTATCCAATTCCTTTAAAAAAGAAGTGAAATCATAACAAAAACATTTCATGTAAAAAAAAGCCAAGTACGCGAAAATGGCATTCCGTAAAAAGAATTGAGATAAAAGTAAAGCCAAGTTTTCCAATACAAATTTCAAAATGAAAGGTTCTTTCTAGTTTGGAAATATTTTTCTAAACTTGGCTATTACGGCTGTAAATGACTCTTAGGCACAGTGCTAAATTGAACATAAAGAAGTTTGGCTGTAATAGCAAAGTTTAAAAAAATATTTCCAAACTAGTAAGAACCTTTCATTTTGAAATTTGTATTGGAAAACTTAACTTTACTTTTATCTCAATTCTTTTTACGGAATGCCATTTTCGCGTACTTGGCTTTTTTTTACATGAAATGTTTTTGTTATGATAACTTGTTTACAAGACGTGTATTAGAACAAGAGCAATAAGTGGAGAGATATTTTTTTAAAAAATTATGCCGTCAATTTTTTCAGGAAAAACTGTTTTTTTGATGCAAACTTTTAAAATGCAATATTAAACGCAATGTTTTTCGTGACATTTTTTATTAATAAAAATAAGTCTAGCAAACATTTTTAAAGATAATTTTTTTGTATATTTGTGGTGGTTAGTTTGACAGCCTAAATCTCCTTCACTCGTACTTTTATCAATTAAGAATATAATACACTTTTGGATCACAATTAACTAACAAATTTCTTTTTTTTTCTAAAAACTTCTGCGCTCACTATGTGATCGATCCCCATATTATATAAACTTTTTTATCAGAAATAACCTCATCCATCAGCTGCTGCACTATGGCTTCTAAGTTACTGTATATATTTGAAAATTTTAAATATGTAGAATTTTTTTTGACATTTAAAAATATTTGAAAATCTTTTATTGAAATTCATAAAAACTTGGAAAATTATCAAAATATTTAAAACTTTGAGAATTTTTACCATTTTATTATTTTTGAACATTTTTGTAATTATAAATAAATTTTAATTAAAACCTCTTATGATTCACGTCTAAATTCATAATTATCCTCAGAGCATAAATGGGCCCTTAGACTAGTATTATTGGTAGGTCGTAGTTAATATTTACATAGGCTCATAAAATAAAAAAGTGATCTGTGTATTTGATCAAACCTACTTATCCAGGGTCCTTATAAGATAATTAATGAATTTCATAATGACCGGCGCGGTTCTACCCAGTATTTTGACCTTAGAACTGTCGTCGTGACGTTTGTCAGTATGTATGTGTGTGGTATGTCTGTCGATTTTCATAAAATTATCTGGTAAAACAGTTTTCGCCACTGTAACGAGCGGTTTATATTTTCGTCAAAATCCATTAACGAATGAGTTTTTTGACAATTAAATAATTTAAAAAATGCAAATTTTTTGACGGAGCATCGCATCGCGGTTTTTCGGAATATAGTAGATCACATTTTTCACAATAATTTTTATGTAACCGAACTAAAAACTTTGTAGGATATTTCGTTTCTGAGAAATATACAAAAAACTGTTTTCAAGGCTGATATATCATGTAGTTCACTTAAAGTGCGCTAATAAGCGAGCTAGGAAGGTATCAGATCCGTGATGGATACATTTATTTTTCTTGATATGCTTTATCAGAATACCGGAAATAAGCGTACGTGAAATAAGCGCACAGAAAAAAGCATACAGGATATATTCACACGAGAAGAAAGCGCAGTTAAAAAGTGGTTTGTACATTCGAGCAGACTCTCAAAATTTTAAGTAAATTACGAAAAGCCTGATCAAAATAATTTAATTTTACATGGTCAAAATAGAAAAAAATGGTACATTGTTAAAGCTAAAATTTATTTATTATTTACAGTAGATTAGATAATACTAATCTTAATAAAAAGAACATCAAAACTATCTGACCACTGCGCAGAACTTTAAAGCAACGTTAACAGCATTAAAAAAAATGCATTTTTATAAATGCAATTTTTACCTAAGGCTAATAATAATAATACTAGTTTAACTAGCGTTTAAACATGAACATAATGCTCCATTTTATTACATTAGGATAATAATAAAGCTTAGATATAATTCATAGGAGGTTTTGAACTAAATATATTTGTAGTCAGAATTATTTCCAAAAATTTTAAGAAATATTACGTGTATTTATACAACATTTAAATATTTAAAAAACAATTTCATATATATTTCCCTATTTTAATAGAATAAAGTTCAGACGTTTAAGTACCCCGACCTGTTACTTTAATAAAATGCAATAAAATAAACACTTTATTTCATTGCATGATTTTTCTGTAAACATTAACTTTTTTCTATCTATGCGCTTTTTTCACTCCACTATATGACCCCTCAGACTTTTGTTCCAGAAACGCCAGCGCCATGCGCCAGTGCTCTTACTTAAGACGGCATCGGCAGTATACTGCACTTATAATTAAAAACAAGTTATACCTTCATTGCACACATCAAGAATATAATTATTTTCAAGATTTTAAAAACAAAATCACTTGCCAAATAATAAGCATTATGTTTATTATAAGCACTTTACAAGGTAGTATTTATTTTTAAACGACCTTCACAAAGCCTGAATGACTTTTAGAGGTTTTTAAAAAGAAAAATAAATAAGAAGACCGAAATAGGTATTTACGTTACTAGACCGGAAATAAGGACTTTACAGGTCGACACAGGAAATTTACAGGGCGAGCCGCAGGCGAGACCTGTAAACCTGCGGAGACCTGTAAAGTCAGTTTCCGGTCGTGTATCGTACGTATATTTTTTTTTAACCGACATAATGAAGCACAGCTGTCTGTCTTACTCAAAAGCTAGAGTAAGTATATGTTTGACTACTTATATTTAAACAATATTTATGCTACAATTAGGAACAATTCTTATACGCAACTACCTATATAACTATAGTAACCATTTTATATGTAAGTTACCTATATGTACCTAATATAAAATTCAAACAATTTTAATGCATCATTACTTTTTCTCTCGAGTATAAATATTAAAAATGCAGTTATGCACATTTTGGATATTTATATTTGCAGCCGAAGTATTTTCAATTTTTGGTGAATTTCTCTGCTGTATATTTATTGTTTCTGAAATGTTTGACAACATATTATTTTGAGCATCAGACACATTAGATGTAGTAAAATCTCTGGTTGAACTTCCATTGCTGGCTGCTACTGGGAAGCTCCCGCCTGCACCTGCTCCAATTTTTTTAGCATTATCAACTTTTTGTCTCAGTGAGTGCTCAATATCCTTCAGCAACAGAGTTTGAATGCCAGCCGCCCAAATTTTTAAGGTTTAATATGTCTCCACCGCCTTCTATTAGGAGTGTGGCAGCGGTGCGCCTGAATGTGTGTCCGGTGAATTCTTGTGGATTTTTAAGCTGTAGAAATTTGGCGATTTTGGCAGGTGCCCCTCCTACGCCATGAAGACCTACTGGCTGCTTTCTACATTTTCCTTGAGAGTAAAATAAAAAGAATCTTTCATGCGGAACATTTGGGGGCCTTAGATTTTTGTATTTTTTAAATAACTTCAAATTTCTTTCACCAAGAATTACGAAAGTTCTTGAAACATTTGTTTTAGTGTTTGGTATATTGACTATTATCATGTCTTCTTTCTCAGTGACGTCTTTTAGGGTTAATTTAGTAATTTCTTCCCTCCTCATTGCTCCCGAAATGGCCATGATCGTTACAACCTAAAATCAAAAAGTAAATTTAAAATTTTTGCTAACTTTACAATTTGTGAACAGTCCCATATGCAACCGATCCGTAATAAAAACTGGTATTTTTCCTCGTCTTGTTCTTTTCACTAGCCGCAGTCGAGCGTTGCCGGATTTTATTATTTTTATCATTAAGAATGCTAAGTTATTAAACAATCGGATACCTAGTACCACAGCCTACCTAGGTAGGCTGTGCTAGTACTAACCTAGATAGTTTTAAAAATACTTTTTCCACTATTATTTAAGTAATTAGTTAAAGTATACATTTTTTATATTATTTTTTGATAAAAATAAAGATGGTAAAACAAAAAAATCTGTGTTGTATGTTTTTTTTTGTAATTTAAATGGCAAAATTTGTATGAATCTTTTGTTTGTAATAAATAATAGTTGTAATTGAATTCCAATTTGAGTTTTTTATTTGGTTCCAAAGAATCTATATAAAACAAATTGGCATCATTGCTTAGCTTGGTAGTCCTTGTGTTATGTTATGATTATTTTAGTTAGGTTATTGAATGAAAATTAATAAATAGAATTGTTTTTTGTTTTTACAGAAAAAATTGTTAATTGAAGCTAATAAAATTTTAAAATTTGGTTAAAAGTTACAGTGCAGTTGTTGGGATTGAAACACACGTTTTTATAACAAAAATAGCAAGGAGAATAATTAGGTTTGTTTGTATTTTACTTACTTTGAGCATTAAAAATTCCTCATCCCTTGCTTCTTCCAAAAATTTATTAATTTCTTCTCCACTGAAAACTCTGGCCTTTTTAGGCTTATATCCTGCAGACTTTTTCTTTAAAAATGCAATTAGCTTGTAGTAGCGACTAATATCAATATTTATCCTTAATGATAAGCAAGTTTTTATTGTTGAAAATAAACTCCATAAACTATTGGACTTCAATGTGGCTGATTTTTCGGCAAAATATGCCACTAGGACATTTTCATCAATTGATTTAACTTTGTTTGTGTGACACCAATTAAGGAATACATCATAATTTCTAGTATATCTCTCTTTGGATTTTTCTGGTAGCATGTCGAAAGTTACCTTTGATGCTGCTTCAATTATTTCTTCCGGATTTAATTCTTCATTCATGTCCAAGTCCATAATTTACTTATTATTTTTTTAAATATCTCTTTTTAAACACAAGTTTTTTATTTAAAAGGCAGCCATATTGATTTATTTTAAATGTCAAAGCTGTCAAAACAAAACAATTTTTATAAGCTGTCATCACAAAGTCATGGCTAATTTGACTGAAATAGGGACCGGAAAGAGAACAAGAGACCGGAAAATTAAAAATAAAGATCACTTTGGAGACCGGAAAGAATCTGAACTAAACCCGCACTGTAAAATGAAACTTTCTGTACAAAAAAATGTACAGAAAGTGTATGTTTTCTGGTCGGTTGAAAAAAAAGATAATTCCTGCTATTAAAAACACTGCATTACTACTTTTTAAACGGAAATGTATAAACAGTAGTCATGAATAAGTATGTGGGTAGGTTACATTTATTACCTTCGAACGAATAAATGCATCTTCAAATGCAGTGGCGGATCAAGCCCTAGTAAAACTGGTGCGTTTTAAAAACATTTTAAAAGGTTCATTTTGGGTACGTTTTACAAACGTAGGCCTAGTTCCCTCAGGGCCCAATAGAGGTCCAAGGTTCCTGGATCGTTCTTGTGGGTCTTTTTTACGTTTTTAAAAAGCCCACACAGAACCTTTTTAAAACGTTATAGAGACGTACCGAACCGTTCTAAAGCATTTCGAGGACGTACAAGAAACGTTTCAGGGACGTCTAATAATTATTTTAGGGACGTTTAACAAGCGTTCTAGGGAAGGTTTAAAAAACGTTCAGGGGACGTTTTAAAAACGTTCCAGAGACCCCAAAAAGTTAAGGCCCCTTGCCCCCTTTTATGGGCCTTTACGTATTGGGCCCTTTCATATGGGTCTCTTTGATATTGAGCCCTATTAAAACTTTACTTCACTCCCATTTGAGTACCGAAAAAAAGTTTAAAATTTACTTATTTCTTATCAGGCTTTGTAGATAATGATTATAATGCTAGTGGGAGAAATGTGAGGGACCTTATAAGTACGTTTTAAAAACGTCCTTAATGGCACTTTATTAAAACATAATTTTTGGGACGTTTCAAAAACGTACTTTTTAGGTACTTATAGGTTGGGCCTTAGGAGATCTAAAAAGTACGTTGTAAAAAGTTCCCGATTTGCGCGTTTTTAAAACTTCCTTTTTAGGACGTTTGAAAACGTTCTTTTATGTTTATGTTAGAGCCCTAAAGGACCTTAAAAGTAGGTTTTCAAAATGTCCGTTTTAGAATATTGGGAAACTAGAAATACTTAAAAAAATATGTTTTAAAAAGTCCAAAATTGACGTTTTTTAATCGTCCCATTTTAAAAGTTGTTAAAACGTACTTTTTAAGTATGGGGACGTTGAGACCTAAATGGATCTAGAAAGTACGTTCCTGGGACGTCTGGTGTTACCAGGGAGAATGTCTGAGGAGGAGGGACCAAGGAGGCAGGAAAAACAAACAAAAAATTTTTGCGGTTGTTCATTGGCATTACATGTAAATAAAATGAGCGGCAGGTGAAATTTGTTGGTAATAAATTAATTTTTGTGTAAAGATTTTTAAAAATCTAAATATTTGTGAAATTTTTTTAACAAAAATTCACATTTAAAAAAAACTTCTCAACTGAAATCATAAGCTTTATTTCAAGACAGGGGTGGGGCAAGCCTCTCTGCTCCCCCCTGGATCCGCCACTGTTCGAATGTATCATTTGTAGTTGGGTCTATGTTATTAAGACGTTGCAACTGTGTAGTTAATTTACTGATGAGTTAATCTAGCGGTTGATTTCACTTTTCCTTAAGGGGCCTACAGACACGCGAACATTTCCAGAGATTAGTACGCGCGTACAAGTTTGCGCATACTAATCTCTTCGTGTGTAGACAATATCCGCCTAAAATATCTCTCGAAGATTAGTTCGCGCGCAAATCTCTCGGTGTCTAGGCAAAACGCATTGATAATATCGTGTTTATGTTTAGAATGTTTAATTTTGTCTTCGTGTGTGTAGGCGATTCCCAGAGATTAGTTCGCGCACTAATCTCTAGAGATTAGTTCGCGTACTAATCTCAAGAAATGCTCGCGTGTCTGTAGGCCCCTTTAAATGGCAATCGTAAATAATACGAATACTGGATTCGACAACTAAAATTTGCTTAAATAAAATGTTTATAAATCTTCTTCCTTTTGATTGGTTGATTGATCGATCAATCATACTTCTACTATGTCCGTTTAGAACGGCTCTGGAACGAAATAGCGATGTACAAAATAGCGAGTATTAAAATAGCGGTATCGAAATAGCGACAATCAAAATAGCGATGTAATGAAAGAGCGACTATCAAAATAGCGATGTAACAAAATAGCGATGTAACAAAATAGCGATTGTAACAAAATAGCGATGTAACAAAATAGCGATGTAACAAAATAGCGACTGTCAAAATAGCGATGTAACAAAATAGCGATGTAACAAAATAGCGACTATCAAAATAGCGATGTAACAAAATAGCGATGTAACAAAATAGCGACTATTAAAATAGCGATGTAACTAAATAGCGACTATAAAAGAAAATTTTTGGTCAAAGACTCAATAAATTGATTTTTGAACAAAGTAGTAGTGGAACCGAACCGAACCAGAATATTAAAAAAAAAACTTTCCTGACTTTTTTCACGGGATCCTAGGGGGTGTGAATCTAAACCGAACCGAACCGAACCAAATTTGGTTTGGTTCAGTTCGGATTCACACCCTCTAGGATCCCGTGAAAAAAGTCAGGGAAGTTTTTTTTTTTTAAATAAATATGCTGGTTCGGTTCAATTTGATTCGGTTCGGATTTACGCCCTCTAGGATCCCGTGAAAAAAGTCAGGAAAGTTTTTTTTTTGCAAAAATATGCTGGTTCGGTTTACTTTGATTCGTTTTGGTTCGGTTCGGTTCGGATTCATACCCTCTAGGATTCCGGGAAAGAAGTGAAGCGCTATTTTGACCTGCGCTTTTTGGCTTAAGCTATTTTGGTCTGCGCGATTTTGACCTGCGCTATTTTGTAAGACTGCCAACAAAACCTAAAAACCATAAAAATAAAATAATAAAATAAAAAAGTCCTGTTCAGCCGAGGTGGACTAGGGAACAAGGATAGGATTTGTGATAAAAATTTAATTCAATAAAGGTGTTTTCGTTAAAATTGTTTTTAATAAAAATGTCATTCGATATTAAAGTCAATCGATAAAAATTTCGTTCGATAAAAATGTAATTCAATGAAAATGTAATTTGATAAAACGGTTTAATAAAAATGTCATTCGAAAAAAAAATTGAATAAAAATGTGATTTAATAAAAATGGCTCTGCTACAGAATAGCGCCCTACAAAATAGCGCTGCTTCAAAATGGCGCTGCCACAAAATAGCGCTGCTACAAAATAGCGCTGCTACAAAATGGCGCTTACAAAATAGCGTGCATCAAAATAGCGCCTTACAAAATAGCGCTGCTACAAAATGGCGCTGCCACAAAATAGCGCTGCTACAAAATAGCGCGCATCAAAATAGCGCTGCTACAAAATAGCACGCATCAAAAACGCGCTCAAAGAGCATTATTAAATACAGCAACAGTTTGACTAAGGAATCTCTTTCTAACATATTTTTTCAAAAAAAAAACTTCCCGGTCTTCTTTCGCGGGATCCTAGCGGGTGTGAAACAAAACTGAACCGAACCGAACTGAACCGAATCGAAGTATCGGTTTAGTTCGGTTTGGTTTCACAACCTCTAGGATGCCGGTTCGGTTCGGTTTGGTTTCACACCCTCTAGGATCCCGGGAAAAAATGAGGGAAGTTTTTTTTTTGAAAATATATGTTAGAATGAGGTTACCGGGAGAATAGCGCGCATCAAAAACGCGCTCAAAAAGCATCATTAAAAACAGCAAAATTTCGTTTGATAAAAATTTCGTTCGATAAAAATGTAATTCAATGAAAATGTAATTTGATAAAACGGTTAATAAAAATGTCATTCGAAAAAAAAATTGAATAAAAATGTGATTTAATAAAAATGGCTCTGCTACAGAATAGCGCCCTACAAAATAGCGCTGCTTCAAAATGGCGCTGCCACAAAATAGCGCTGCTACAAAATAGCGCTGCTACAAAATGGCGCTTACAAAATAGCGTGCATCAAAATAGCGCCTTACAAAATAGCGCTGCTACAAAATGGCGCTGCCACAAAATAGCGCTGCTACAAAATAGCGCTGATACAAAATAGCGTGCATCAAAATAGCGCCTTACAAAATAGCGCTGCTACAAAATAGCGCGCATCAAAATAGCGCTGCTACAAAATAGCACGCATCAAAAACGCGCTCAAAGAGCATTATTAAATACAGCAACTGTTTGACTAAGGAATCTCTTTCTAACATATTTTTTCAAAAAAAAACTTCCCGGTCTTCTTTCGCGGGATCCTAGCGGGTGTGAAACAAAACTGAACCGAACCGAACTGAACCGAATCGAAGTATCGGTTTAGTTCGGTTTGGTTTCACAACCTCTAGGATGCCGGTTCGGTTCGGTTTGGTTTCACACCCTCTAGGATCCCGGGAAAAAATGAGGGAAGTTTTTTTTTGAAAATATATGTTAGAATGAGGTTACCGGGAGAATAGCGCGCATCAAAAACGCGCTCAAAAAGCATCATTAAAAACAGCAACTGTTTGACTAAGGAATCTCTTTCTAACATATTTTTTCAAAAAAAAAACTTCTCTGACTTTTTTCGCGGGATCCTAGCGGGTGTGAAACAAAACTGAACCGAACCGAACTGAACCGAATCGAAGTATCGGTTTAGTTCGGTTTCGTTTCACAACCTCTAGGATGCCGGTTCGGTTCGGTTTGGTTTCACACCCTCTAGGATCCCGGGAAAAAGTCATGGAAGTTTTTTTTTTTTAAATATATGTTAGAATGAGGTTACCGGGCGTGGTAAGTTATAAGATGCTATTTTGAAGCAGCGCTATTTTGAAACGCGCTATTTTGATGCGCGCTACTTTGTAGCAGCGCCATTTTAATGCACGCGATTTAGTAGTAGCGCTATTTTGTAGCAGCGCTATTTTGTGGCAGCGCCATTTTGAAGCAGCGCTATTTTGTAAGGCGCTAGTCTGTAGCAGAGCCCTTTTTTAGGCATCGCTTGTTTAATACATTGTTATTTTGATGTCGTTGTTTTTTTAAAAGCGTTTTCTTACAAGCCCAATGAGTGGGGTTGGGTTATGTATGCTGGGTTGGGTTACGTTATGTTAATGAATTGTTTTTTTTAATTGATTAGAAATCAGATAAAGTCTCGTCCAAATTTGCATTTTTAATATCGCTATTTTGATACATCGCTATTTTGATACATCGCTATTTTGAGTGTCGCTATTTTGATTGTCGCTATTTTGATACATCGCTATTTTGGTTGTCGCTATTTTGGTTGTCGCTATTTTGATACATCGCTATTTTGATACATCGCTATTTTGATACATCGCTATTTTGATATGTCGCTGTTTTGTTACAAACGCTATTTTGATACATCGCTATTTTGATAGTCGCTGTTTGGTTACATCGCTATTTTCATAGTCGCTATTTCGTTACTCGCTATTTTGAACGTCGCTATTTTGTACATCGCTATTTCGTTCCAGAGCCGTTTAGAACATTTATCTACGTTGTCTACCTCCTTCGATAGTGACAATCATCTTCTGTCAGGTTTTATTAACTGCTCCCATTCCAGATTAGGACGCACTCTTTTTCTGCGCCCTTTTGGTTGCCATTTCAGGACCTGCAATGATAATCTTTCGTCGTTCATCCATAGTACCTGGCTGTGCCATATCAGTTTTCTTCTATGAGCGTCCCTCGATCAAGCGCGGATTTGGGTCAAAATCTATGAGGGGGGGTAATGGTCGACGAAAATTTTTTTTGTCATAATTTTTTTTCTAGGGGGCAGGTAATTCTCCTGTTTTCCCTTTTTCTATTAGGAAAAAGAGCATATTTTTGTTTCTAGGGGGGATAATTACCCCGTTACCTCCCCCTCAAATCCGCGCTTGCCCTCGATATCATCCTTTCTTTTATGGTCTCATTTCTTATATGGTCTGTTGTAGATATTCTCATTGATCTTGTTATTGCATCCATTTCGAAACTTCATTTTTGTTTTGTATTTTTCTGTTACGCGACAAGTCTCCATTCAATACAACAGCGCGCTTTTCACCATTGTTTCATATATGTTAAATTTTACATTCTTTGTTATCTCTTTGCTCCATAAAATACTGTTAGGACATCCATTAACCGTTTTTGCTTTGACTATCCTTTTTTCCAGTTCTTCTCAGTATGTTCCTGTTTTATTAAATGTGACACCCAAGTATACATACACATGTTTGTCCATCGTCTAGTTTGTTTCCAATACATAACTACTGTGTCTTGTCCATGTTCACATTCTACACCACACATTTCTACAGCGTCCTACAGAACTTGGGCCCTGTCGTGTCCTGTTCAGTCCTGTTGAGCCCTGTCGAGTACTGTCGAAGTCCTGTCGGGTCGTGTGGAAGTCTTGTCGGAGTCATGTCGGGTCCTGTCGTGTCCTATCGTCTCATGTTGTAAAAGTTGTCCGGTAACGTTGTAAGTTAAAAAGTGTGTAGCCAAAACATTTTTGGTTCATTTCTCTAAAATTAGTTGATGACCAAAATACATACAAAAAAAAGGTCATCACCTAAAAATTTTTATTTGTCCGTCCATCACAAAAAGTTTTTACTCAAAATTGTTTTTATCAGCACCTCCTAAAGAAGTTCATGACCAAAAACCAAAAACAATGGTCATTACCTAAAAAATTGAATTTGTCCATCTCAAAAACTGAATGAACAGAACCGAACCTCTACAAAAAATGTATTAAAAAAGAAATTTTTTTTAAGTCGAGTCGGGTCCTGTTGAGAACTGACGTTTCCTGTTGACTCCTGTCGACGTATTATCGGTGTCCTGTTGAGTCTTGTCGAAGTACTGCTGGCTCATGTCGTGTCCTTTTGGGTACTTTATGTCCTGTCGGGCCCTGTTGTCAAATTTGTACAGTACTGTTGTAAGCTGATGACCGCTCAGGTTTTGGAGACCCTGGCACTGCAGCTGCTAAGCTTATTGTATTTCCTGGTGTGCGTTTTTCTAATTAGGAGGTTTTAAGGCCTCGTGAGTTGCAATAGCTCCTCTATTAGGTTTCTCTGATAATCTGCCTCCTCGGAGGGGTCTTTCACAAGGTTGTTTATTCTGGGTCGTTGCCAATGTGATCGTTCACTTCACATCGTGTGATCAGAAGAGCTTTGGCCAATGAAAAGCATTGAATCATCTCTGAGTCGTCACGTGTTATGTGAAAAGACCTCGATCACTGCACTGCTTCGGGGTAGTAGAAGAGATTTTGCTGCAAACGCGTAAAAATAGTTCGGTTCGGCTCGGTTCATCAAGACTAGGCATTTCACACGATAATATGATGCCTCACTTCTCCCGACTATGAGAATAGAGCCCTGGAGATTTTTTTATGATGTGAGCGGCTGATTCGCCGGCTCCAAAGGGGCCGCTCAAAAAGGAAAATGGCATAACAGTCCAATTATAGGACATTATCAAAAAAGTTTTTATTCAAAACAAGACAAGATCAAAATTGGAGTTCTGTATATCGTCTTTTATTAAAACCGGACAAAATCATAAAAAGGGGTAGGGCCTTGATTGTAACGTTCATCTACAGAAGAGCGGTTCAGATATTGCCAAGTAATTGAAGTGTCCTTCATTGCAATTTATTTACTGCCATGCCTAATGAATACCCCGTATTTACATAGGGATTGCTATAGCACATACGGTTCGGTTCGGTTTGGTTTGTTTCGTTTCGGTTAACATTGATTTCGATATCTCAAAAGCAGGACAGAGGAGCTAATTAAAGGAAAAAAAAAACAAACATTTTTATTTTTATTTTATGTAATTTTGGGTCCAAAAACAACAAAATTATTTCCTCCCGATTTAAATTTACTGCCAAACTTTCATGAGGGAGAGACGGAACCAGTATACATGAAAAGAAAGGAGAGAGTTGCTCAACCCGGCCCCTTTTTATGATTTTGTCTTTTTTGATTTTGTCCGGTTTTATACTGAACTTCGATTTTGCTCTTGTCTTTTTGTATAATCTCCGGTAATTGAGAATTCCGTTTTGGTCATTTAGGTATGTTCTTGAACGATTTTGTTTATTGTCATTTACGACGATGAATATGGATTCCTCCACAGTGTGCTCATCTCTGTAGATTCGCCGCCGTACCAACTGACCGCCCGAACCACTTGCCGGCGCCGGCGCCGGCGCCGTGGTGTTTGTTTGTTTCTTTTTTTCTTCTAGATTTTAATTTAATTGGAATGACTTATTTATTTTTGATTAGCTCCGCTCTCATTCTATTAGGAGGTCATCATCGGTGTTAACCCAACCCCAAACTTAATGGATCGTAAACGTATCCGTGAAATTAGTTTTGTTTGAGACCATCAACAAGTAGGCACTGCCAGAGTGAGGCCTGGTTTTACTAGTGGGCTACGTCCGAGAGTCTGCGCGCCGAGCGGCAGCGCTCGCTTCTAGAGATGGGCCAACCTGCGATTTTGGTGGAGCAGTGACAAGACGTGACTGCTCCAGTCGCATCACGGTGACAAATAGCAGTGATTTTTTGGAGCAGTTTAACCAATACACACCTATAGCGAAATCTAGAAAATTGTTCCCTACTCTGCACTGTGCTGCCGCGTAGACGCGGCGCGACCAATGAAATTGAAGGGTGGGTAGAAGACGCTTTAAACGACTGCGCAGCCCTTATCTGTCAAATTTCAAGGAATGGACTGACGTGTGCCATCTTTTCTCCGCTTGTCAACCGCGCAACCAATTTATGATCCTTCTCAACTAACCAAAAGTCAAGCAGCCTTTTTCTAGGGTAGAATGCCCATAACCTATTTTTTTTTCCTTTGTATTTCCTGTATTTTTTTGGCTCCATAAATATTTTTGGAGTGTTCAGTTGTGTTTTTTAGTGACTTTACTATACAAGAAAAAAAATAGCTTTATGGTAAAGGTAAAAAATGACTTTCTGTGTAGTTACAGAGTGCAATGTTTACAGAAGGCTCGAAAAGCAAATTGTTTCTTTTCACAAGTAGAAATAAATAAATATGACAAACTTTGAGTGAGTACTACTGGAAAGAAACTCTAGGCACTAGTGTAGTAACAAATATAAATGATAAGGAGCTGGCAAGACTTTGCAGGACATGGCAAAACTTGCCAGGACTTGGCAGGACTTAGCAGAACCAACACCTATATGAAGGGTACACAAGAAAAAGGGGCTCATCAACATTTTATCAAAAATTGGGATATTGTTACATTGTGTAAAATTTTTAGGTTCTATTACCCCAAACTCCAGAAACTAGAAATAAAGTGCTCATTGCAGATATATTCTTAATTAAAATTAAGGTGTACAAGGAAAGAAGGTGCTTAAAAAAACCTAGAAATTGCTCTCCTGTAAAAAAGAATAAACATTCATGAGCCCCTTTTTCCCATGTACCCTTCATATGCATTTGGTCCTTAATGTCATTACCAGTCCAAAATTTTTGCTATTGATCAGCCCCTTAAAAAAAACTATAAAAAATTCATTTGTTTCAGGGTTACAGTAGTAAAGCAGTACCTACATGGAACATGGAACCCAGAACTGTCTAAGGGAAATGCTGAGAACATGAAAAGGGCTAGAGTGGATATTAATTTTAAGTTTATCAATTTGTGTTTTGATGAGCTCTAAAACAATAGAAAATGTTCCCCCAGAAAATGTAACAGATGATCCCGGGGCAGAGACAGGGCCAGAACCTCAACATCAATAATGTTCTCAGCAAGTGGTGACAGATGAGCTTTTACCTCCTTATGATGTCTATAAAGCAAAAAAATTTTACTTAAAATGGGTTGAAGCAGGACCACCGAACACATGCTAAACAGATCCATAAATGGGTGGTTCAAGAAGACATTTAATGATTGCTTTGACAAAGTGGCTGAATTTGTTTATAATAAAGAAACCAAAAAAAATATATTTTATATATATCTTAATGTTTTAATATGAATTGTGAGAAACTTTTAATGTTAATTTTAACTATGTACTATTTATATTATTAAGAGTGATATTGTAATTTTAAAAAGTGAGTGATTATGCTATTGTATATGTTTTTATGCTAATATTCACAAAACTGCCTGTGCAAACATAAAAAAACTTCATTTTTCTACATATATTTTTTCCCATTGAGTCAGTAGGGGAGACTGGGGATGGTTTCTACACTGGGATACTTGATACACAATTATGAAATACTTTAGGTAAGACAAGGGAGAATTCACTAAGGCAATACACGTCCAAATTTGGCTTGCAACAATATCCATTACTTGAAATTAATCAATATTTGAATTTAATATTATTATGCATTAGTTATCATTTTTTAAAAGTTTTTCTTATGTTTTTAGTTGATTGACGGTAGTGGGGGTAAATTTACACATTATTACATTTTTATAAAAGGATGGTAGTTAATTCCCCTTTGGTGTGAGAAATTCTTTATCATATCAAATTTAAATTTAAAAAATATTCCTGATAATTGAAATTGTAAATATATTTTAGACCCTTGGTAACAGTAAAGAAACTCTTTTTTTAGTTTGGTTATTTTTCAGTTTATTCAACCATCAGCAGACAACATTCTTCTCTGTATGTTGCACTTCTCTGTAGAATAAATGGATGGCCATGCTTTAAGCCCCTGAGCTGGATGGTTCTATGGAAAGTGCAATGTACAGAGAAAAATTGTATTTGCTGATGGTTGAATAAAGAGATATGTTGCTACTTGGCTTAGTCACATTGGACTAAATTCAGAGATCTCAATATTTTGACTGCTCCTGGACTGTATGTGTATGAGTCTCTAATGTTTCTTTTCAGACATAAAGATAAATTTATAGAGTTTTTGAGTGACAACTCACACAACACCAGACATACAAACTATCAGTTACCAAGACATAGACTAACTTTAACAGAAAAACTTCCCACATATGCAGACATGAAATTTTTCAACAAATTGCCTGAAAACATAAAACCAAAAAACAGCATGATGGAATATAAAAAGAATATATTTGATCTTATTTTAAAAATAGAACCCTACAGTATTGAGGAGTACTTAGAAAATAAGTTCTAATATAAGATTTAATGCTTTTTTTTGTCTTGTTGTACTTTGACAGCGACAGTATATAAAAACCAAATCTTGTTTTTTTTATAATTGTATTTTTGTGATTTGAATGGTTTTTTTTGTGATTTTATATATATATTTATCGGTTTCACAACGTTCTACGTCTTCCGATACCCAATCTCCACTCGTTTCTGTTTGCCCATAATTCATCATCTAGGCCTCTTATTCTTATTTCACTATCTATTCCTTCTCTCCAGCTTCTCCTTGGTCTTCCTCGTTTTCTTCGGCCAGTTGGTTTCCATTGTAATATTTGTTTAGGTAGTCTTCCATCATCCATTCTTTGTACATGTCCGTACCACACCAGTTGTTTTGTTCTTATATCATCCACTAGAGTACGTTCACCCACTGTCATAATTTCTCTTATTCTTTGATTGGTAACTCTTTCTCTTTTTGATTTCCCTGCTGCTCTTCTCCAATAGTCCATCTCCGTAGCGGAAAGCATTTTTTCTGTTCTATCTTTGATTGGCCATACTTCTGAGCCGTATGTAATAATACTTTTTACAATGGTGTTATATATAAGCTTTTTGTTATGTTTTGATATACTTTGGTCCCAAATTATTCCATTCAATAAAGTTATTGCTTTTCTTCCTTGTACGTTTCTATCTTTTATAGTTTTGTCTAGTGTTCCGTCAGCTGTAATTTTTAGACCCAAGTATTTATACTCATCACAGGACTGAATTCGCTGCCCAGTATTTAAGATTAGATCCTGTTTCGTTCCACCAATACACATATACTCTGTCTTATTGATATTAATCTCTAGTCCCCACTTATTGTACTCTTCTATTAGTTTTCGTGTCATATATTCGAGGTCGTCATAATCCTGAGCCACCACTATCTGATCATCGGCGAAACATAAAGTATACAAGGTGGTTTCATTCAACGGAATTCCCATGTTTTGGCATTTTCTCTTCCAGACTTTAAGGACCTGTTCCAAATATATCTTGAAGAGCGTAGGCGAGATACAGCAACCTTGTTTAAGACCTTTATTTACTTGAAAGCCTTTGGTTAGTTTTGCTTTTATTTTAACTTTTGCCTTACTATTGCGGTATAACTCTTTGATGGCCTTATTTAGTTGTACGCTTATGTTTGTCTTTTCCAACGCTTTCCAAAGTAGATTTAGTGGTATACTATCATATGCCTTCTGCAAATCTACGTAAAGCAGATGGAGCTCTTGTCCGTATGCCATTTTCTTTTCAATAACTTGGGTTATACAAAAGAGATGATCTGAAGTCGATCTACCCGCCCTGAAACCAGCTTGTTCTTCTGCCTCCATATCTTTATATTCGCTCTCCACTTTATTTCTTATTATTTTGCCATATATTCTGCTTAGCGTACTAGTTACAGATATACCTCTATAATTGTCACATATATCTTTCCTTCCTTTTTTGTGTATTGTGGATATATATGACGTTTTCCACTCAGTTGGTACTACAGCTCCATTTAAATATCTTTGGAAAAGATTCCGTAATCTACAAAACAATTCTTCAGTGCCATATTTAATAAGTTCAGCTGGGATATTTCCGGGTCCGGCAGATTTACCGCTTTTTAAGGTTTTGCACACGTTTTTGACCTCAGATATTGTGAGGGGTACTGGAGATCCCATCGTTCTAATGATATTGTCTCTTTCGTCTTCCTTGAATTCTGCTCTATCTTCAGTTAAAAGTTTTTTAAAATGCTCATCCCATTCTTTGTCTGGTATTGGTGAAATAATATCTCTGCATGTTTCTTTTTTGATCGATCTTATAGTTTTCCAGCTTTCGGTACTTCTCCTACCTCCTAAGTAAGAATCTATTTTCTGGCACTTTTGCATCCATGATTGATTCTTCTTATCACTGATCATTCTTCTCACCTTTGATTGCGCGATTTTGTATTCTTCTCTGCTTCTATCTGTCTTTTGGGATAAGTACGTGTGATATAATTTCCTTTTTTCCTCTATTTCACATTCAATCTCAACATCCCACCAGTATGGTTTTGTTCTTTTAGGAGTTTCTTCCACTAATCCTAGTGCTTCTTTTGCAGCTTGATGGATGCTTAATGTGATACATTCGTATTCCTCATCTGGGGTTTCACCTGAACTTGAATTAAGTTTTTCGTTCAGTCTCTTTTTGTATAAGTTTTTTACGCTGTCATGTTCTAGGCTTAGTAGATTATATTGACAGTGATCAATTTCCTCATTCACTGTATCATCAAGATTTTGTTGATGGAGGCTTCGGCCTTGATAAGGAAAGAGAATTTTGGTCTTCAGAAAATAGTGATCACTTCCGCATGTTGATCCACGCTTTGTTCTGACATCTTGAATTTTTAGTTTTGTCTTTTGTTTAGTGATCAGATAATCAATGACGGATTTCAGGTTTTGTGAGGGTTTGGTCCAGGTATATTTGTGTATTTTCTTATGTTGGAAAAAACCGTTTTGGATTTTTAGTTCTAATTGCTCACATACTGTGATAAGCCGGTTTCCATTGTCATTACCAACATCTTCTCCATATTGGCCAACTGTCAGATCATTTACTCTGTTACCTGTTCTACTATTTAAATCTCCCAATATTACAATTTCTCTAGATGTACTTACTGCTGATATTTCATTGTGGATTTCTTCAAAAAAATTGTCTTTCACGGCTACATTTGCATCGTCATTATACGCATAGATTCCAAAAATCGTAAGTCTCATTCCTTTTATTGTTATATTCATTCTTATTAGCCGTTCATTTACTGCTTCCCAGTTGGTGATATATTTTCTAAATCTTTTGTTGACCAAAATAGACACTCCTTGTTGAGCATGTTTTTCTTTTGCCACTCCGCTATAGAAATGGTCATACTGTCCTAGGTTTTCAGATCCTTTTCCTTTCTTCTTCGTTTCTGTTAGTACAGCAAGGTTAACCTTCATTCTGCTGCACTCATGGACTATTTCATTCACTTTTCGACTCATTCCTTGTACGTTCCATGTACCAAAAATCATATTCCTGTTTCTTTGCTTGGTTCGTCTTAGGTTTTTCATTTCTTTCCGAGGCGTTTGATTGGGTTTTTTAACAGTGTACGTTTTTTCCGGGTATCAGAGAGTTAGTCTAATGCCCCAACCCCCATCCTGGAGGACCAGGTGATTTTTGATCGAGGTTTTCTTCCCCTAGCCTTTGACGATTCCAACGCCGGTACTACAAGGCAGCATCTTCTTCTTTTATACTATCCCTAAAAGAAAGGGTTGCCACCTGCGCTATGATCACCGTACCGAGGTCCATCCTCTCCGCCTTTCATACCGATGTGGTCTTCTCCCGTAACCCTGGGAATGGGACCCTAAACAGGTGCTAACTCTCCGGGTCAGAGAGTACCTGGAATCTACGGAGGGCAGGGGTCGATTCATTTCCCCTGATAGACATCTGACGAGGTCTACCCCTTGTGATTTTAACAATTTTAAATATGATGTTATTTGAACTGACTTCAATTTGTTTAACCTACTTTAGTTTATTTATAGTTCTGTATTGTAAACTTTTGATAGGTTCTTCTGAATAAAGAAATTTTGAACTTTAAACTGTAACCAAAGTAAAACAAGCAAACAACAATGACCGATACCCAGGATCTAAAATATATTTACAATTTCAATGGTCAGGAATATTTTTTAAATTACAAGTAATGCCAGGGATTTAAGACATGAATGATTCTATGGAGAAGTACTATGTATAGAAAATAATATGTCTGATGGTTAAATAAACTGAATTGTAATGAAACTAAAAAGAGAGTTTTTTTTACCGATACCCAGAATCTGAAATAATTTCATCAAATTTAAATAAATCATGGCAGGTGCTTGATTATACTGTTTTGGATTTGGCAAGGAGGAAACAGCGTCTGACATTACCAATATAATTTGGCTTGATATCAGTAGCACAGCCAGGAAGTTGTCTTGTGGGGCCTGAGACACCATTATGTTATATTTTATGCTATTTTCATGAAATATGTGGAAAATATCTTAAAATCCTTAGGCTTGGTTCACCCATGATGATATTATCGCAATACGTGAACAAATTTTTGAGCATTACTGGTAGTGCATGTGCAAATCGTGGGTCAGGTTTCCCTCCTTGGTATTTGGATAAGTTCAGTTCTTTTTTATAAATGCACCTTTATATTTACATTCGCATTTTCTATTTAAGCCACAACCACCATTTATAAACTTGATAGATACTTGGGTAGGTATAAATTCAATTTACATCTTTGTAAAAAAAAAAATATTTTCTGTTCCTTGTGTAGTGTTGTGCAAATACTCTCACGAATCTCCTATTCAAGCCACAAAAAAAGCTTTTGTTTCATAAATTGACTAATATGAAAAATTTTAATATTTGTTTTGTTTACCATCAGCTGTGACTGGTAAAATAAAAATGGCGGTTCACGTAATCTTACCGTTCGCGCAGGTTACACGAGTCTTCTATCCACCCTTCTTTTTCTAAGGGCGCGACAGACGGAGCGGGTGGGCAAACAGTCACTGTAACTGCTTGGGGTACTCGCGATCGCGACTTTAAGCTGCGACGGACGCCGGTGCGGTGGTGACGTGGGGGTTTGTTCGGGGCGTCAGCGTCAGCACGGATCACCTTTGTTAGGTGATCCGTGGCGTCCGTGCCAGACTGTGACAAAATTTCACTGCTATTTCGTTCGGACTGGAGCAGATCGTGACTGCGACAGACGAGTCACAGTGACAAAGTCACAGTTCGTGAAATCGCAACCCACCTCTACTCGCTTCCAGCTGACTTCGATCAACTACACCAATCAAGAAACATTTAATTTTTGTTTGTTATTATTTTTTAAGCATCAAAAGACCTGTTTAAGTAAAAAATAAATAGTTAAAAACTTGCAAAAAGGGGTGTTAAATTATTGAACATATAGGCAAATTACCAAAACCAACATTGGAGAGGTATTTACCGAACATTTTGGTCCTACGATCCGAATAGTCAGCGGCCATTGTGAAGCATCACGTACCTACAAGCCCAAGAAAATCGAAGGAAAGTAAACAACAAAGGTCAGTCCTACCCAATTCATTAACCAATTTTTACCTTTGCCAAACATTTAATCCCTTTTTCCATAGCCCTTTCATCCTGAATCAAACAGATTTTGGTGGATTTCAGGTGATTCGATGCTTATAGTTTTGATTGGCAATGGTATTAATTGATTTGGATATTTTTACCAATAATAATAAAAACTACAACCTTGTGTTTGTTTCACCCCGCAACCCTTTGATCCTTTCATTAAAAAAAATGGTAATTATTTGTGCACAGGCCTAATAAGGTCACTGATCTCTTGAGGTAGGTATTGCACACTGCACAAGATTAACCTGTGCAAATATTTTACTGCAAAAAATAAAATAAATTTTAATTTGAATTAAATGTTTCTTCTTGGATTCTTAGCAATGTACTACACACTGTAGTGTAGATTTTTTTTTTTTTGAAAAATTGTAGTCTTGTAGGCAGAGACCTACATAGGCATCATATTGAAACATAGCATTTTTGTGTTTTTGGGATAGCGTAGCACACTTAGTGCACATATAGTTTAAAAAATTAGGTACCTTTTAGGGTATTACGCTTAGCCGTGTACTGCACACCGTAGTGCAGATATATAAAGTCAGTTTTTTGAAGTCCCTATTCCAAGGCACTTAAAGCTATAGTTGTACTGCACCGAAGTATCGATTTCATGTCACACTGGAGTGCAGATTTTTAAGCTTAGCCTTGTACTGCACACTGTAGTGCAGATCTATTGAAAAAATTGGTACTGCATACCGTACTGCAGATCTTTATGAATAAAAATTTATTCATACTTTAAAAAGTATTTTTAAGGCACAGCCCTGTGCTGGTGCACCGTAGCCCAGATCATAGATATTTTTATTTAGGTTTTAAGTACCTACTAGGCATCTAGTTTAGGTCTAATATTTTAAACTATTTTTAAATTTATTGCTTTGAGTAAAAATGGCTACTCCACAGCAAGAAATTAAGCGTTTGACAGCACTCCGTGGTCAAATTAAAGCGGAGTTAACTCAGTTTGAAACATTTTTGAAAAAAGACCCTACATCTTTGCCTTTAATTAAAACACGCTTAGAAACAGTATCTCCTCGTATTTTGGAGGATTTTAAATCGGTCCAACAGGAGTTGGAGTCTTTTTATCTGCTCGATGAGACCCAACACGATGAGAACCAATGGGCCAACGAAAGAGACAATTTTGAAACACAATATTATCAATGTGTGGCCATTGCTACAGAGCTTATAGAAAAGCACCCTGCAAATCAACCTGTACCTTCTACAGTGTTGCCAGCCCCACAACAATGTCCCCAGGTAAGTCTGAACTTTCCCAATGTAAACCTTCCAAATCTTAATTTAATTAAATTTTCTGGATCTTTTGGAGAATGGAGAAACAAACGTGGAATTTCGTACCCGTGAATTTAAAAATCAAACAAGTTTCGTGGCTAATCCTGAAAGCTAAACCTCACGGGGGTCCAAGATCTAATGGACACCTAATAAGTGTTGACAGTTAACCGTTTCGTCCTTATGGGACTCCTCAGAACACTGCTGGTCGATGTGACAAATCTTGCGAAGTTAATCAGACGGTTTTAATTAAATGTAATTAGTGAGCGAACTATAGCAAGAGGCGCCATCTACCGAGATACGAGAGAAACAAAACAACCAAAAGCAGGCGAAAGAAAACACTGCTATACAATATCGATCAATGAAAAGGTCGAATGCGTGAGGTTTAGCTTTCAGGCTACCCACGGAAAAATATAAGGGAAACAAAAAAACTCCTTTTTGCCCGATTAGCCACGAAACTTGTTTGATTTTTAAATTCACGGGTACGAAATTCCACGTTTGTTAGTATTATTTGGCTTAAAAATTCCGTTGATTGACGCTCACTGTCTTGAAGACGGGTAAAAATGCAATCTGTGTTGATCCGGCCTGAAAGACAAAGAGCTGTCGTAGGTCACGGACTATAGTTGTTTTCTTTTATTTGCATTCGATCTTTTCATTGATCGATATTGTATAGCAGTGTTTTCTTTCGCCTGCTTTTGGTTTTTTTGTTTCTCTCGTATCTCGGTAGATGGCGCCTCTTGCTATAGTTCGCTCACTAATTACATTTAATTAAAACCGTCTGATTAACTTCGCAAGATTTGTCACATCGACCAGCAGTGTTCTGAGGAGTCCCATAAGGACGAAACGGTTAACTGTCAACACTTATTAGGTGTCCATTAGATCTTGGACCCCCGTGAGGTTTAGCTTTCAGGCTACCCACGGAAAAACATAAGGGAAACAAAAAAACTCCTTTTTGCCCGATTAGCCACGAAACTTGTTTGATTTTTAAATTCACGGGTACGAAATTCCACGTTTGTTAGTATTATTTGGCTTAAAAATTCCGTTGATTGACGCTCACTGTCTTGAAGACGGGTAAAAATGCAATCTGTGTTGATCCGGCCTGAAAGACAAAGAGCTGTCGTAGGTCACGGACTATAGTTGTTTTCTTTTATTTGCATTCGATCTTTTCATTGATCGATATTGTATAGCAGTGTTTTCTTTCGCCTGCTTTTGGTTTTTTTGTTTCTCTCGTATCTCGGTAGATGGCGCCTCTTGCTATAGTTCGCTCACTAATTACATTTAATTAAAACCGTCTGATTAACTTCGCAAGATTTGTCACATCGACCAGCAGTGTTCTGAGGAGTCCCATAAGGACGAAACGGTTAACTGTCAACACTTATTAGGTGTCCATTAGATCTTGGACCCCCGTGAGGTTTAGCTTTCAGGCTACCCACGGAAAAATATAAGGGAAACAAAAAAACTCCTTTTTGCCCGATTAGCCACGAAACTTGTTAGAATGGAGAAAGTTTAAGGACACTTTTGACTCATTAGTTAATAAGCGCACTGATAAAACTAATACAGAAAAGTTCCATTATTTAGCTGGTTGCCTGGAAGGTGAGGCTGCGAATGTAATAGCTTCTTTACAAATAAATGAAGCTAATTATAACATAGCTTTGGAGCTTTTGCAAAATCGATATGAGAACAACAAAGTTATTTTAAACTATCACATAAAAGAAATTTTCAGTTTGCCAACTCTTGCCAAAGAAAACTCTAAAAATTTAAGGCATTTTTTGGACAGTTTTTTAAAAAATTATAGAGCTTTGTTGCTCTTAGATGAATCAGTTCAGTATTGGAATTTGATTCTAATTTTTATTTTGACTGAAAAATTGGATTTCCATTCTCGAAGGGATTGGGAAAGCCACTCTAAAAATACAGATAAACCTACCGTTGATGACTTTAAAATTTGGTTGACACAAAGGTGCGAAGTACTTGAAGCAATTAATTTTACAACACTCTTCTACTTCTAAGTACCCTAGAGTTAACTTGGGAACTGAAATTGTATGTCCCCTTGATAAAGAGCATCATTATTTGTTTCAATGCAAAAAATTTCGAGCTTTATCTGTTTCTGAAAGATTCGAAAAAGTAAAAACCATGAATTTGTGTAATTGTTGTTTAAAAACAAGCAAACACAAGGCTCCAGATTGTGAATCCTATTCTTGCAAGCATTGTAACAAAAAACATTCATCTTTGCTTCATTTCTTTGCAAAACCAACTGGGAACACTGATCAGCCACAGGCCAAGAATGACAATAACAGGCAATCATCAGCGCAAAGTAACCAAACACCCAAAAAAGCAGTAAACTTAGTTCAAAACTCTGTTCCAAATGAATCTAAGGACTGTATCTCTGAGACTGAACCACAAGGAATCCAACCTTATACACTGTTTGTAACGGAACATTTTGTATTGCTATCCACGGCTCTTATTCATGCCTTTGACAGAAACAATCAACCTATTACATGTCGTGTACTTTTAGATTCGGGTTCTCAGTCAAATTTAATCACTAAACAATGTGTTGAAAGACTTAATCTGCCTTGTCAAAAGACAAATATACCTGTGATTGGAATCACTCAAGTGTCAACGAACATTAACCAGAAGGTTGAAGTAAAAATATCATCTTTGTTCAATAATTATTCCACGAAATTGTCATTTTTAGTTCTTGATCAAATTTCAGAAAGTTATCCCCAAGTTCGTTTTAACATTTCTGATTTAAAGATTCCTAAGAACATTATTTTAGCTGATCCAAATTTTAATTTGCCCCAAGAAGTAGACATGCTCATAGGAGCAAGCATTTTTTATGATTTGTTGTCTGTGGGTCAAATAAAATTAGGAAAAAATTTACCTGTGTTGCAGAAATCATTATTTGGTTACCTTGTAAGTGGAAATCTGAATCTGGAAAAAAGCAGTCATCCTGTTACATCCCAGACAATGTTGTCAACTATTGACTTATCTAAACAACTAGAAAAATTCTGGTCTATTAAAGAAATTTCTTCCGAAAAACCCACTCTTACTCAAGAGGAGGTTGAAGTTGAACAACATTTTTTAGATACAACATCTCGTGACGAAACCGGTCGTTTTATTGTGAAGCTTCCTCTTAAAGATAACTATTCTCAATTGGGTGATACAAGAAATATCGCATTGCGAACCTTGTACTCAGTTGAAAGAAAACTTTCAAAAAATCCTGAAATGAAAGATATGTATTGCTCATTCATGACAGAATATAAGGACCTTAATCATATGACAGAAGTTGGTTCTAATTTTGAAAATGATTTTAGATTTTACCTTCCACACCATTGTGTAGAAAAGGCTGAGAGTACCACGACTAAGCTGAGGGTGGTATACAATGGCAGCCAAAAATCCAATACGAATTTAAGTCTAAATAACGTTCTAAAGGTCGGTGCTACTGTACAGCCTGATCTGTTTTCAATCTTGTTAAATTTCTGTCAACACGAATTCGCCCTTACAGGAGACTTGGCAAAGATGTATAGGCAAATCAATCTACATCCAGAACATCGAGATCTTCAAAGAATTGTTTGGCGACAGGAACCATCCCTTCCCGTCAAAGATTACCAACTGAATACTGTAACATATGGTTTGGCTTCTAGCTCATTCCATGCTACTCGATGTCTGAAACAAATCTCAGATGAAATTAAAGATAAGTATCCTGTTGAGAGTTATATAATTGCTACAAACTTTTACGTCGATGATTTAATTACTGGCAGTAATTCAATTGAGTCCCTTGTCAAAATAAAAAATAATATCACCAAGATCCTGTCAGATTATGGCTTTGAAATCAGAAAATTTAAATCAAATAATTTTTCTGTATTGTCTGACAATCATAAAAGTGGTAGTGCTGAGTATATTATATCTGATGACAATTGCAGTAAAACTTTGGGAATTTCCTGGTTTCCAGTATCTGATTGTTTCGTGTACAAAGTTCAATTAGAAATTCCTGAAAAGGATGTTGTAAGTAAACGTACTATCCTGAGTTTCATTTCCAAAATTTATGATCCTTTAGGTTTTTTAGGACCTATCATTATTCGGGCTAAGTTGTTAATTCAAAAGCTTTGGAAACTTCAACTAGCTTGGGATGAAAGTATCCCCGTTCAATTGCATACTCTTTGGCTGGAATACAGGAATCAGTTAACTGAATTAAATACAATTCAAATTCCTCGACAAGTTTTAATAAAGCAAGCTAAAATTGTACAGCTACATGGGTTCGCAGATAGTAGCGAATCAGCATATGGTTGTTCTATCTACTTAAGATCAATAGATCAATGTGGAAACATTGAATGCCGTTTATATTGTGCTAAAACACTAGTAGCTCCTGTGCAAGCTGTTAGTCTACCAAGGTTAGAGTTGCAAGCGTGCGTTCTTCTTTCAAGATTAACCAACAAATGCTTGAATACAATATAAATAAAATTAGAAGCCAGTTACTTCTGGACGGACTCCACCATAGTCCTTGCTTGGCTATCTCGTGAGCCAAAAACTTGGCAAACTTATATTTGCAATCGAGTTTCTGAAATTCAACAGTTAACTAACATTTCAGATTGGCATCACATATCAACTAATGAAAACCCTGCAGATGTTTTATCACGTGGTTGTTTGGCTGAAGAGTTTTAGACAAACACTTTATATTGGAATGGTCCTTCGTTTTTAAAACAGAGCCAAGAAAATTGGCCTAAAAATTCTCACATCTCTAATTTTGCGAAAAATTCTACAGAAATACCTGAATTTAAGAATCAAAACTAATTTTTGTAATTCAGAATGATTCGACATTTAATTTTGAAGAACTTTTTTCAAAATTTTCCGATTTTTCAAAATTAATTAGAGTGTCATCTTATGTATTTAGATTTCTAGATCATTTGTCCTGCAGGAATAAAATTAAGGAAATCTCTGATAAGTTTAAGTCGAAACAAATCTTAAGCAAAGAATTTTTAGAAACTACCCTGCGCATAATTAAGTTAATTCAAAGAGTAGAATTTGCTGCAGATATTTTGTATTTAACATCTCACAACGAAATATCCACCAAAAGTCAACTTAAAGCCTTATCTCCATTTGTTGATTCAAATGAAATTCTTAGAGTCGGTGGACGATTACTAAATTCTGATTTAGACTTTGATGGAAAACATCAAATTTTATTGCCGAAAAATCACACCTTTACTAAGTTATTGGTAAAGTTTGAACATTTGCGTTGTTTGCACGCTGGAGTTAATGGCACCCTTTCTCATATCCGCCAAAAGTATTGGATTCCTTGTGGCAAAATGGCTGTTAAATCCTGCATAAGACATTGCATTACTTGTTTCCGAGTAAAACCCCATAACATCAATTATAAAATGGGAAATTTGCCAGCAGTTCGCGTAAAACCCTCAAAGGTATTTTTATCGGTCGGTATCGATTACGCTGGTCCCTTTAGCTTAAAGGACGGTAAGACCAAAAACCGAAAAATAATAAAATGCTACGTTGCGATTTTCGTGTGTATGGCTACTAAAGCCCTTCACATTGACTTAGTCACTGATATGACAACCGACAGTTTTTTAAGTTTACTCAAGAGATTTGTGTCACGGCGTGGTTTGTGTTCAGATATTTTCTCTGATAACGCAACAACGTTTGATGGTGCTAATAACGAGATCAAACAGTTGCAAAGTGTAGTAAACGATAAGGTTTTTCAAAACTATTTAAATGAAACACAAATTAATTGGCATTTCATTCCTGCCAGATCGCCTAACTTTGGGGGGCTTTGGGAAAGCGCTGTCAAATCTTGTAAGCATCATTTAAAGCGAATTTTGAAACCCGAATTTCCATTAAATTTTGAGGAAATGTATACCTTATTGGTTCAGGTGGAAGCAGTGCTTAATTCTAGACCTTTAATACCCCTTTCTCCTGACCCTAATGACCTAGAAGTATTGACTCCTGCACATTTCATTATTGGGCAACCCATGACTGCATTGCCTCAACGAAACCTAGAAGACACTCCCACGAATTTGGTACGAAGACATCTACACGTGCAAAAACTTGTACAACAGTTTTGGAGAAAATGGAGCCAAGACTATCTTCACACTTTACAAGAGCGCAGCAAATGGCGTTTTTCAAAAGATCCAAATCTACAAGTTGGGTCAATAGTCGTCTTAAAAGAAGATAATACTCCTCCAGCTAGCTGGCCATTGGGCAGAATATCAGAAGTTCACCCTGGCTCTGATGACCATGTACGTGTTATCACCATCAAGACTAAGCATGGATTTGTGAAAAGGGCAACCACCAGAGTTTGCCTGCTACCTATTGAAGCAGACCAATAGTTTGTTTTGAAAGTCTAGCCTTTCAAGGGCGCCGGGATGTTTGAGACCATCAACAAGTAGGCACTGCCAGAGTGAGGCCTGGTTTTACTAGTAGGCTACGTCCGAGAGTCTGCGCGCCGAGCGGCAGCGCTCGCTTCCAGCTGACTTCGATCAACTACACCAATCCAGAAACATTTAATTTTTGTTTGTTATTATTTTTTAAGCATCAAAAGACCTGTTTAAGTAAAAAATAAATAATTAAAAACTTGCAAAAAGGGGTGTTAAATTATTGAACATATAGGCAAATTACCAAAACCAACATTGGAGAGGCATTTACCGAACAAGTTTTTTATGGATTTTTTTGTAAAGAATCCAACTGTCAAATCTAATTTAATCTGTCACTTGTAGTTTTTGAATTACAACATAAAATATTAATTTCTCTATAAAATGAAGTGCGCTAATAAGCGAGCTAGGAAGGTATCAGATCCGTGATGGATACATTTATTTTTCTTGATATGCTTTATCAGAATACCGGAAATAAAAATAAGCGTACGTGAAATAAGCGCACAGAAAAAAAGCATACAGGAAATATTCACACGAGAAGAAAGCGCAGTTAAAAAGTGGTTTGTACATTCGACCAGACTCTCAAAATTTTAAGTAAATTACGAAAAGCCTGATCAAAATAATTTAATTTTACATGGTCAAAATAGAAAAAAATATGGTACATTGTTAAAGCTAAAATTTAGTTATTATTTACAGTAGATTAGATAATACTAATCTTAATAAAAAGAACATCAAAACTATCTGACCACTGCGCAGAACTTTAAAGCAACGTTAACAGCATTAAAAAAAATGCATTTTTATAAATGCAATTTTTACCTAAGGCTAATAATAATAATACTAGTTTAACTAGCGTTTAAACATGTGTTATGTCATCTACGCCAATGTATTATTATAGAAGAAGACACTATGCAGAGTCAGCAGCTTCATATATCATTCTTTGGATGTTGCTTGGGAATTCTTAGTTTTTAACTTTTAGTTTTAAGATAGATTTAAGTAAAACCACACATGTTTTAATTTTTGAAAAATATAATTGTTTTTAAAAACGAAAGTTGCTTCGCTCCTGAGTTAAGTGGCGCAGTCGGTAGGATGTTAGAATTAGCTACGCATCGTGCTAAGTTAAGTTCGGACTAGCGATTAATCTAACATATCGAGCCAAAAATTGGTGATTGATTTAGTGGAGGTGTTAAAACCAGAGTGGCTCTTTGAAAATCAAGAAACCCAATCAATCGTTGAACTGTTTTTGAACTGAAATAAATCGATTACCGGGAATCGCATCAAAAATCGAGTGATTTCGCAAGGGAGAAGATTTGCCGAAGACAGCATCGCCGAAGCAATCCAACCCTTATAGTTAAGAAACCCAGGACGAGCATGCTTTTAAAACTAGCTATGTAAGTACAATTCGTAAATGTCAAATTTTTTTAGAAGAAATCGAAAGTAAATTAAAGCAACTTAAATTATTACCTTCACTTGACTCCCAAGAGATCGCAAGTAGTTCAAAAAATCAAAACCCTTTTGCTGTAAAAAGTTTAGCTCAAAATTTAACATGCCAGCTTAGATTTCAGCAAAGGATACCTTTTTACATTTCATTCGAAAATAAAATTATTATACCACACTATACAGAGTGATCTAAATTTAATAACTTTGGAACCTCGGATTCAAAAAGTAATAAAAGTTAAATCTTCAATTCAAAATGGTGAAATTATTATTCCTTACCAAAAATTGCGAAATACCAGAGTGCCTGACAATTGCTAAAAATGGATATGCAATTACCACTGTTTTAAATAATACAACTAAACCAAGAACCCTCGATTTTTCCCAACCGATTAATGTTGAAAGTTTTGATCGCGAATTTTTCCAGGAATTTAATTTTAACAATTTTGACGATTCGCCAAAAATAGAACTAGATCTTTCAAAATTACGAACCGATCATTTAAACGCAGAGGAAAAAGGTCAAATTTATAAAATTTGTAGCGAATATTCCGATATTTTTTACCAGGAAAATCAACCTTTAACTTTTACCAATAAAATTAATCATCAAATTCGAACAACCGATGAAATTCCTGTTTATACTAAAACATACCGATACCCTTTTATTCACAAAAAAGAAGTCGAATCGCAAATAAAAAAAATGTTAGAACAAAACATAATCCGCCCAAGTTATTCGGCTTGGAGCTCGCCTATTTGGGCAGTACCAAAAAAAATCGATGCATCGGGCAAACAGAAATGGCGCTGTGTGATCAATTATCGAAAATTGAACGAAAAATCAATCGATGATCGATATATGTTACCCAATATAATCGATTTACTTGACAAATTGGGCATGTGTCAATATTTCACCACCCTAGAATTGGCTAGCGGGTTCCACCAAATCGAGTTTACTATCGCCTTTTTATCGCCGGTTACTATCGCCGGTTACTATCGCCGTTTTATTAAAGACTTTGCCCACATAACAAAATGTCTGAAAAAAGGCGCAAAAATCGAGCATACGCCTGAGTTTATAGAATGTTTCGAAAAATGCAAGAACTTATTAACGAATGAACCGATTCTACAATACCCAGATTTTTTAAAACCGTTTATTCTGACAACAGATGCAAGCAACGTTGCTATTGGAGCCGTTTTATCACAGGGACCAATAGGAAGCGACCTACCTGTTGCTTATGCCTCTAGAACCCTTAATGACAGCGAACAAAAACTCAGTACCATAGAAAAATAATTTTTAGCAGCAGTTTATTTCACCAAATATTTTAGGCCCTACTTATATGGAAATAAATTTAATATAATAAGTGATCACAAGCCGTTACAATGGGTGATGTCATTAAAGGATCCAAGTTCAAAATTATTAAGGTGGAGAACCAAATTAGAAAATTATAATTTTACATGGATTTATAAAAAAGGGAAACTTAACACCAACGCGGACGCCTTGTCGCGAATTGAGCTGCATACAAAAGAAACCTATGAAGAAGAAAATAAAAGGACTGCCGAAACCTTAAGGAACCTAAATAAATACATACAAGACTTTGAAAAGGAAATCGAAGAAGAACAAAGGCAGTTAGAATCTTTCGACCCAAAAAAAGATTTTTCCCTAAATCATCCTGTAACACCGAATAACTCAAATAAACAATTAACCGATTCGCCGGACATCGAAACCACGCCCATTTTACAGCCAACGACCAGTACGAGCAACCTTCACTCGCCAATAGTTAATTTAGAACCCCAAAATACTTTAAACGATAACTTAGATAACTTATCGATGCAGGTAGAACTTGATCAAGACATTTTGGAAATGCCTGAAGATCCCAACTTAGCATGATAATGCAACCATACACACAAATGCAGATGAAAACATGGAAGCTCAAGTACAGATTTCGGAATCGCCAGTTAATTATGGGTCAAACCAAGTTATTTTTAGTACAGTACTTCACTCCCCTGCTAAAGTTAAAGTCACCAATTTATTTGACAGTAAAACAAGATAAATGACGTTTTGGACTTTATCAAACAGTATATTGCCCCAACTGTTCAGTACCACTTATACTTTGAGAACGAGGACGATTTTCCACCATTTTCAGAGATTGTCCGAAAAATTTTTCGGCATTCTTCACTAAAACTAAAAAGATGCAAATTCAAATTAGCGGATGTAACACATCCAGACGATATTCAAGAGATAATTCGAAATTATCACGAAGGGAAATCGAACCACCGCGGAATAGATGAAACTTGGCACAAGATAAAAGAAAAGTACTATTGGCCTTAATTAAAAAATTCGATTCAAACATTCATAAACAATTGTGAAATTTGTCAACAGTGCAAGTACGAAAGGAAGCCTATAAATATGAAAATGAATATTACCCCTACACCTACACAGCCATTTGAAATTATTTACATAGATACATTTACTTTAGAAAAAACCAAATTTTTAACAATAATTGATTGTTTTTCCAGATATGGTCAAGCGTATCAATTAAAATCTTTAAACGCAACTGATATCGCCGATGGCCTTATAACATTCTTTTCTCATCACGCTATACCGTGTCTTCACGACAGATAAAGGAGGTGAATTCAAAAATTCTGTTATTTCTGAGCTACTAGAGCTACATAAATTAAAAATACACTTTTGCTGTGCGAATCACCCATCTTATAAAGGTATGATAGAAAGGCTACATTCTACGTTAATAGAACAGATAAGATTACTCAATACACAAGGGTTTGAAAAAACTCCAATAGAGGTAAAAATGCGCTATGCCATACTTGCCTACAACCACCAACACAACAACACGGTACATTCCGCTACAAAATTAAAACCAATAAATATAATTTACGGACATTTTGACAGCCCCGATCAATTTGATATCGATGTTGATAAAATTTTAACAAGTAACTATGTTTCCGGACATAAGGAAAAAATGAAAATTCTTTATGAAAATTTAAATGAAAAACTAACCCAAGAAAAAGAAAAACTTATTACAGACCGCAATAAAAATCGAGATGACCCGGAAATTTTCGAAAATGAAGATAACGTCTACACCAAAAAACACCTACGACAAAAACTCGCGAATAAATATAACAAAGTAACCCCTGTTATAAAGATCGATTCTCAAAAGAAATCGATTGAAACCGAAAATCAGAAAAAAGTCCACATGGATAATATTAAACGTCCCCGCAAAAAGACATACAAATTTAAAAAATAAATTATTTTGCTTCAGATTAACTCTTTGTGTCCTTGGACTTCATTCTAAAGTTAATGCCAGAAATCTTGAAAATAATCCAGGCCTACTGCCACTGAAATTGGGAAATGCCAAAATTGCAGAGTACACCCACACACTTATCGCTTGTGGCGAAAATCAATTACTTGAGCCGCCTCGGCCGTAACATTATTTTTATTATTATTATTTTTTTTTATTATTCCGTCCCTAGCACCCCTAGTGTATCGCGCTCGAATTTTGACGCTTACTCGGGAACGCTTCGACGTAGAAGGATGAAATTTGGCGCACTGATTAAGAACTTACGGGAGACCAAAAATGTCAATTTTGGGTCAAATCGGAAAATTTCAAGTAGGGGAAATAGGGGAAAAACCGTCAAAAAGTGACTTTTTTTGATGTACCTCCGTTGGCACACCATAAGTGTCCAGGGGATTATTCTAGAAACTTGAGATTTTGCACAAGTATACTCTTATGTGTGGTCAGGAAGCCTATTGTTTTTCAGCCAGATCAGAAAAAGTCAAGTGCCCCATTTTGGGGCTCTTCTGAATCCCTGCAGTGACGCATTTTCACTGTACAATAAAATTGGTCAGAATTTCACTGTTTATTTGCCGTTTCTTAAAATATATCTGGTCATTACTCCAAAACTGTTTAATGCATTTTAACCAAATTTTAAACATTTGCGGACCTAAGGGAGTGTTCGGTAACCGTATAGTTGGTTTTTAAAATTAGTTTTTGGTTTTTGAGTTTTGAGGATTTTTCAAAAACTATGCAAGGTTTTTGCAGTCAAAAATACTGAATCGAGAAATTTTTTTGCCCTTACACTTTTTGACGGTTCTCGAACTGCTACCTTTTTAAGAAAATACCAAACTATTTTTTAAAAAAAGTTCGACTTTTCTAAGTTGTACCGTTTTTGAGTTTGAAAAATAAATACTAAAAAACACGCAAAAATCACAACGGAAATTACACGCATTTTTACAAAAATCGCGATATCTTTAAAACAGTAGGTCCGAATTGGACAAAAATTACACTACTCACTTCGCCGAACCTTTCTACATAAAACTTGGTTTGTAGTTTTAACCTTGATGTAGAGGGCGCTGGTGTAGGGCACTTAACATTTATCAAAACGGTCCAAAATTAATAAAAATCTTATAAAATTAAAGGTATTTGCAAATATTTTTTGAAATATAATTCCAATAATAATAGGATGAATTTCATGTTAAAGAAGAGACAAAAATCTATAAAATGACATATGTCATTTTTAAGTTATGACAAATTTTTAGTTTGTAGGTTTATTTTTTGTTCAAATACCGCGAAAAATATTTGTAAAACGTCAACGAAATAGAATATTATACACAAATTGGTTGAAATTAACACTTTTTTTGATGCATTGAGTCTGTAGCATGAGAGGAGCCGGAGCTACAATTAGTTTTATTATAAAATAAATTATCTTGGACCGATAGTTTTTGATATTTATCCCAAAATATTTAAAAAGCTCAATAAATTTCATGTATTTTTATTTAAAAAAATTACGATATCTTCAAAACCATACGTCAGATTTTGACGGAAGTTACACCATTCGCTTACTCGAACCTTTTTACATGGTAATCAGTCAACAGTTTTATCATTTTTATAGAGCGCGCTTAACAAAGTAACCAAAATTAAAAATTGTCGGTTCATAGATAAGAAATTCGCAAATGCCACATTTAACTATAGTATAGTATACTTTCATTTTAAAGAGCAGAATAAAATTTGCAAAATAGCAGATGTCATTTTTAAGTCAGTGTCTAGTTAATTCTTCCTAGGTTAATTCTTTGGATTATATATTAGGCAAAATGTTTGGCAAAAACTAATATTAGTATTTTACACGCCAAATTCAAAGGATAAAAGTGACATTAATATTTTTTTAAAGCAATAAGTTTTTAGCATGAGGGGAGCGAGAGCTACATACTTTAGCGATAAAAAGGCACTTTAATTAAATTACATTATTATTAAAGTCCAGTGATAATAACATCAGTGTTAAGGGGTTGGCAAAGGCAAATAATGAGTAGTTATTAAATGAATTACACTTAGTTGACTAATTAACATTTTATTTTTGAATCAGTGTCCAATTCCAAAGCTAAATATTAAAAAAAAAAAACAAAAATTTTTCGTGCCTAAACGTATATAAAAAGAATTTTGTTTCTCTTGTATTATTCCATGAGCATAGTTTGTTTTGTATTCGGTAGATGTCGCCACTTGTGCTTAAAGCATACCGTATTGTAGGCATTATTTTTCATTTCTCTTATCAATATCGTAAGATGAAATTTATATACCGTCTCTCCAACTTTACAAAGGTGTTACATTGACCATGCACGGTTCTGAAGGGTTCCTTAAGCACGAAACAGTTAACTGTCAACACTTAATGGGTGGCCATTAGATCTTGAACCCCCGTGGGTGTACAGTATTCGAGCTGCCCACGGAAAAACACAAGAGGAACAAAACCTTTCTACACCCGATTATCCACGAAAAAATTTTGTTTTCTTTATTCACGGGTGCCAAACTTTACGTTTTAAATATATTTCGCAAAACATTAAAAAAAAACTTTTCGAAACTAGTAAAAACCTTTAATTTTAAAATGTATATTGGAGAACTTGGCTATACTTTTATTTCAATTATTATATAGATTTCTCTTAGTTTCTGTCAGTCTGTCAAATCACAGCTCTCTAGCGTTTCTGGAAGTTGGTAATGTTACTTTTACATAACTTTACATGTATAGGGAAGGGGAGTAAATTATAATTTCGGGTTTTTTATTTTTTCCAATAGTTTTGTCATAGTTCCTATCAGTCTGCAAGGCATCTTTTTAGACTATATTGTGTATCCATTTGGATACGCAGTCCTTCAGATTGGATACCCAGTAAACAGGAAATGGATACCTACTTTTGGGCCTTGGCCTTTTATAAAATATAATTTAAATATGATACCTAAACTACAGGGTGTAATTTAAATGATGAACCAATCTTTAAGAGATGGTGCGGAAGGTCCAAAGCAGACAAAAAGTTCAAATAACTTTTTGCCATAGCATTTTTTAAGTTTGGAAAGTAGGGAAAAACGATGAATTTTAAAATATCAAATTGAACAACGTTGCTTTTTTCCAAGAAAATATAGATAGGTTAAGGATACAGTATGGCCAAATAATCTTTGGAATACGTATAAATTTCTCAATTCTTTTAAGAATTAATATTTTTATGAGCTATTAAATTTACACAAAAGAAATTGAAATAGATGTCTAAAGGACCCTTAAAACAAATATAAAATAATAATATTAGCACTATATTTTAACGATTTTTGGTAATAATTTTAAGTCTATCTATCTATCTATCTATTTAGCTTTCTTCGATCCATCTTTGGACATAGGCCTCCCCCAATATCTTCCACTCTTGTCTGTCTGTCGCCCTGTTCATCAATCTAGTCCCTGCATGTCTCTTCAAATTGTCCGCTATCTCAATTGGGGTCTTCCCCTACTTCTTTTATTTTGCCAAGGTCTCCAGTCTACAATGCATTTGTTCCATCGATTGTCTTTCAGTTTGATATTTTGACCAGCAAATTTCCATTTTAATTTTGCTACCTCTCCTCTGACATCCCTTACTTTTGTTTTATTTCTTATCCATTCATTCCTTTTTCTATCTGTTAGCTTTACATGTAACATTTGTCTTTCCATGGATCTTTGGGCTTTTGTTACCTTATCCATGTTTGATTTTGTAAGCGTCCAGGTCTGGGATCCATATGTGAGCACAGGAAGAATACATTGGTTATACACTTTCTGTTTAAGGTACTGAGGATATTTTTTATTTTTTATTATGTAGCTTAATTTACCGAATGCTGCCCAGGCCAATCTTACTCGTCTCTTGATTTCAGCTGTTTGTTTTTTAGTTTAATAATTTGTCTCAGATATATATTCATCTACTTGTTCTATTTTTTCTTGGTTTATTCTGGTGATATCTTCATCTGTGTTTGTTATGATTTTAGTTTTAGTGTAGTTCATACTCAAGCCTATATTTTTAGCTGCTGTATCCAGTTCTCCCAGCATTTTTATAAGTTCCTCTTTCTTATCTGTTATTAAGGCAATATCGTCAGCATATCTTAGGTGGTTCAAGTATTATCCGCTTACTTTGATGCCTATTTCTTCCCAGTCTAAGTTTTTAAAAACATCTTCTAGGGCCTGGTTAAATAGTTTAGGGGATATTGTGTCATCCTGTCTGACACCTTTTCTTATGCGGATTGGCTTGGTCCCTTCGTGGATTTTGATTGATGTTGTTGCTTCGCTATATATATTGGCTATTAAATCTGTGTATCTGTGATCTATTCGGCTACTAATTATAGATGCTTTTACTGCCCAGTGTTCCATTCTATCAAAAGCTTTTTCAAAGTCTATAAACGCAATATAGAGTGGAATGTTGTATTCATTGGCTCGCTATATTAGAATTTTCGTGGTTAGCAGGTGGTCAACTGTATTGAAATCCTTTCTGAAGCCTGCTTGTTCTTTTGATTGATATCCGACAATTTTTGTTGTTAGTCTATCTTTTAATATTTTCGTGAAAAGCTTATAAATTACATTGGGGAGTGTTATAGGTCGATAGTTTTTTAGGTCTGCCCTATCGCCTTTCTTGTGTAGAATAATGGTTACTGATTCTTTCCAGTTGTTTGGGATTATTTTTTCTTTTAGAATTTTATTGAGGAGAATACGGAGGGTATTAACTACAGTTTTACTACCGTACGTTAGCATTTCTGCCGTTACTCCGTCTTTTCCAGGTGATTTGTTATTTTTCATTTTCTTTAATGCTCTCTTTATTTCCGTTTTGCTTATTTCGGGTTGTAATTCTGAGTTTATGTTCTTTATTTTTGTTTGGAGTTTCTTTATGGTTTCTCGCGATGGTTCCCTTTTTGTTTGGTATAATTTTGTATAGAATAGCTGTGTGATATTTATAATATAGGCATGGGCGCACCCAGCTAGCTTAATATTCGACATCATGAGGCTTCGGGCCCCCCCCCCCAAGAGGCCTCGGGCCCCCCCCAAGACACATTTCTGGGTGCGCCACTGATATAGATAATATATAGAGTCGGACTTAGACATTTCATATTCCTGTTATTTTCTATAACTCTTTCAACTTTTATTTCTTGGCTCTTTCTTTTATTTTGTTTTATCATTTTTCTTATAGTTTTATTTATTTCTGTGTATTCTATCGATGTTCTCTTTCCTCCTTTCTCCAGGTTCCGCCTTTTTTCGATGAGTTTCTTTATCTCTTCTGATATAAAATTTTCTCTCTTTTCACCCTTTTGTGCCACATCTTTTCCGACTTGGGTCATAGTTCTTATCAGCGTATCATTTATTTCATCTATATTTTCGTTTTCGCATCTTAAGTTTTGGGTTAGCTGTTCATTTAGCATATCTTTGTATATGGCTTTATTTTCTGTAAGTTTACTCATGTCAAGTTGTTTATTTTTATTGTTAATTTTCCTTTCTGACCATCCTGTGATCACTGCCTGTTTTAAAGCTATTTAGGACTGTTACATCTCTAACAATGCTTTTTCAGTAGTCAGGCTGAGCCATGTCCACTTTCGTTGCGGTTTCTTCCTATAGAACTAATTAATTGCATACATGTGTCTTTCCTCTAGATAGTTCATTAAGGTTGTGCCCCTGTCATTCCTTTCGCCATATACAAAATCCCCTATTTTGGATATTAATTTTGAGTATTTCTATTTATTTTCAAATAATTTTACCATTTAATTATTACCCTTATTGTCATGCATTATTTCAGAAAATGTCGATTTTCTGTTATGATTTTTAAGGAAGTTATAACAAAAAATAAAATAATAGCTGTTAAGTTTGGCACCCTTTATCTAAAAAACAAAGAAGTATAATGCAAAATATAATAAGAAAAAGTTCTTCTTTTGATCTTTTCTACCACCTATTAAAGTTTGCTATTATTACAGCCTGATATTATGTTAAATGTTTGTATGTTATGGTAAGAATTTTAAGATATTTGAAAGTATCAATTTGGTCTGAAAAAAAAACCATTTATAAAAGTGAGCGCTTTTCAAATATACCTGGTGGGCAAAAAATCCCGACAAAATGTTTTTCGTTATAACTCTCCAACTATAACACCAATTTTACCAAAGCAAAGAGTAGTTGGCAGGGATTGATTGATCGAACATTATGTCGGAAATGTTGGATATTTTTTTGTTTGTAAGAAAACTCTATCTTTGTTAAGCACAATGAGATAGGAATCGTTAAAAACGATTTCGGTCCCTAAAAATTGATTTTTGCTTCAACTATATTGTTTTACAGGTTGTAACGATTGTCTTCTAAATCCTGTCTGTATTAATTTCCTTATAAATAAATTTTTGCCGAACCGATTTTAATAAAATATAAAGTGGAACAGATTGATTGCTTTTAAAAGATCACTATTAAAATTTGCCTTCATTGTAAAATCCAAAATGGCGGTCATAAAAACTTTTAAAAAGGCTGTTTATTCTTATATTTTTTGAAAATTTTTTGATTTTTTTCGGAAAAGTTTTACAGATTATGCGATTGCCTTGCCATTTCTATGTGCATTTATTTCCTCATAAATTCATTATTAGTAAACTGACAATAAAATAAAAAGCATCATGGTGAAATTCTCCGCCAACTCTAAATATTGACCCTCCATAAAGGATAGTTGTTTCTTATGTTACGATAAATTTTTCGACCCTTTTTTGAATTTATTTATTAGATCCACCACTCACAACGAGGTACTAATCATAAAAAAATAAATCCTCGCAACATACAAAGAAGTGATCCTTTCAAGGAGGACAAATTTGACTTTTTTTCCAACATCTTGGATTTAAAATTGTCGAAAAATTTCAATAGTTTTGTTCAAAGAGCACTTCTTTTTTTATTATTGAAATCGGTTCAGTGAATTTATAAGTAAATTATTGCAGACAGAAGTTAAAGCAACAGTTGGAATAACAATTATTATTTAAAGAACCACTAAACGGATTTTATAGATTTTATAGAATAAAATATTAATGAATTTATGAGGAAATGATACTTGATCAAGTATCAAGGAAAATATGTAATTTTTTGAGACCGTTAGTCTGTCGCATGAGCAAAGCGAGAGTTACACATTTTAGGGATGAAAAATTCCCTTTTTAATAACTGTGTATGAGTTCGATATTAACTTAAATTAATACTGGTAACTTAAATTTGCAAAGCGAATTATTGACAAAAGTAACTTTGTGAAGTAAATTTTATTAACACAAATTTATGAACCAATAATAATTCTCAAAATTCTTGGTTTGAAACTTGTATACAACGATTTTGTTTCCAATCCCCCAAATGTTATTGTACGATATCAATAGAAATACTGTTAAACATATTTTTATAAATAATTAAACACAAAATCTCGCCGCAGCGAAAATCAATGCTGCAACAGTTTTAAAAGTGTTGGATGTAAAAAATTTGCGAAGCAAATGTGTTAATGAACTAATTTGCGAAGCAAATTTTTCTCAACACAAATTTGCAAAGCAAATTTGTTAATAAACTAATTTGCAAAGCAAATTTTTCTCAACACAAATTTGCGAAGCAAATTTGTTAATAAACTAATTTGCGAAGCAAATTTGTGATACGGATGTTTTCGCGTAGCGAAAATCATCCGTATGTTTTATTTTTATGATCTTAATTCAATAATCGATGAAATCAATAAGTTAAATTGTCAATCGGAAAAAATTATTAAGCTGATAAATAAAAACCAAGAATATTCCAATGAGGTTGCTAATTATAACTATAGGTAAATTTAATGGGAATAAGGACACTGTTGTTCTGGTAAATATACGTTTTAATCCATCGGTAACGTTTCGACAATGGTTTTTGTCTTCATCAGACTAAAAAGGTTACAACTCATTAGTAAGATAATACAAAATACGGCACATTCATACATCACCAATTAAAAATTATTATTCTTTTCCCAATAAATAACATTTAAAATGACCTTATTAACAATATATTATTTTTTTCCTAAATATTTTTTTCCCTTTTAATGTATATGTAACTGATTTTTTTATTTATTTATATAAAGAAATAATTTAATATATATAAAATTTTTTATACAAAGGTTCAAAAAATTTTGTCACTATAGTAACTGATGGGTGGCTCAATAAAATACGCACAAAGAGATCAATCAGCTATTCATATAAAAACAATAATAATAAATAAAACCTGTAGCAAGCCATAATACCATGTAGAAAATAACAACAATGTACACATTATAAACCTATGTTAAAATTTAAAACAAAATTAAAAAGGACTGTTGAAATATTTAAAATTTTGTATTCACCCTTCAGGTTAGATCGTACATTGGAACAACAAAAAACAAGAATTCAAGCACATCAGGAAAACAAACGGCACAAAATTAAAAACGAAACCCAACATTAATCTGCTAATATATTTTCTTTTGTTTTGTTTATCAGACAGGTTATACCATCGGCGGCAAAATTAGTCCGCATTGTTGTCACTATTCTGGATTTTCATTGTTCCGAAATATTAAAACAAATTAAAATTCTTTAAGGTTAAAGCAAAAGGCAACCTTGAATAGAGTGGAACTAGTAGTGTTCGGTACTGATTTAATTTAGAGTGGGACAAGTGTATATAGTATGATACAATTAAGACAGTGATGGAACTTATTTTCTAGTTTGGAGTTGTTGTATATTAAAATGCATTGATAACATGCATTGTTGTCAGAACACAAAACTTTTCCTGTTTAAACCTTGGTATATACAATTAATTTTTAAAAAAGCAAAAAATATTTTTTGGTTGAACGCTAATTTTCAACTAATTTACGTATTCATGACTACTTAGAAAGACACTTCGTATTTTGTTGTCGTGGTTTAATTGGGGAAAAGCTTTATTTTTTTCCTTTTATATTATACATATACATACATACACCCACATATACATACATACAATCACATACATACATACATATACACACATGCACATACATACATACACATATTATATTTATATTTTTTATTAATATTATTATTATTATTTTTTTTTAATTTCTATTATTATTTTTTCTTTTTTTTTATATTTTATATAATTTTAATCATTTTTATAATATTAATATTATTATACATATATATATATATATATATATATATATATATATATATATATATATATATATATATTATTCTATAAATATTTTAAATTATTTTTTAAATATAATTTTCTTTTAAGTTTACTTTATTTTGTTATTGTTAATTTTATTAATCGTCATTTGGGGGTTATTTTAAGCGAATTCTATTGAGTAGGGAGTTATAGACCGTACTCAATTTGTTAACATCGCTACGTAAATTAACTGCTCTATCTTTATTAATGTTTATATATATCATTTCCAAAATGGAGCGTTTGTAATAATTAGTTTCTTTTTCCAAGATCTTTGCTTCCTCAAACTTAAATTCATGCTGTGTTGAAAAATGATGAGTGGCTAATGCTGTCTTATCTTTTTATTTTAATTTTTTTCTTGGCAATCGTATTTATGTTGTTTGAATCGATTTTCAATATATTGTTTTGTTTGACCGATGTATATTTGATCACAGCTACAGGGTATACTATAGACCGCACTAGACTGCTTTAGAAATGGAGTTTTATCTTTAAGTTGTGTAAATAAGCTGTTTGTAGTTTTTAAATTATAAAAAACCAATTCTAGGTCATTTTTTTGAAAGCATTGCTTTAGTTTGTGAGATAAGCCATGGACAAATGGGATCTTAAAATATTTTTTTCTTTCATTATTAATCTTTTCAGAGTTCTCTGGTGGGCTTATATGCTTTTTTGTGAATCTTTGAACACACTGATTTATACATGTTGATGGATAATTGCTTTTCTTTGCGATATTTTTTATTATTTTTTTTGTTTTCATCCCAGAATTTTTGATGACTAAGATAGTGCGATCTATATAAAAGGTTGTTTATTGTGCTTATTTTATGCTGAACACTGTGGTATGAATTGTAATTTAAAGTTGTGCCAGAGCTAGTCGGTTTACGGTACCAATTGGTAATCAAACTTCCATCACTCTCTCGGATAACCTTAACATCCAAAAATGCTAGATTTTTGTCAGTTTCTTTTTCAATGGTAAATTGAATTTTCGGATGAATGGAGGTAAAAATAGTGAGAATAATCTCTATTTTGTCTTTTGGTACAGCGGAAATTGTATCATCAACATATACAAAAAGAAATGGAATAAAAAAATCGATCTTTTTGTAAACTTCTCTGATCACATGATCCATGACTATATTAGCTAATACGGGTGAGCTGGGGTTTCCCATTGCACTACCATCTAATTGTTGGTACATTTTGCCTTGGAATGAAATGCATATAAGCCCACCAGAGAACTCTGAAAAGATTAATAATGAAAGAAAAAAAAATTTTAAGATCCCATTTGTCCATGGCTTATCTCACAAACTAAAGCAATGCTTTCAAAAAAATGACCTAGAATTGGTTTTTTATAACTTAAAAACTACAAACAGCTTATTTACACAACTTAAAGATAAAACTCCATTTCTAAAGCAGTCTAGTGCGATCTATAGTATACCCTGTAGCTGTGATCAAATATACATCGGTCAAACAAAACAATATATTGAAAATCGATTCAAACAACATAAATACGATTGCCAAGAAAAAAATAAAAATAAAAAAGCTAAGACAGCATTAGCCACTCATCATTTTTCAACACAGCATGAGTTTACGTTTGAGGAAGCAAAGATCTTGGAAAAAGAAACTAATAATTACAAACGCTCCATTTTGGAAATGATATATATAAACATTAATAAAGATAGAGCAGTTAATTTACGTAGCGATGTTAACAAATTGAGTACGGTATATAACTCCCTACTCAATAGAATTCGCTTAAAATAACCCCCAAATGACGATTAATTAAATTAACAATTAACAAAATAAAGTAAATTTAAAAGAAAATTATATTTCAAAAATAATATAAAATATTTATAGAAAAATATATATATATTAATATACATTAATATTAATATTATAAAAATGATCAAAATTATATAAAATATAAAAAAAAATAATAATAGAAATTAAAAAAAATAATAATAATAATAACATTAATAAGGAGACCCGGTCCTGCCCTCATCACAGAATATATGCTGAAAGTCAGGTCCATTTTAAAAGCTTTTTTCAGTTAGAAAAAGTGTTAGACAATTTCGAAAAAGTGTTTTGGTGAAAGTCGTTACCTTGGATTATATAAAAACGCAGTGAGTACCCGAAAAGTAATTTAGAAAGCAGCAAAGAAAACAGATTTCGCAAATACAACAACAAGTTGCGCGCGCACACCTACCTGGCCTTGCTAGACAGGTCGGCGACTCTGCTGCATTCGCTCACGAGTACTGAGTTTTAAGACAGGGCCGCACTGAAACAATTTTTAATGAAGCGTCGCCGTATAAACAGATAATAAAATGACTACCCAAACCAGACAAGTTCATGAGTACATGAACTTAACCCAATCCTCCACTGACTCTATCACCAATGCCACAACCTCTACCAACGGAAAATCCTACTCATCAGCAGCCTCTCAACAAATATTTCCGACAAAAAAACAAGCGATTTTGCTCCCAGCTTTAAACAATGTTGCACTTCAAGAGTACATTTTTGCTATCGGGTATAAAGTTGGCCCTAAAAATATTATTTTTTCATCACGGATTTCAAACAACCGAATTTGCATTTACCTGTCCAACAAAGAAATTGTAGAAACATTTATGAAACAACACAATTCGATCAAAATTAACGAAGAAACCATCCAAGCACGTCGCCTAATCACCCCAGCACAAAGATTAGTAATGTCAAATGTTTGCCCAACTATCCTTCACCAACTTCTAGAGCAACAGCTTATTTCGTTGGGCCTAAAACTTGTATCTCCAATTACTTTCTTGAAAGTGGGTGTTACCAAGCCGGAATACAACCATATCCTTAGTTTTCGTCGCCAAGTTTTTATATCGCCATCGGAAGAAATCACTTTACCAAGCTCTATCCTTGTTGAACATGAGAATCAATCGTACCGAGTTTTCTTTTCCCAGGATGGAATGTCTTGTTTCAAATGCAAACTTCAAGGTCATTTAGCCTCCCAATGTCCTAGTGGTACTAAAGAATCAGATAACACCTCACAAAATCAACAAGAAACTCCCGAGCAAAATGGAAATTAAGATACGCCACATCTATCCTTAAACGAACCTGAAAACCAACAAGTCCATAAAAGAAACTTTGAGGAAATAGTTTCTCCTCCCATTGACAATGCTACACAGGAAAACCAAGAATTTTTAAAGCCTTTATCTCAATCTAAAAAACCTCGAAAATCCAATGAAACTTTAAGTTTGGAAGCAGCTGAAAACATTTTTTCACCAGCGAAAGATTTTATCCAAAATCACAATCCTCCTTTTCATCTAAGCTACGATCAACTTAAAGATCTATTTATTAATATCCATGGCTCACCAGAACCCATCCCAATTGCACTGGAATACACTAAAGATTTATTAGGTTTAAATTTGATGCTAAAAGATGTTTATCAACATGTTTCAGCAAGAAGCGCCAAAACAAAAATCACCAAATTAAGGAAAAAAATTGGAGTCCATTTCGACCTAGTAGATGACGTTGCAAGCGACACATCACAAGACTCCAAAGCAGATTAATAAATATTCATAAAGTAGAAAAAAATAATCACTCAATTCTGCAGTGGAATTTAAACGGATATCTTCTTCATCTCGAAATGCTTCAAGTGCTAATCCATGAACTAAAGCCATCCATAATCTGCCTACAAGAAACCCACTTTAGACCCAACAAGGAATACTGCCCAAAACAATACAAAGGTTTTTTCTTGAGTCGACAAAACCAAGAGAGAGCTAGTGGAGGCGTAGCTATTTTAGTTCACAGATCATTAAAAGCTTATGAAAACATTTTAACTACCAATTTTGAATCATTATCAGTATCAGTGGAACTAAAAAGAAAAATTACAATCTGCAATACTTACATCCCACCAGATAAAGATTTCTCTAATCAAGATTTAAAAAATCTTTTCTCTCAAATTAGTTCTCCTCGAATTTTCACCGGCGACTTTAATAGTCACAACATAATGTGGGGCTGCGAAACCACCAAACCTCGTGGTAAAATATTCCTAGAATGCTTGGAAAGTTCAAATTTAATTTTATTAAACGATGGTTCCACTACTCGATTTGACGCACGCTCTGGAAAATTTTCAGCTATTGATCTTTCATTAAGCGATCCATCCACAGTCACCTCTTTAAAATGGGAAGTCATTCCATCACTTTACCAAAGCGATCACTTCCCCATTCTAATTACCAATATGGAGGAATCATATCATACATATAACTCAAACAAATGGAACTTCAAAAATGCGAACTGGAATTTATACCAAGATATGATAGAAAAGAGATTAACGCCAACTTGTTTAGATAAAAATATTGATATATCACTTGAGGTAATTAACAACATAATCAAAGATTGCGCTGAAATATCGATCGGAAGAAAGAAATACCCGAAAAATCGAAAGCATGTTTCTTGGTGGAATGAAAACTGTGCAAAGGCAATACAAGAGAGCAAAAACGCATTTAATAGATATAAACGGCATACCTAGAAAACCTGATCCTTTTTAAAAAGCTTAGGGCCAAAGCACGGTATACGGTTAAAAAAAGCAAGAAAGATTCTTTTGTAAACTTTACAACATCGCTAAACTCAAATACACCTAGCGCAGAAGTTTGGAACAAAGTAAGACGAATTGAAGGCAAAACCAGTCACTCCTTGATCCAAAAACTGTCATACAATGGTGAAACATTTACAGAAAATAAAGATATTTCAAACATCCTGGCCAAAAACTATTATTTAAGCTCATCTGACGACAACATGGATCCGCAATTTTTAAACTTTATTCTGAGAACTGAAGACGAACCATTGGTATTTAACAATGAAAATAACTTTCTTAGCAGCAGAATTACTAAAATGGAGCTAATTGAATGTTTAACCAGCCTAAAAAATGGCGCACCAGGTCCAGACGACATTCCTGTCTTGCTAATCGTAAATTTACCAGATAGTGCCAAAGATTTACTCTTAGAATTCTTCAACAAAATTTGGGTGCAACGTAAATTTCCAGAACTTTGGTCCAAAGCAATAATAATTCCGATTTTAAAAGAGGGCAAATCAGAGGTTCATATAACCCAGAATCATACAGACCAATCTCGCTTACGTGTGTTATGTGCAAACTGTTAGAAAAGATCGTTAACAAAAGGCTATGCTGGTTTCTGGAAAAGGAGAACTTGCTAATACCCGAACAAAGTGGTTTTCGCCAAAATAGATCCGCACAAGACAATATAGTTGAATTGGAATCTGAAATTCATGACTCATTTGCTAATAACCAAAACTGCGTCGCAGTGTTTTTTGATATTAAAAAGGCGTATGATACAGCTTCGCGATACAAAATCTTAAGACAGATCAGAGATTGGAATATTGGAGGAAATATGGCTTACTTTATTCAAAACTTCTTACAGATCCGAAAATTCCAAATACGCGTAAATAATGAACTGTCGAATGAGTTTTTACAGGAAAATGGAACACCACAAGGCTCTGTCTTGAGTGTAACGCTCTTTTTAGCTGCAATTAACGATATTATTAAAGACATAAAAGCTCCAGTAAAAGCTCGACTGTTCTGCGATGATTTAGTTTTAAGAATTAAAGGAAAATCGATCGAATCCTTACAGACGATGCTTCAAGCACAAATTAGAAAAATAGAAGAGTGGTCCTATAGTTCGGGTTTTACATTTTCCGCAGAGAAAACCAAAATCATGGTTTTCTCAAGAAAACGCATGGGTCTCAGAAACCCAAACATCCAACTCTATGGAGTAGATCTCGAATGTGTGGAGACTATAAGATTTCTTGGTATGATCTTAGACCGTAAACTTAACTGGAGTCATCATATTAAAACTGTGGTTAAAAAATGCCAGAAAAACATCAACCTACTTAAAGTTTTATCAAACAGGTCCTGGGGTGCAGATGCAAGCACTCTTATGACTATCTACAGAGCACTCATAAGATCAAGGCTGGACTACGGTTGCATAGCTTACAATTCAGCATCGAAGTCAACATTACTTCCCTTAGATGTTATCCACAATTCTTGTCTAAGAATAATCTTAGGCGCGTACCGTACAAGTCCTATAGAAAGCCTTCTCAGTGAGGCGGGTGAACCCCCACTAGATTTTCGAAGAATGTACCTCTGTTTATCATACGCTACGGGAGTAATTCAGAACTACTCAAATCCAGCCAGACAGAACATAATTTATCATCAATTCCAAAATATCTACCAACTAAAACCAAACTGCACACCATCATTTTTTGAAAGAATTCGACGATATCAATTACAAATCGGAGAAATATTTCCACAATTTCTTGAACAACAAAATCATAGCCCGCCATGGCTTATAAATACACCAGAAACTATAACATCCTTAAAACAATTTGACAAATCTTGTACAAACCATCTTCTATTGCAAAAAGAGTTTCTGAATACTTTGCAAAGCATGCAAGACTATATAAAAATTTACACTGATGCATCAAAAACTCAGGAAGGCGTAGGCCTTCGTTGTTGAAAATCAGAATAACTATCATTTTAAATTAAGCAAATTTACCAGTGTATACAGCGCAGAACTTTATGCTATATATGAAGCTTTGATCTATGTAGACAGCAAAAAACAGAAGTACAGTGTAATAGTAACGGATTCCCTAAGTGCACTTCAATCAATTACCTCCGTTTACTCAAAGCACCCAATAGTTCAACTTATTAAAGAACAGTTTTTTAAAATCCAAAATTCCTCGTTGACTGTGGTTCTCATGTGGGTTCCTTCCCACGTAAATATTAAGGGAAATGAGATGGCGGACTTACAAGCTAAAAACGCGATAAGTGACACAAACTCTAAAGTTCTAAATCAAACTGTAGGTAGTGATTTTAAAACGTGGCTAAAATCGAAAATTCAATCAATGTGGCAAGAAAAGTGGGAATTTCTACATCCAAATTACGCGAAATAAAAAAATCCGTAAACAAGTGGACATTTTTACCAAAATCTCGCCGAGTTCAAATAATAACAACTAGGTTAAGAATAGGTCACATTAAATTAACTCACGAACATATTTTTAAAAAAACCAATGCACCTATATGCGCCCTGTGCCGTGAAATAATCACAGTGAGACACATATTAATTGACTGCCCAAACTACAACAACCAGAGACACAAACACAAATTGAAAAACAATTTAATGGAACTACTAAACAATAGTGAACAGGCCACCAATCATCTTCTGAACTTTTTAAAAGACTGTAATTTGGTACATTGTATTTAACTATTGTAAACTTCTTTGAGTGCGCTAATGACCTTAGTGGTCGATGCGCCTTACAATAAAAGAAAAAAAAAAAACACAGCATGAGTTTAAGTTTGACGAAGCAAAGATCTTGGAAAAAGAAACTAATTATTACAAACGCTCCATTTTGGAAATGATATATATAAACATTAATAAAGATAGAGCAGTTAATTTACGTAGCGATGTTAACAAATTGAGTACGGTCTATAACTCCCTACTCAATAGAATTCGCTTAAAATAACCCCCAAATGACGATTAATGAAATTAACAATAAACAAAATAAAGTAAACTTAAAAGAAAATTATATTTAAAAAATATTTTAAAATATTTATAGAAAAATATATATATATGTATAATAATATTAATATAAAAATGATCAAAATTATATAAAATATAAAAAAAAAGAAAAAATAATAATAATAATATTAATAAAAAATATAAATATAATATGTGTATGTATGTATGTGCATGTGTGTATATGTATGTATGTATGTATGTATATGTGGGTGTATGTATGTATATGTATAATATAAAAGGAAAAAAATAAAGCTTTCCCCAATTAAACCACGACAACAAAATACGAAGTGTCTTTCTAAGTAGTCATGAATACGTAAATTAGTTGAAAATTAGCGTTCAACCAAAAAATATTTTTTGCTTTTTTAAAAATTAATTGTATATACCAAGGTTTAAACAGGAAAAGTTTTGTATTCTGACAACAATGCATGTTATCAATGCATTTTAATATACAACAACTCCAAACTAGAAAATAAGTTCCATCACTGTCTTAATTGTATCATACTATTACATACACTTGTCCCACTCTAAATTAAATCAGTACCGAACACTACTAGTTCCACTCTATTCAAGGTTGCCTTTTGCTTTAAACTTAAAGAATTTTAATTTGTTTTAATATTTCGGAACAATGAAAATCCAGAATAGTGACAACAATGCGGACTAATTTTGCCGCCGATAGTATAACCTGTCTGATAAACAAAACAAAAGAAAATATAAATAATTAGCAGATTAATGTTGGGTTTCGTTTTTAATTTTGTGCCGTTTGTTTTCCTGATGTGCTTGAATTCTTGTTTTTTGTTGTTCCAATGTACGATCTAGCCTGAAGGGTGAATACGGAATTTTAAATATTTCAACAGTCCTTTTTAATTTTGTTTTAAATTTTAACATAGGTTTATAATGTATACATTGTTGTTATTTTCTACATGGTATTATGGCTTGCTACAGGTTTTATTTATTATTATTGTTTTTATATGAATAGCTGATTGATCTCTTTGTGCGTATTTTATTGAGCCACCCATCAGTTACTATAGTGACAAAATTTTTTGAACCTTTGTATAAAAAATTTTATATATATTAAAAAAAAAAGAAGAAAAATAAACCATAATTATTTCTTTATATAAATAAATAAAAAAATCAGTTACATATACATTAAAAGGGAAAAAATATTTAGGAAAAAAATAATATATTGTTAATAAGGTCAATTTAAATGTTATTTATTGGGAAAAGAATAATAATTTTTAATTGGTGATGTATGAATGTGCTGTATTTTGTATTATCTTACTAATGAGTTGTAACCTTTTTAGTCTTATGAAGACAAAAACCATTGTCGAAACGTTACCGATGGATTAAAACGTATATTTACCAGAACAACAGTGTCCTTATTCCCATTAAATTTACCTATAGTTGCATTGCAAGGACGTGATAAGTTTAGCAAAAGTTGCTAATTATCTAAAAATCCTTAATTTGATCAAAGAAAAGGTGCAAGTTAAAATAACCGAAATTTTGCCACACCCACTAAGGTTTAAGAGAGGGCTAATTAATGGCCTTGGGTTAATTTTTAAATCAATAACGGGAAACTTAGACTCTTCCGATGGTGAACGGTACGAATTTTTAATCAAACAATTACAAAATAATTAAAACAAACTCTCATCCAACATTGTAAAGCAAAACTCAATATCATTGGAAATAATCGATCAGTTTAATTCGACAGTTCAGCAACTGCGACATAATGAGTTGCTTCTAGAATCAAAAATTAAGCAGATATCCTATATAATCGAAAAAAGTTCTAGAAATGAAAACTCTATGTTTATTAAAGATTCTATAACACAAATTATAAATATGTTTGAAATTATAAACTCAATATTACAAGATATTGAAAATTCGATAACTTTCACAAAGTTAAATATAATGCACCCCAGCATTATTAGAACTTCGGACTTTTACAAAGAATTAATGAAAATAGAAAAAAATTTTCATCCTAAACAAATGCCATTTAAAATTACCTTAGATAATACATTACACTTTGAAAAATTGGTAAAAATAGAAAGTTTTATTATTGACAATAAAATTACATATTTATTACAAATTCCAATAATGAACTCACAAGACTTTGATTTGTATCATTTGTTTTCAATTCCAATACTTTTCGGGAGTCAGTTTAAGGTCATTTTACCTCAAGACAAATTTTTAATAAAAAACGAATTGTACCACGCCTTTATGGAAGAACCATGCATGCAACTGACGTCACAGAACTACTACTGTAAGAAACAAACACTTCAAGAAGCAAAAGAAGATAATCCTTGCGAAATCCAACTTCTTGCGAACAAAAACACCTCCACATGCAAACAGACTATCATTAAAATCACCAAATCAATATTCAAATCAATAGAAGGGTCCAATCAATGGATTGGAATGTTTCCAGATAACCAGTCAATCAAACTGAACTGTCCAGATCAAGAAGAAATAGTCAGACTTCGCGGAAGCTATTTGTTTGATGTTCCAGTTAACTGTCAAATCATGTGTGATGCAGAAATTATCAGTAATCATCAGGAAACAATAAATGGTTATTCGATATTGTTTCCCAGCCTCAATAAACCAATTACCGAAAATTCAGTTATCAGTCCGATATCAGGTTTAGAGAATGTGAAGCTAGATGAACTTCAAAATATCAAAACGCAGATTTTAGAAAACCAGCCTGACCTGTCGTTTCATCAGTTATCAATAGTGCCCAGCTATTGGACAATTATCGTTTATGGATTATTGATTACCGCCGTTGGAGTGTTAATCTACAAAAGATTGTCAATTAATAAAAGGTCAAAGAAAAGCTTGAATGAAGAAGTTTTACAAAGAGTTGAATTAAGAGATGTTCAACTCCCACGCTTCCCGTAGAGTTGAATCTTGAGGAGGGAGGTGTTATGTCATCTACGCCAATGTATTATTATAGAAGAAGACACTATGCAGAGTCAGCAGCTTCATATATCATTCTTTGGATGTTGCTTGGGAATTCTTAGTTTTTAACTTTTAGTTTTAAGATAGATTTAAGTAAAACCACACATGTTTTAATTTTTTAAAAATATAATTGTTTTTAAAAACGAAAGTTGCTTCGCTCCTGAGTTAAGTCATGAACATAATGCTCCATTTTATTAGATTAGGATGATAATAAAGCTTAGATATAATTCATAAGAGGTTTTGAACTAAAGATATTTGTAGTCAGAAATATTTCCAAAAATTTTAAGAAATATTACGTGTTTAAAATTTTTTAAATTCAAAAAAATTTCAAGATTTAAATATTTTAAAAAAATTTTCATATATATTTCCCTATTTTAATAGAATAAAGTTCAGACATTTAAGTACCCCGACCTGTTACTTTATTAAAATGCAATAAAATAAACACTTTATTTCATTGCATGATTTTTTTATAAATATTAACTTTTTTCTACCTATGCGCTTTTTTCACGACTCCACTATATGACCCCTCAGACTTTTGTTCCAGAAACGCCAGCGCCATGCGCCAGTGCTCTTACTTAAGACGGCATCGGCAGTATACTGCATAATTAAAAACAAGTTATACCTTCATTGCACACATCAAGAATATAATTACTTTCAAGATTAAAAAAAAAAATCACTTGCCAAATAATAAGCATTATGTTTATTATAAGCACTTTATATATATATATATATATATATATATATATATATATATATATATATCTATATATATAAGGTAGTATTTATTTTTAAACGACCTTCACAAAACCTGACTGACTTTTAGAGGTTTTCAAAAGAAAAATAAATAAGAAGACCGAAAAGATAATTCCTGCTATTAAAAACACTGCATTACTACTTTTTAAACAGAAATGTATAAACAGTAGTCATGAATAAGTATGTGGGTAGGTTACATTTACCTTCGAACGAATAAATGCATCTTCAAATGCAGTGGCGGATCAAGCCCTAGTAAAACAGGTGCGTTTTAAAAACATTTTAAAAGGTTCATTTTGGGGACGTTTTACAAACGTAGGCCTAGTTCCCTCAGGGCCCAATAGAGGTCCAAGGTTCCTGGATCGTTCTTGTGGGTCTTTTTTACGTTTTTAAAACGCCCACACAGAACCTTTTTAAAACGTTATAGAGACGTACCGAACCGTTCTAAAGCATTTCGAGGACGTACAAGAAACGTTTCAGGGACGTCTAATAATTATTTTAGGGACGCAACGCAACAAGCGTTCTAGGGAAGGTTTAAAAAACGTTCAGGGGACGTTTTAAAAACGTTCCAGAGACCCCAAAAAGTTAAGGCCCCTTCCCCCCTTTTATGGGCCCTTTCATATGGGTCTCTTTGATATTGAGCCCTATTAAAACTTTACTTCACTCCCATTTGAGTACCGAAAAAAAGTTTAAAATTTACTTATTTCTTATCAGGCTTTGTAGATAATGATTATAATGCTAGTGGCAGAAATGTGAGGGACCTTATAAGTACGTTTTAAAAATGTCCTTAATTGCACTTTATTAAAACATAATTTTTGGGATGTTTCAAAAACGTACTTTTTAGGTACTTATAGGTTGGGCCTTAGGAGATCTAAAAAGTACGTGGTAAAAAGTTCCCGATTTGCGCGTTTTTAAAACTTCTTTTTAGGACGTTTGAAAACGTTCTTTTATGTTTATGTTAGAGCCCTGAAGGACCTTAAAAGTAGGTTTTCAAAATGTCCGTTTTAGAATATTGGGAAACTAGAAATACTTAAAAAAATATGTTTTAAAAAGTCCAAAATTGACGTTTTTTAATCGTCCCATTTTGAAAGTTGTTAAAACGTACTTTTTAAGTATGGGGACGTTGAGACCTAAATGGATCTAGAAAGTACGTTCCTGGGACGTCTGGTGTTACCAGGGAAAATGTCTGAGGAGGAGGGACCAAGGAGGCAGGAAAAACAAACAAAACATTTTTGCGGTTGTTCATTGGCATTACATGTAAATAAAATGAGCGGCAGGTGAAATTTGTTGGTAATAAATTAATTTTTGTGTAAAGATTTTTAAACATCTAAATTTTTGTGAAATTTTTTTAACAAAAATTCACATTTAACAAAAACTTCTCAACTGAAATCATAAGCTTTATTTCATGACAGGGGTGGGGCAAGCCTCTCTGCTCCCCCCTGGATCCGCCACTGTTCGAATGTATCATTTGTAGTTGGGTCTATGTTATTAAGACGTTGCAACTGTGTAGTTAATTTACTGATGAGTTAATCCAGCGGTTGATTTCACTTTTCCTTAAATGGCAATCGTAAATAATACTGTTACAAATTTAAGTTATTTAAATTTTATAGTTAGAATTTATTTAGGTTTAGTGTAGTATTAGGTTGACGTATTTCATGGTTGTATTCTTAGTCTAGGTTTTAGTTGCGTTATCTGTGACTTCCGGTCGCAATAATACGAGAACTTTCCGGACGTCGAAGGCTGCCGGAAAGTTCGAGAGAGATGGACGATCCTATATATAGGGCCGGGATCGCGCACCAGGAGAGAGTCAGAGATAACCAATGGTAGTGATCGCTAGATGTTAACGCGAAGTTAATAGGCGTATTAAAGTAGTGAATTATTAGCAAGTTATTAGTAAGTTTAAGTGCGTGTTTTTGTACATAATTTGTCGGAATAAATTGACGTATCGTTTTCAACAATTGCGAGTTTTAATTGTTGTGGAGAACCCGTAACAATTGGTGTCAGAAGTGGGATTAAAAGAAATAAATAGTGCAAATACTATCCTTACACAGTACCACCGGCTAGGACAATTAAAAAGAAGAACAGTAAGTGATTTTGCCAGAATATTCGGAACTGAATAGTGCAAAGACCACCGGATAGGACAATTGGACAGAAAAACAGTAAGTGATTTTTCCAGAATATTCGAAGAAGTTCGATATTGTTTTATTCAAAAACCAAAAGAGATATTTAAGAACCGACTTCGACATTAACTTTACAGTCCAAAAATTGATAATTAGAGAGATTTTCTAGAATATTCTATCACTTTCTACGACGCTCTATTCAAAAAACCAGAAGAAATATCCAAAAAAAGCGACTTCGACATTAGCTTAGTAATTTCAAAAGTAAGAACTAAAAAGAATTTCTAGAAGATTCTATAACATTCTACGACGTTCTATTCAAAAACTAGCAGAGATATACAAATACCGACTTCGACATTAGTTTAGTTATTTCAAAAGTAAGAATTAGAAAGAATTTCTAGAATATTCCATAACATTCTACGACGGTCTATTCGAGAACCAAAAGAGATAATCAAAAAGTGACTTCTACATTTGCCTAGTAGCAGAAAGAGTAGCATTTACCAGTATATTCCAGAACATTCCATTATGTTCTATTTAAGAATTGGAAGAGATATTGAAAAACCGACTTCGACAATCGCTTTGTAGCCCTAAAATACACGTTTTAAGTGATTTATCACGAAGTTGATGCTTACTAGACAAAGATCGGCCAAGATGGAAGATTTAACTAAAATGATGCAGGCTCTAGCTGCTCAAATAGCTCAAAATCAGGGCGATATGAAACACACCATGGACGACATGAAACAGACCATTGAACAAAACCAGAACGACATGCAGGAAAACTTTGACCAAATAAAGAGCAACTCCGAACAGCTGAGAGAAGAGTTTAAGACTGCAACCGAAGATCTTAAGGAAGAAATAACTCAAAGAATGCATAGTGTGGAACAAAAGGTACAAAATAAATTGCAGAATGTAGAAGAAAAGGTACATAATGTTGAAGAAAAGGTACAGAATGTTAGGGAAGAAGTTTTTCAAACCATGGAAGAAAAATTCCAGGACGTGTCAAAACACCTTATACAGCTCCAAAAAGAACACAACAAAATGAAAGCTCAGGGATGTGTTGTGAATTCCAACCAAAACATTAAGCCTCCAAATTTCGATGGTACGTCTTCCTGGTCTACTTACAAACAACAGTTTGAAGCTGCCGCTGCTGCAAATGGTTGGGATGATGAGGAAAAAGCTAGAGCATTGTTAGTAGCTCTACGAGAACCTGCTCTGGGACTTTTACGGTCCATTCCAGTCGAACAAAAACAGAATTATAACGCTTTAGTGGCAGCGTTAGAAAGAAGGTATGGAGACGAACACTTGCGAAATTTACATTGGTCAGAATTAAATATTCGTCAGCAAAACCAGGAGAATCATTGCAAGAGTATGAAGCAGATATTAGGAGGCTGATGTATTTAGCTTACCCAGAAATGCCAATTACGAGACTCGGCAAAGTTACTTCGTCGAGAACGCTTCCATAATAGCAGTGAAGTGTTGATTCGAGCCCTTGAAATCGAATCATCAAATAATATGTCCAGCCCAAAAGTAAGAGCTGTTTCAATTCAGGAGGGAGAAGAAATGAGCAATGGACATGAGGTCAACTTAAAAACGCTAAACCAAATGTTTCAATCACTGATAGAGAAGATTGACTCTTTGAAAGAAAGCAGACGATCCCCTCCAAATGTAAAGTGTTTCAGATGCGGACGTACAGGGCATATTCAACGCGATTGTCGTGTCCAAATGAGGTCTCGCTCACCATCTAGTGGGACAGAGTACCGAAGAAGAGATCAGGAAAAACTAAAACTAGTCAACGCAGAGGGGCGGGTGTTGGCTAATGGGAATTTAGCCCCCAGAATTTACTCTATTAAGAGCTTAAAACATACTGCTGACAGTCTTAACATCGACGGACTTATTAATGGAAGAAAAGTTAATATAACAGTAGACACTGGTGCTGCCATATCATTGCTTAAGTTCAAAATTGCAACGAGATATAAAATTCGACCAACAGAAAAGAAAATAACACTAAGACTGTGACTGGAGAATCCGCCGACGTGTTGGGGCAGACAGACATAGACCTACAGCTGGGGAGGTTGAAGATTCGCCACTCGGTATTAGTTGCAGACATAGAAGACGAATTTATTTTGGGAATGGACCTGATAAGTAAACATGGATTTGCGTTTGATAATAAACTTAATACCCTAAGATTTGGGAACGAAGAGTTCATTTTGTCAAATAGTCACATCAATAAAGAACCAATAAAGGTGGTGGCAGTATGCACAAGACTAGTCGGTAACAGTGAGACCATAATTTTTGGGAGGCTAGAAAGTAAAACATCAAGCTGCGTCGGACTCATAAGCCAACAAAACACACCCAACACCTACCTCGTTGCAAAATCACTAGTTAAAACCGATAAAGACATCCCGATTAGAGTCGCCAATATATTCCCAAATAGTGTCAAAATTAATAAGGGGGAGGTGGTAGCATTATTTGAACCAGTACAGAAAGTAACAAGATGTGAAGAGCCAACTTCCGAGGATACAAGCAAGTTACCAATGGAGGTACTTCAGCAATTTGAGTCAACTTGGCAACATCTCACTCCAGAAGAATTTAGTAAAGCGAGAGAGTTTATAGAAGCACAAAGTAATATCTTCGAAACTAGGAGTAGTTCGGGACGCACAAACCTCATTCAACATGCTATCAACACTGGCGATGCCCAACCGATAAGACAGCCCCCAAGAAGACTACCAATGGCCAAGCAAGAAGAAGTTCACAATCTCATTAATAAAATGCTCAGCGACGGTGTTATTGAAGAGTCATCAAGTCCTTGGTCATCTCCTGTGGTGTTGGTCACCAAAAAGGATGGAAGTACTAGATTTTGTGTCGACTACAGGAAACTTAACGATGTGACCAAGAAAGATAGTTACCCACTGCCAAGAATAGACGACACATTAACAACGTTGGCAGGATCATATTGGTTTTCTACTCTTGACCTGAAAAGTGGGTATTGGCAAGTAGGAATCTTTGAAAGAGATAAAGAGAAGACTGCATTCTCTGCTGGAAGTGCACTTTATCAGTTTAATGTGATGCCATTTGGCCTGTGCAATGCCCCAGCTACATTTGAAAGACTAATGGAAGTCGTTCTACGAGGCCTTACTTGGAAAACCTGCCTAGTCTATTTGGATGATGTCATAGTAATGGGGAAATCATTTCAAGATCATCTAGATAATTTACGAGAAGTATTCTCAAGAATCAGGAACGCAAATCTTAAATTGAACTCAAAGAAATGTTTTCTGTTCCAAGAAAAAGTTGAGTTCCTGGGTCACGTCGTTTCCCGGGAAGGCATCCATACCGACGAAAAGAAGTTACAAGCAATAAAAGAATGGCCCCAACCTCGTGACAAACATGAATTGAGAAGCTTTTTGGGTCTGTGTACATACTACAGACGATTTGTAGAAAGATTCGCCAAAATAGCGTCTCCCTTACATAGACTTCCAGAAGATAAAGCTTCTTACAAATGGAATACCGAATGTGACCAAGCATTTAGAAGACTAAAAGCAGCATTATGTTCTAGTCCGATTCTTGCATATCCCATTCCAAAAGGAAAATTCATATTAGTTACTGATGCGAGCAACCATGGCATAGGAGCAGTACTCTCCCAAGTACAAGATGGAGAAGAACGGGTCATCGAATTTTTCAGCAAGAAGCTATCCAAACCAGAGAGAAATTATTGTGTTACTAGAAAGGAGCTCCTAGCCATAGTTAAATCAGTAGATCACTTTCACAAATATCTCTACGGACAAGAGTTTCTGATTAGAACGGATCATGCTGCGTTACAGCGGCTCATGAAAATGAAACAACCTGAGGGGCAAGTCGCGAGATGGATAGAAAAGCTACAACAATACCATTATCAAATTAAGCACCGAGCGGGAAGGGTGCATAATAATGCGGATGCATTGTCCAGAAGACCTTGCCCTGAGGATTGTAAACATTGCAGGAAAATTGACCAGAAAGAAGGAATTACCTACGTGCGCCAGATAAAGTTAGAACCAGATGAAGAATGGATGTCGGCTTCGATTAGAACCACACAACTTAACGAAAAAGATGTAGGACCTATCTTGCGATTGAAAGAAGAGAACAAGCCACGACCCATGGCAAGATATCGCAAACCAAGGGGTGATATTCAAATCACTGTGGGCACAATGGGATTCACTGATAGTAGAGGAAAACATCCTTAAACGTGCCTGGGAAAGTGCCGATGGCCTTACTGTGGTTAATTAAGTAGTGGTTCCTAGGAGCATGGTAGATAATATAGTGGCCGAATGCCATGGTGGAAAATCAGGCGCGCACCTAGGCATAAATAAAACCATGGACAAAATTCGAAACCGATTTTATTGGGTCAATTACTTTCAAGATGTGAAAAACTGGTGCCGCCGATGTTCGACTTGTGCAGCCAGCCAAGGTCCCAAAACAAGGTCCAGAGGTCAAATGAAACAATATAACGTAGGTCTGCCATTCGAACGCATTGCTATTGATGTGGCCGGACCATTTCCAGAAAGTAAAAGGGGCAACAAATACATCCTTGTTGTCATGGATTACTTTAGCAAATGGCCAGAAGTTTTTGCTTTGCCTAACCAAGAGGCCGCTACAGTTGCAGAAGTTCTGGTAAATGATGTTTTCAGCCGATTTGGCATTCCTTTGGAACTACATTCAGATCAAGGAAGAAACTTTGAATCAAAGCTCTTCCAAAATCTCTGTGACCTTTTAGGAATACATAAAACACGGACTACTGCTTTACATCCGCAGTCAGATGGCATGGTTGAAAGATTTAATAAAACAATAGAAGAACATCTTTGCAAAGTTGTTGATGAGCACCAAACAGATTGGGACCAATATATTCCATTATTTTTGATGGCCTATAGAACCGCCATTCACAATACGACAGGAGCTACTCCATCTAGTATCCTGTTTGGTAGAGAACTGCGTTTACCATGTGATATCATGTTTGGTTCACCTGAAGAAGAACACTTAGAGGTTAATGACTTTGTCGAACGTTTAAGGCAAAAGCTGCACGATATCCATGAAGTGGTTAGAGAGCGAATAGAAATAGCCAGTGAACGCATGAAAGCGAGGTATAACCTGAAAGCAAACTCTTCAGGGTTTAAAGAGAATGATCAAGTCTGGCTATACAATCCTCAACGCAAGAAAGGAAGATCACCTAAGTTGACGCCACCATGGGAAGGCCCTTATAAAGTTGTTAAGAGAATTAATGATGTAGTCTACCGAATCCAGAAAAGCCCGAAGTCCAAGATGAAAGTTGTTCATCTAGACAGACTAAAACCTTACCTGGGAAATGTTGATCGAGACGATCAAACCTGAAGAGGAGGATAGTGTTACAAATTTAAGTTATTTAAATTTTATAGTTAGAATTTATTTAGGTTTAGTGTAGTATTAGGTTGACGTATTTCATGGTTGTATTCTTAGTCTAGGTTTTAGTTGCGTTATCTGTGACTTGCGGTCGCAATAATACGAGAACTTTCCGGACGTCGAAGGCTGCCGGAAAGTTCGAGAGAGATGGACGATCCTATATATAGGGCCGGGGTCGCGCACCAGGAGAGAGTAAGAGATAACCAATGGTAGTGATCGCTAGATGTTAACGCGAAGTTAATAGGCGTTTTAAAGTAGTGAATTATTAGCAAGTTATTAGTAAGTTTAAGTGCGTGTTTTTGTACATAATTTGTCGGAATAAATTGACGTATCTTTTTCAACAATTGCGAGTTTTAATTGTTGTGGAGAATCCGTAACAATACGAATACTGGATTCGACAACTAAAATTGACTTAAATAAAATGTTTATAAATCTTCTTCCTTTTGATTGGTTGATTGATCGATCATTCATACGTCTACTATGTCCGTTTAGAACATTTATCTACGTTGTCTACCTCCTTCGATAGTGACAATCATCTTCTGTCAGGTTTTATTAACTGCTCCCATTCCAGATTAGGACGCCCTCTTTTTCTGCGCCCTTTTTGTTGCCATTTCAGGACCTGCAATGATAATCTTTCGTCGTTCATCCATTGTACCTGGCTGTGCCATATCAGTTGTCTTCTATGAGCGTCCCTCGATCAAGCGCGGATCTGGGTCCAAATCTAGGGGGGGGTAATGGTCGACGAAATTTTTTTTTGTCATGTAATTTTTTTTCTAGGGGGGGAGGTAATTCTCCTGTTTTCCCTTTTTCTATTAGGAAAAAGAGCATATTTTTGTTTCTAGGGGGGATAATTACCCCGTTACCTCCCCCTCAAATCCGCGCTTGCCCTCGATCCCATCCTTTCTTTTATGGTCTCGTTTCTTATATGGTCTGTTGTAGATATTCTCATTCATCTTGTTATTGCATCCATTTCGAAACTTCATTTTTGTTTTGTATTTTTCTGTTACGCGACAAGTCTCCATTCAATACAACAGCGCGCTTTTCACCATTGTTTCATATATGTTAAATTTTACATTCTTTGTTATCTCTTTGCTCCATAAAATACTGTTAGGACATCCATTAACCGTTTTTGCTTTTACTATCCTTTTTTCCAGTTCTTCTCAGTATGTTCCAAACAATATTATTTCCTCCCGATTTAAATTTACTGCCAAACTTTCATGAGGGAGAGACGGAACCAGTATACATGAAAAGAAAGGAGAGAGTTGCTCAACCCGGCCCCTTTTTATGATTTTGTCTTTTTTGATTTTGTCCGGTTTTATACTGAACTTTGATTTTGCTCTTGTCTTTTTGTATAATCTCCGGTAATTGAGAATTCCGTTTTGGTCATTTAGGTATGTTCTTAAACGATTTTGTTTATTGTCATTTACGACGATGAATATGGATTCCTCCAAAGTGTGCTCATCTCTGTAGATTCGCCGCCGTACCAACTGACCGCCCGAACCACTTGCCGGCGCCGGCGCCGTGGTGTTTGCTTGTTTCTTTTTTTCTTCTAGATTTTAATTTAATTGGAATGACTTATTTATTTTTGATTAGCTCCGCTCTCATTCTATTAGGACGTCATCATCGGTGTTAACCCAACCCCAAACTTAATGGATCGCAAACGTATCCGTGAAATTAGTTTTTTTGGATTTTTTTGTAAATAATCCAACTGTCAAATCTAATTTAATCTGTCACTTGTAGTTTTTGAATTACAACATGAAATATTAATTTCTCTATAGAATGATCACTTTATTTCTTTATATTCTTTGTATTATTTATATTTATTATTTGAAATTTATACTTTAATTTAGTTACTGGTCTTAAAATCCTGTCGAATAATCAAATTAGAAAATTAATAAAAAATAAAGACGAGAATAAAAAACAAAAATATAAAAAACAATAAAAAATTTTAAAAATAAAAAATTGAATGTAGGGGTCATTCCGTAATAAAAAAATACTAACTTTAAATAATATCTCACAAATTAAAAGTGACAGATAACATTTAATTTGAAAGGAGTGTTTATAATAAACTTTAAAAAAAGAATTTACACCAAAAATAAACTTTAATAAAGAAAAAAAGTTTTGGTCTCCTCTCAAATTGCAGATCTCTAACATCCCCCCGTAGCGGCTGCGTGTATCAAGATGCGGATTGTACAGTCGCCCCCTTTTTTAATGTCATCTTAAAACTGACTAAACTCGTCTGGAAACCCTGAATACAGAATTTTTGCAGGCTAAAAAAACTGCAAAAGAAAATTTTAAATAAATCATGATCAGGGGCGCAACTAGCTCAATAGCGGTAAATTAGGGGGGCTACTGCCCCCGGGTATTATAAGTGATGATTTGATGGAACCTTAAAATAATATCATAAGAAATTACCACAGTCAGTCATAATCTGTTTTGGGGGGGCTAATTTCGAGCTAGGGGGGGCTTAGCCTACCTCAGCCCCACTAATTGCGCCTCTTCTGATCATGATGCTTGTTTAAAACCATGCGATGTTGTTAAACAAAGCATTGTTTCTTTGTATTCTACAAATGTAGGAAAAATAAGAGGACATTCGAAAACTGGGCGAGTTTACCTTTAATCAAAATCATCTCTTGATAATGAAGGAAGGATAGCAGATAGGGGTCGCTTTTTCTCTATCTCCCCTAGAAGCACGGATCACCTTTGTTAGGTGATCCGTGCTAGAAGTACCCGAAACCTCCCAAATACATCAAATTTGGGACACACTGTACAGCGAGAGTGTAATATACCAGTGTTTAGTGTATTACGGGTCATTTTTCTAATTTTTTCCCCTAGATCAATTTTGACTTATTTATTCATTCGTAACATCGAGATATGATTCATAATAATAATTACCTTGTTACCTACCGTAAATCGGGGCTACTCGGGACAGTTTTGTGAAATTTTTGTCTTTAACCCGATTCGAAATTTTTCGGCCGCAAAATTAAATTATTTTGATGAAAAACAAGCAACATAGGTATCCTTATAAAAAAAGGAGTAATAATTAAATCTATAACCGACTACAAGCATACTTATTGTAAGATAAAACGTCTTCCGCAAATGTGTACAACCAGTGGGGTATTTAGGAGGGGGGGGGGGGTGGCCCAGGCCCCTCAAGACCTTAGAATCACTGTAATCGGGTTAAAACATCTACTTCACCGGGTCGCCTTAAACCGTTTGTTGGAACCTGGCCATGAGTTCGAGTAGAAGCCCCGGGGCGCTCGGCAACTCTTTCGCTCTTTCGAATATGGTGTATTGAACAGAGATAGAGAGCCTCCAGGGCGCCCTGGTTTGTCTACTCAAACTCACCATTGATGACTCAGCTGCAGTCATCCAGTTAAGTTCACATGACTGGTCAAATTCTGTGGGCAACCTGTGTAAAAGCATAAAAGACCTTGATCCCAAAACTGTACAGATTTTATTTATATTTTTAAAATTTCAATATAACTTACCGTTTAGTAGCAGTGGCAGAAAAATGACAGCGAATTTTTTCCTTACAATTTTTACGTTTGAAGCTGAAAGCTGAAATTTGGCAGACTAATAGAAATTATGACCAAACCCTTGGAAAAAATAAAAAAACCCCAAAATTCCAATTTACTCCCTTCCCCTATACATGTAAAGTTATGTAAAAGTAACATTGTCCACATCCAGAAGCGTTAGAGAGCTGAGCCTATTCGAAACATTCCAAGACTGATAGGAACTATGATAAAACCATAGGAAAAAATTAGAAAACCTCAAAATTTTGAATAAGACATAGTAAAAGTTTTGAACAATATTCCGCATATTTTACTACTTTAAAACCTAAATATTTTCCAAATCCTTTAAAAATACTCTGCTAATATATAAGCACCTAGCTCACACTAGGTACTATAATTATAGTGTACGTGTAAGCTAATATAACTAAAAACTGTAATATATTTCATTCAACTCCAGACTCAAATACCTTTCGTTTGATACCACTAAACCCATGTTTTGACCTATACTCTAATTTTTTAAATTTACCCCACCTTTTTTTTAAAACTAAAATGTATTTTATTTAACTCCAAACTCAATTACCTTTCGTTTGGTACCACACAATTTTTATTTAACCTCTAATTTTTGACATTTACCTCCACCCTTTTTTTAAAATAAACTAAAACGTATTTTGTTTAACTGCAGACTCAGTTACCTTTCGTTTGATATCACACACGCCATATTTTTACATAAACTCCAATTTTTCAAATCTACCCCCACCCTTTTATTTGGCTTGCGTTCGGTGGATTTTGTTCATTTTTAAATGGGGCCATCTCGACCCAAGGCCCAGCCTAGGTACCAAATTTTATTAAAATCGGCCAAGCGGTTTTTGAGTTATGCGACAGACAGACAGACAGACAGACAGACAGACAGACAGACAGACAGACAGACAGACAGACAGACAGACAGACAGACAGACAGACAGACAGACAGACAGACAGACAGACAGACAGACAGACAGACAGACAGAGAGACAGACAGACAGACAGACAGACAGACAGACAGACAGACAGACAGACAGACAGACAGACAGACAGACAGACAGACAGACAGACAGACAGACAGACAGACAGACAGACAGACAGACAGACAGACAGACAGACAGACAGACAGACAGACAGACAGACAGACAGACAGACAGACAGACAGACAGACAGACAGACAGACAGACAGACAGACAGACAGACAGACAGACAGACAGACAGACAGACAGACAGACAGACAGACAGACAGACAGACAGACAGACAGACAGACAGACAGACAGACAGACAGACAGACAGACAGACAGACAGACAGACAGACAGACAGACAGACAGACAGACAGACAGACAGACAGACAGACAGACAGACAGACAGACAGACAGACAGACAGACAGACAGACAGACAGACAGACAGACAGACAGACAGACAGACAGACAGACAGACAGACAGACAGACAGACAGACAGACAGACAGACAGACAGACAGACAGACAGACAGACAGACAGACAGACAGACAGACAGACAGACAGACAGACAGACAGACAGACAGACAGACAGACAGACAGACAGACAGACAGACAGACAGACAGACAGACAGACAGACAGACAGACAGACAGACAGACAGACAGACAGACAGACAGACAGACAGACAGACAGACAGACAGACAGACAGACAGACAGACAGACAGACAGACAGACAGACAGACAGACAGACAGACAGACAGACAGACAGACAGACAGACAGACAGACAGACAGACAGACAGACAGACAGACAGACAGACAGACAGACAGACAGACAGACAGACAGACAGACAGACAGACAGACAGACAGACAGACAGACAGACAGACAGACAGACAGACAGACAGACAGACAGACAGACAGACAGACAGACAGACAGACAGACAGACAGACAGACAGACAGACAGACAGACAGACAGACAGACAGACAGACAGACAGACAGACAGACAGACAGACAGACAGACAGACAGACAGACAGACAGACAGACAGACAGACAGACAGACAGACAGACAGACAGACAGACAGACAGACAGACAGACAGACAGACAGACAGACAGACAGACAGACAGACAGACAGACAGACAGACAGACAGACAGACAGACAGACAGACAGACAGACAGACAGACAGACAGACAGACAGACAGACAGACAGACAGACAGACAGACAGACAGACAGACAGACAGACAGACAGACAGACAGACAGACAGACAGACAGACAGACAGACAGACAGACAGACAGACAGACAGACAGACAGACAGACAGACAGACAGACAGACAGACAGACAGACAGACAGACAGACAGACAGACAGACAGACAGACAGACAGACAGACAGACAGACAGACAGACAGACAGACAGACAGACAGACAGACAGACAGACAGACAGACAGACAGACAGACAGACAGACAGACAGACAGACAGACAGACAGACAGACAGACAGACAGACAGACAGACAGACAGACAGACAGACAGACAGACAGACAGACAGACAGACAGACAGACAGACAGACAGACAGACAGACAGACAGACAGACAGACAGACAGACAGACAGACAGACAGACAGACAGACAGACAGACAGACAGACAGACAGACAGACAGACAGACAGACAGACAGACAGACAGACAGACAGACAGACAGACAGACAGACAGACAGACAGACAGACAGACAGACAGACAGACAGACAGACAGACAGACAGACAGACAGACAGACAGACAGACAGACAGACAGACAGACAGACAGACAGACAGACAGACAGACAGACAGACAGACAGACAGACAGACAGACAGACAGACAGACAGACAGACAGACAGACAGACAGACAGACAGACAGACAGACAGACAGACAGACAGACAGACAGACAGACAGACAGACAGACAGACAGACAGACAGACAGACAGACAGACAGACAGACAGACAGACAGACAGACAGACAGACAGACAGACAGACAGACAGACAGACAGACAGACAGACAGACAGACAGACAGACAGACAGACAGACAGACAGACAGACAGACAGACAGACAGACAGACAGACAGACAGACAGACAGACAGACAGACAGACAGACAGACAGACAGACAGACAGACAGACAGACAGACAGACAGACAGACAGACAGACAGACAGACAGACAGACAGACAGACAGACAGACAGACAGACAGACAGACAGACAGACAGACAGACAGACAGACAGACAGACAGAGAGACAGACAGACAGACAGACAGACAGACAGACAGACAGACAGACAGACAGACAGACAGACAGACAGACAGACAGACAGACAGACAGACAGACAGACAGACAGACAGACAGACAGACAGACAGACAGACAGACAGACAGACAGACAGACAGACAGACAGACAGACAGACAGACAGACAGACAGACAGACAGACAGACAGACAGACAGACAGACAGACAGACAGACAGACAGACAGACAGACAGACAGACAGACAGACAGACAGACAGACAGACAGACAGACAGACAGACAGACAGACAGACAGACAGACAGACAGACAGACAGACAGACAGACAGACAGACAGACAGACAGACAGACAGACAGACAGACAGACAGACAGACAGACAGACAGACAGACAGACAGACAGACAGACAGACAGACAGACAGACAGACAGACAGACAGACAGACAGACAGACAGACAGACAGACAGACAGACAGACAGACAGACAGACAGACAGACAGACAGACAGACAGACAGACAGACAGACAGACAGACAGACAGACAGACAGACAGACAGACAGACAGACAGACAGACAGACAGACAGACAGACAGACAGACAGACAGACAGACAGACAGACAGACAGACAGACAGACAGACAGACAGACAGACAGACAGACAGACAGACAGACAGACAGACAGACAGACAGACAGACAGACAGACAGACAGACAGACAGACAGACAGACAGACAGACAGACAGACAGACAGACAGACAGACAGACAGACAGACAGACAGACAGACAGACAGACAGACAGACAGACAGACAGACAGACAGACAGACAGACAGACAGACAGACAGACAGACAGACAGACAGACAGACAGACAGACAGACAGACAGACAGACAGACAGACAGACAGACAGACAGACAGACAGACAGACAGACAGACAGACAGACAGACAGACAGACAGACAGACAGACAGACAGACAGACAGACAGACAGACAGACAGACAGACAGACAGACAGACAGACAGACAGACAGACAGACAGACAGACAGACAGACAGACAGACAGACAGACAGACAGACAGACAGACAGACAGACAGACAGACAGACAGACAGACAGACAGACAGACAGACAGACAGACAGACAGACAGACAGACAGACAGACAGACAGACAGACAGACAGACAGACAGACAGACAGACAGACAGACAGACAGACAGACAGACAGACAGACAGACAGACAGACAGACAGACAGACAGACAGACAGACAGACAGACAGACAGACAGACAGACAGACAGACAGACAGACAGACAGACAGACAGACAGACAGACAGACAGACAGACAGACAGACAGACAGACAGACAGACAGACAGACAGACAGACAGACAGACAGACAGACAGACAGACAGACAGACAGACAGACAGACAGACAGACAGACAGACAGACAGACAGACAGACAGACAGACAGACAGACAGACAGACAGACAGACAGACAGACAGACAGACAGACAGACAGACAGACAGACAGACAGACAGACAGACAGACAGACAGACAGACAGACAGACAGACAGACAGACAGACAGACAGACAGACAGAC